>CM028689.1:18441329-18868249 GCA_016771965.1 Brassica carinata
AGAGAAACATTCTTAGCTTCTGCGAGCCCCCACGGTTCTCCATCTCGTTATACTCCTCCATCATGTTCTGGAGATCTTCATCGCACGTTACAGAGACCAAGGCGTCGAGATCTTCACCAGGAAGCTGATATTTCACAACATGAGTCCGGTAGTAGATTTCAAGAACTTTTTGCCTGAGCTCATGCCAAGATATGTCCCTTCTTATGGAAATAATGTGTGTTTCACCTCCAACGTATCTAAGCTTTGAATCGCCTGGACGTGGGAGTATTTTCCCACCAAAGCTACAAAGGACTTTAACCTTTGCTGTCACACTACCCGAAGCTGAAGAAGATGCATACCCATGAAAGTTTCCTAAACTTATATCTTGACATAATGATGCTTCTGGTGCTGACTGTATATGCCCAAGATTATTACCAAACTCATGAAGCGGGAAGTTTGTTCTGTCATACTCCCTCATCCCGTTTCCCACCATGTCAGCAGCTGCATTGGGGTTTGCAGACCTTTGAGAAATCACCCGATCACGCAGAAACTCGAGAGAGAACTCCTCTCCTGTTTGAATGGAGTAATGAAGGCCCGGCTTAACTTCTGAAGTATTGGGAGGCCGAGCATTTGCACTCGTGGTGCCTGTTTGAACAGGAGTAAATGCTTGAGGTTGAGGGAGAGAATCATTCACATAACCAGGTTCCATAGGGTGCTGTTCGAAGGGATGTTGTGGTCTGTTTCTATCCATCACAACGACACAACAGTCCTTCAAATTATTCTACTTGCAAGAAGAATCTTGCATTACTTGACTATAAATGAACACACTGAGATGCCAAATTGCTTCAGAGACTGCAGAACCTTGAAATGATAAGCTGCAATGAAGACATCTAATATAAGTTTTGAAGCTTTGGATCCTCTTAAATAATCAAGAAAAATGGCAAGACCAGGAGGTTCTTCAGACAGATTCAACTGTGGATGAATAATTAAACAAGAAAACTCCTAAAGGATGCTTTTTGAATCTAAAAACGGAAACTTTTTCATGGACTATTAATCCAAAACCTCAAATAGAAAACCCCACAAGCCATAGTAATTAACAAAGAGAAACAAAACCATAGCTCGATTCAAGAAGATAAAAAAAGGAAGCTGCTTTCAGAAAAAGATAAGAAATGAAAGAAGAAGAACACCAAGAAAATAAATGTACAGCGTTTGACCTGAGCGGCGAGCAAAACTTAAGAAAGATTGTGGGAGCTAGCTACAGTCCAAAAACATCGTCTGTTTGATGAAATCTCCTCAGGATAATACATCTCAAAGAACCCTAATGTCTTTCTTCTTCCTCTGTTTTCTCTCACTTAGCTTTCCTCGTTTCTTACTCAAAGAAAGGAAAATAATGCTTTAACAATTACCAAATGGTCAGACTTTTGTAATGAGAAAGGAAAATATTTAAGTGTTAGAGATTTTACTTAACTCCGTCTGACTCGGTTTCTAAAAAACCAGGAGAAACGTTAACCGTACATCTTTCGAGAGACGGACAATAGACGGCCAAGATGATAGAATAAAGATCGGTGGAGTATGGAATCAAGTTGAGTCGGGAGGTCCCCGTAGCTTATGTTATACGGTTTGGCATTTAATGGCCACTCTCATTTTCATCAGATCCTAAACTTAATAGTTACCAACGTGGCCATACTCTTTTATATCATTTTCGTTATAAATAACTCTCTTTTGATTATCTCTTAAGTAATGTTTTTTCTTTCCTCTAGAGTATCTCCGATGTAAAACTCTATTTTTTTTCTAAAATAGAATAAAAGTAAATATGGATTAAAAGTGTTTCAATCCTATTTTATTTTTTTGTTTTATAATGGAATATTGAACAAAAAAAAATTGATTACTTCATTTATAGAATAAATTTCAAAATGGAGTGAGATATAAAGTTGGATTGGATCATTTGTTATTCCAAATTTACTTTTACTCTATTTTAGAGGAAAATATAGAATCGAGTTAGAGATGCCCTTATAACTGTCAATCTACATTTTTATAAAGTCTGATTAATATGGATTCCATATGAACATGTAGTTTTTTGTTTTGGAAATATCAATAATAATATAAATATAAGAGTATGTTTAATGGGGGGATTTAAGATGGAGTTCTTAGCGGAATATAAGAAACCGTCTCTTAATTTTTAACTAAAAGAGTTAAGAGTCGGCTCTTAATTTTTTTAGTTAAAAATTAAGAGACAGTTTCTTATATTCCGCTAAGAACTTCATCCTAAAATCCCATTTAACATGCTCTAAATATCATATAAACAAATTAGGATCTAGGAGCTTATCTCTAACTTTACAACCAGTTTTGAAAAATTAATAACTAAACTAGATTTTGATCCGCGCTAGCTTTAAATTAATTATGTTTCGATAACCTAATTTAAAATATTTTTATTAATATTTTTTAGTTTTAAAATCATAAGTTATATTATTTGTACATAGTTATATATAAATTGTTTGAGTTTTTAATCATAAAATAATTAATTATTATAAATATTGGCCTTAAACATTGAATTTATATAATTTTGACTCCAAATTTGGTTAATTACTGATTGTTTGAATGATTTGCTATGCAAATCTTTACCAAGCATATAAGTCATACAATATTAATTTCATTACCATTTTAAAAAATTGGTATTGTTATATATTTAAACTAAAAGATTAATTTTGTTACTTTTATAAGTGAAATGTAATGATTAATTCTGTTATCAATTTTGGTTCTTTCAAAAGGCGAAATATATTTTCTTTGTCAAAAAAATATTTGAAGTACATATTAAAAAACATACATAATTGTCTTTGTGCCAACATATACATAGAGTTATATACACATATTGTTGTCTATCATTAAATTATTAAAAAAATATTTTTAGTTCTATTTATGAATGTTTTGATTATTTTCTTTCTTGTATTTTTAATCTCATTTCATATTTTATGATTTATAGAACTTTGATGTACAAAATAGGTTGTCATGATTTTAAAATGGGCTTCTAAATAAATTATGCACTGAAAACAAATCAATACTATTAAACAAAAGAAGCATATGTTCTCCTAACAATCCATGTTCCTATACGTTTAAGTATGGTGATGGAAGTGGCACCTTTGGTTACTATATCTCAGATTTCATGTCCTTTGATACTGTTATTACTTATTACCTGTGTTCAAAAACGCTGGCAAGCGAGCATCATTGCTCTTCTACCGCTCAAACTCTTATGCGGTGTTGCCTGAGCTCACACAGCTCAGCTCCTTCTAACTCGATCGTGATGAAACTTGCTTTTTGTTGGAGGAGGGATAGAGTCGGCTCTCAGCTGTTTTTGCAATGTACATTGTTTCTTCCTCGCTGCCTAACCAGCTCTCTGACCATCCGTTTCTAGCTTTGTAGCGGGAAGTAATCGGGACTGCGAAGTAAATCTCACCACCGTCTGGAGACACACTCGAGGGATCCGTGATAGCCATGAGAAATAGGGGTGGGCGCAAGGCGAGTACTTGACGTTTTTACGTATACTTGATACTTGCTTTGCCTTGAACGAGTAATGAAGTTTCCGACTTGTACTTGCCTTGTCGTAAACGAGTACTTGCTATTTCGAATACTTGTCCAAAATATGTTACTTGCAAGTTATTTGCCTTGTCTTGTTCGATTACTTACTATTTACAAATAGTTATGAATTATTTGGATATATTTCTAAAAGAATTACTTGATAGATAATATTCTATCAGAGAAAGATGAAATTTCGTTTTGTTTACTCGACTTGATAAAACACGAGAGCTATTTCAAATAAAATATTTGCACCTAATATAAAAAAGAAAAAGGAATAGAATACATATATATATCGATATGAAAGTACCGTTTACTTCTTACAACATAGAAATATCAGCTTAAGACTTTGGTCTTTATGGTTTAGTTATCATTTTTTCAGTCGTAAAACAAGTAACGAATAATATCAAGGCAAATCGTTAACTTTTTTGTGATATTTGTTACTTGCCTTGTACTTGCAAGTAACAAAACTCAAAGACTTGATACTTGCCTTGGCAATTACGAGTATTTGAAAAAACGAGGCGAATACGGGTCAAATAACGGGTATAAAGCAAATAACGAGTATTCGTGCCCAGCCCTAATGAGAAAGCTTTGCAATGCATATCAAAGCAAGCTAAGTCATCAGGCAAATCGAATTGGATAAATTTATTACAATGGGTTCGAAAATTCGATAAATTATTTATTTGCTTGGTCCTTCACTTATGTATGTTTTCTATTTTGTAACCACCTACTTTCATGTATAAGCATTAAGAAACGCCGTCGTTTAGTCTCCGCTTAATAAAACTGTGTCGTTTCAAGAGAGAGTCTCTTCTTCCTCCGATTCACTGTGTTTCGCCGAACCGATACATTACATGATACGATCTCCGAGCACGAAGCTCCTGAAAATTCATTCCTGGTAAGCAATTCGGTTCTCTCAATGATATTACCTGATCATTCTGGGGGTTTTCCATATTGTGATCTATGCGGCTGATCCATCTCATTGAGATGATCTCAATCTCGCATCCGAACAATGAAAGTTAATTACAGCTAAAAGCTGCGTTTTGATTCGTACCGTTACAGTTGATTCAGTTTGCTTTATATTAAAAAATCCCTGCTTGTTACTTTTTTTGGTTGATGATTGGTTTAGAAAGTGATTGGTGTTTGGCTTTTATGCAGTAGTTAGTAATCAAGTTCAATGGCGTCTTCTTCGTCGGATTCATGGATGAGAGAATACAACGAGGCTTCAAAACTCGCTGAGGATATCAACGTAATGATATCCGAGAGGAGTAAGTCCTCCTTAACAGGGCCTGATGCTCAGCGTCGTGCTTCAGCTATACGTAGAAAGATCACCATCTTCGGAACACGGTTAGATAGTCTTCAGTCTCTTCTTGCCAAAATCCATGGAAAGCCTGTGTGAGTACAGACGAATTAGAGCTGTAAAGTGTTGATCTTTGTGACCTGTGAATGGATCTGAATGTTTTGACTTGCTGTGTTACAGTTCAGAGAAAGAGATGAACCGGCGTAAGGATATGATTGGGAATTTGAGATCGCAGGCGAATCAGATGGCGAATGCTTTGAACATGTCGAACTTTGCCAATAGAGATAGCTTGCTTGGGTCGGAGATTAAGCCAGATGACACCGTGAGGAAAGTTAGTGGCATGGATAACCAAGGGATTGTTGGGTTTCAACGACAAGTTATGAGAGGTAAAGCTGTTTTTTGTGTCCTCGGAATCATAACATGGATGTTGACTTCTGTATTGGTTTCTCTACTGAGTTTGTTATTTTATCTGCGAGTTATAGAACAAGATGAAGGACTTGAGAAGTTGGAGGAAACAGTGATGAGTACAAAACACATTGCTCTAGCTGTCAATGAAGAGCTTGGCTTGCAGACTAGGCTTATCGTATGTCATCTGCTTTTCATTTGTTTTTTGACTGCCTTGATTTGGATTTTATTGTTGTAAGGAAGCTGGGTTGTATATGCAGGATGACTTAGACTACCATGTGGATGTTACTGACTCTCGCTTACGGGTAATATGTAACTTCCAACTCCTAAATATATCAAGAAGTATTACTGACCAAAAACCACGTTATCCTAAGCTAATGGATTAGTATAGGCATTGATCTATTCTGTTTGTTGTTTATTATCACAGAGAGTGCAAAAGAACCTTGCTGTTATGAACAAGAATATGAGAAGTGGTTGTTCTTGCATGTCAATGCTCTTGTCAATGCTCGGGATCGTTGGTCTTGCTGTTGTAATATGGCTGCTAGTTAAGTATTTGTAATCTCAACATTAGAGAACTTAAACGTTTCTCTAGTTCTCTTGCCGCCTCTGTGTGAATGGTCTCAGTATATCTCCTGATTCTACATTTGTGCTTGTCCTTTTCATTCCTCTTCTGTTGTGAGAACCCTTAATAAATAATCATATCATGTGTGCAGTTTTCACAATTTTTGTCTCCATTAAGATTAACGAACTGGTAGCGAGTAACACTTAGAGACGTAAACATGTTTGTAAGAGATCTTTAACGAAAAACTCGTCTGAGTTCACAAATAAGATATGATCATCTGAGATTCTGAGCAGAGTAAGAATGAAGTTCAGATGAAAGAGGCTAGCACAAAATTTTTCATTATGGTCTGATATGGTTAAAAGGCTCTTTTTTTTTGTTGTGGGAACTCAGTCTTCAAAATCTGCCGAGTTCTCTAGCAGATAGTTTGCAGCCAACTCCTCGTTACGGTCACACGCAAGGAAGGCTTCTATGACCAATGCTCTATCAAATCCCATTGCCTCAAGCTGATAAAAAAGGAGGTTTACAGCAAGAGTTAGAATCTATGAGAGAAACGTATTATGGATTGTTATAATGGAGATGATGAATGTATATGTGTGTACCCGTTGAATCGCTTCTTGCTCTGCAGGGGTAACATTGACAGCATGGGGCATTTCTTGCTCGGGCTGGTCAAGAATATCCATATCCCTGAGAGTTTTCACAACCAATAAGAGGCATTGAGTCATGAGATCAACATATAGGCAGCTTTGCTTTAATCATACACACGGATTTAGCGATTCAACCAGTGGCCAAACCAAGAAAACGATCTGAAGACTATAGAGTACTCACCGTCAGATCCTTCATAAGGCTCGTTGATTAATTGAAGAAACTCGGATTGGTTCTCTTGAATTAGCCTCAGAAGTTGGGGGTTCTGTTTTCCGAGCTCTTGAAGCATAGGCTGTAACAGAAACAGAGTTGAGATGTTCACAAGGAATAAAAAGGCCAGGCTACTAGTTTCTGGACCCAAAAGCATATAGAGCAAGGTAAAGGCTAGATACCTGCAGAATCTGGGGGTTGGAATTGACCATTGATCTTAATTGTTGGAACTAAAACAAATGGAAATACAACATGTTAGTGTTATGAGGAAGCCGCATCAAATGAACAAAGCAATATCATATAGGAGTAGGCTAGAATCCACGTCCCTGAAGGTGATGAAGCAGGCTTCTAACAAATCTAGCTACCAAGTTTTAGATACTTAATCATTCTACTTTATCTCACATACGAATATAAGGGATAAGGATAGGATGACAACCTGATCATTGCTTCTGAGGAATTCAAGCGTTCCAAGCTCTCCAGCACCAGCTTCTGCTTCCTGGGATAAGAACAGAATTTCACGGGAACTCAACTCAAATAAACTCTTTTCGAAGCACAAAAAACACCAAGCTCTTACTTGAGGAAACAAATCCAAAGGAGATGAATTAGGTCCTCCAGAGGCAGGAGGAGCGGCAAGGTCTGCACCAGATCCTATTCCCGATGAGTTAGTCATTTGAACAGCTTCTCTCTCAGGAATCCCCTGAAAGAAAAAACAAATTTCAGCAGTTTTATTCCTTTATAACATTCACAGGACACTGTTAGAGAGGAGGGGGCATACAGAATATAGATAATCCACTGCTCTCTCAGGGTTGTTATAAGCTGCACGAAGTGCACGAGTAACCGTTTCTTTGTCCCAGCTGCCACCTCCCATTTCCATTATTTGTTGAACCATTTGCTCAGTACTACTGCCACTAGCTAAAGTTGAAGCAGCCTGAGCATTGGTGTCACTTTGTGCCCTACACATACAATTAAACAGTTTAAAAGGTCATAGAGTTAATAGTAAGATCCACAAGATACAAAATTCAAGTCTATTATGTCAAGAATAAACTTACACTGGTTGTTCTTGGGCAAGAGTGGAATCTGAAGCTGGCACAGGATTAGACTGGGTTGTTGACGGAGCTGCTGGCTGGTTGATAGGTACAAGTGTGAATTAAATGAGTCAAAGAATCCAGATGATGATTGCATAACAGCCAAAGAAGAAGGGCTATGTAAGAAAATTACCATAGCTGAAGATGTGGTCGTGGAAGTAGGCTGTGAAATAGAAACAAAGTTTTCCACTGAGAACACTAGGACTGATCAAGCGATGAGCAACAACAAAGAGAAAATAAGAAATACACTTACCTGAGCCGAAGATGGACCAGCTGAACTTGCAGTTTTGCTCTATCAATCGCAAAAGAAAAGTAAAGTAATTTCAGTAAGAGGAAAGAATAGCAAAACATGAATCTAGCTACATGTTATTCAGCTGTTATCTTTTTAACAGAATGCCAAAGATTTGAACCAATAAAAAGGCAGAACCAACCAAAGATTGCAATACTTCACATAGATTACTGCATCCAAAAGCAAAATAAAGTAAGTACCTTGCTAAGCATGACAACAAGAAAACCTTCCTCGGTAACCTTATTCTCAACCAAAGTAGTTTCATCTTTCAAAACCTTACCATTGTGGATCAACAACTGCTGTCCACAAGGATAGTTGTCTTTGCTCTGCGAATCCTCAATATTCTTTTTCACCGCCATTATCTTTCAAAAAAAAAAAAAACACACAAACATAAGAAACAATACACAACAACATATAAACTCCACTCAACAAGACCAATCGAGAAACTTGAAATTCTGAATCAAGTTGTATATTACAACAAACTGGTATTGCAGCACCGATCTTTAGCGTCTCCTTATTCCAAAACCTATCTAAAGTTACTGACTTTACATAGATAATTACAAGTAGATCTGAACGAAGGAGGCAAGGACTGACCGTGTCCGTGGGCAGAACCCTGATTTCAAAATGGCTACCCTTGAGAGTCTTGACGGTGAGCTTCATGTCGACGGATTGAACCAGGCGGCGTCGGGAAAGTCCGGCGAGGGAGGGAGATTACAGAGTGACCTAAAAGAGCGTTCTTTCCTAACAACTCTAGCGAAAAGACAGTCGCAATCAAACGAGCGTTTCGGATTTTAAAACGCGGCAAGGGCAACCCACGTGCATCACACGTGATACAGGCCCTAACCTTTACAAATATCTCCTGTATTTTCCATTTTTCATTTAAAACAATTTTCCAGTAATATTTAGGTTAAAATATTTTGTTTCATATTAAGCGACAGGTAAAAATATCAATTTTTGTGGGAAAAAAATGTGGAATCAAATTATATTTTTTTGAATACTATTTCAGATCCACATATTGAAATTTCAGTTTACTCCAAAGTAATTTTATTTTGCAAAAATAGTTTTACTATTTCAGTATACTCCAAACTGATTCATTTTAAAAATATTTTTTTTTTCCAAGACAAGCGAAAAATATTAATATTTATTATAAATTGTAAAAAAAAAAATTATATTTATTTTACAAATGGACCAACAAAGGCCAAGCGTTAGATAGCAGTAGCACACGAGACTCTATTATAGTCGAATGATAATTATTTTTCTTTTTTACAAATTCAAGATTCATGAAAAGCTTTTCAGAATCTTTGGTGGATTTATTAAGCTCAGAACTCACGGTCAGGGAAGAGAATCGGAGCAACAAGTGACCAGATGAAGAGAGCAGCAGTGGCCCAGCTGGTGACAACACGGACCCACACAGACGGCCACCCAACATCCACCAGTTTACCACTTTCACCCACCGAAGTTGACCAACCAGTTAAGAGCATTGCAGAGTACATGCTCGCCAGAGAGAAGATGATGTGGAAGAATGCGTATGAGTATGTCACTGGCTTCTTCTGCTCTTTCTCTTCCTTTTCTTCTGCTTTCCCGTCTAGTGGAAGCAGAGGCTTCTCTGAACATTTTCAACAAAAGCACAACCAGTTAAAAATACTTGCCAAGCAACTTTTAAGCACTCAAACAAGGTTTCATAATTGGGATGAGCAAACTAAACTTAAGCCAAAACAAAAAGCGGAATTTGAGAGAAGGATTTTTTTTTGGTTGGAAACATACCTGCGCGGGGAGAATCAGGGGAGGAGAGAAGCTTAGTGGAAGAACCAGCACGAACCGCGGAGTAAACAACTGATAGAACAGTTGTGAGTAACCCGATGGTCATAGTGCCTGTTGAAACAGCTTTGGAGTGTTTGTGGAGACCATTGCATTCGTAATCTCGGGGTTCACTTGCAAGTCCACTGTAACAGAGGTACATGCAGTAGAAAGATATAACCGATGCTGGTAAAATGCTTCCACCGACCTGCAAAAAAAGGTTAATTTGACTTCACTGAGCCTGAAGATGAAAGAAACAACTGTTATCTCATATAAGAGAAAGCAAATGTTTTAAAGCCAAAACTCACAGCGGGATGCAGAACCACAACAGCAAAGACGAATACAAATATCAAAGTGATGACAATGAAGAAAGTGTTGAGACCACAATCGTGTCCAGATGGAGTGAACCAGTGGAAGAGAAGTCCAGAGAAGACGAAGGTTGCCAAGTAACATACAAGAGAAACAACGAGCAACGCAGCATACCTGTATACAAAGTCCAGTGTTTAGATTTACATTGATATGATAAAAGTTAGATAGGATTGCAGATATATATAGACTAACCAGAACTGCTCGTCGTAGCCAACCCATGTGTCATTCCATCCATGAACGAAATCCAAAAGAAGCACAACTTGAACAAGAAGAAAAAATCCAGCACCAAACTTTGACATCGACTCTGTAAGATGTTACACTGATTATCATTAGTTCCACGTACATATAAAGTAGATATGAGTAAGGATAGATGACAATTACCATAAAAGCTGATGACTTCATTAGGAACGAAGAACATTAAGATAACCAAAACGAACCAACATATTACTTTCATCATCCAACCACCATGGTGTATACCATCACGAGGGTCTTTCTGAGTCTTCACACCAATCATCATAACCGACAAAACAGAGAAAAACAAGAAGTTCCCTAAGCTGACACGTAGGACAGCATCAGTCTCAAACCATTCACGATCAGGTGTCTTGTGGAAATGGTTAATCCCTGCCACAATGTCAACGAATCAGCTCACTGGAAAGGGAAATAAACAAACAAACAATACAAGGGACAATAGAGAAAAACTTACAAGGGAGCTTCTCCATGAGAGGAGCAGCGACCTCACGGAGAATCCATGAAACGATTAAGGAAAGTGCAAAGAGACCACAGTAAGCAATCCTTGCGGAACGTCTGCTGATGCTTGAAACAACTGTACGGCAAGCATCGCAGGCACAGGCAGCACAGCACGATGCGAGACAAGAAGCTGCCCACATCTTTATTTATTCCTCCTCCTTCTTCTCGAAAGATCAAAGGGTTGGTTTCGATATTGATGAGCTGCTTTGTATGAGGAGAAATTACACAAATACATATCATCGAACAACCTTATTCTCATCTTAATTATTACCGATAAAATCCACAATCTTTAGGAATTGAAATTGAAATTGAAATTCGATGACTTTTTCTGGAGACGGAATAAAAATTGAAATTCTAAACTTTACCCAAAGAAACTAGCTCTAGTGATCGAAATTGAGCTGTGCAGAAACAAGCCCCAAATCGAATCAAAAAATACCTTTGGCTATCGATCGATCAAACCTTGAGAGCTTTTCCTCCCCTTGAAAAGTTGAACGAACTCGGTGTATCCTTATTATTCTCGCTGCTAACGATGACTTGTATTAAATTATTAATCAACGATGATGTTGATGACTGATGACGATGACATTTTATAAGAAACCCACTAATAGCCCAAAGGCCCAATAGTTCAAAAGTCTTAATTCTTTTTTTCCTTATAAAGGAATGGAAGCTAAACACGCATAATCATTTTTTTTTCCTTCTTTTTCTTTTTGTATATAAAAATCCCTATATTTCCGTCGTATGTAACGGAAATTAATAAACCGCGTTCGGCGTCATCCGGCAAATCGCCCACCGCTCGAGCCATTCAGCTGCGGCGGAGATTCATCTCTTCTTCTCCATATTGAAAACGTTTCAGAGAATCATCGTCTAGCTGCGGACTCAATTTTCGAGGTTGTCAAATTTGCTAATCGACGGAGCTGGAAGCGGCATCTTTTTTTTTCTTCTTCTTCTCCACCTCTTCCTCTTTCACCGGTTCGTTTTTCTAGATACCTTCATCTACGTTTGGATCTAGCTCTCGGCACGATATTCTGATGATGTATCATTCGAATTGATCGCTCATTTCCTCGAATCTCTCTTAATCCAAATGTTCATTGACGACCGGTCGTTTGTTTTGATCGATGCGAAGGATTCAAGCTTGGTTTATACCTGTGATGCTAATTATAAAGACTAATCTCATTTCGAAATCGGTTAATCTCCTAGCGATAGATCATAGATTCGATTTCTCTTGATTGCTGCTTCTCATTGAAGTTAATGATCTCGAAATTCAAAATTATTTGTAGCTAAATGGTTTACGATTGACAATTTTACATTCGATCTGATTAAACCTGGTTTGGTTTGGTTTGGTTGGGTAATTGTATATGAATGGGATTGTGTGTCAATTTTGCAGGTTTGGTTATCAAAGCCATGGTTCTTGATGGGGTTGTTGTATCTTCACCAACAAGGAGGACACAGTCTCTAAAGAAACAGTGGGAAGATTTGGGTAGCTGCTCCACCGTTATCAAGAGGCATCGATATCTCTTAACAGCTCTGGTGCTTTTGGCCTTCCTCTGCACTGTTTATATATACTTTGCCGTCACTTTAGGCGCTAGGCACTCGTCCTGCTATGGCTTGACAGGTAAAGAGAAGGCAATGTGTCAATTACAACATGTTCAAGCTATCTCCAAAGGGAAGCTGAAATTTTTCTAGGGCGTGTCATGGATCCAAAGCTGAAGAACCCACCATTATTGTTCGTTGCTCTACCACATTCTTTTTTGTTTTTATTGATTGTATTGTGACATTTGTGTGTATTATATTATGGTGATAAATACCAGAGATTTATAACCGAAACATAATTCATTTTGTTCATGAATGAAAAAAGAAAAAAAGTTTCTTACGGTTTTTACACTTGTGGTCTGGTCTATCATGACCAAGTTCATTGAGGAATCACCGGTTTGGAGATACACATGGACAGTCCTCGTACACCCTCCTCCCCAATGACTATGTTTTCTTGATTTGCATGGCCAGCCTTCATCATATTTTTCACTGTTCACGAAATTGACTTTATCTTCAGATAATGAACGTATCCTCTCCAGTCAATCGAAACCTCTCTCCTGTTTGGTCGCTACCTTCCTTTCCGGCTTAGACACCTTCCATCGAGTGTTGCGACTGCCATCACTTTGTCCATCTTGTCTTTGATCCGATCATCAAAGATCTCGACCACTCTGTTTTCTGTCATGGCCTCAAGGACATGAGTTGATAAGCCCTTTCCTTCTTTAGACCGGACACGAGATAGTGGTTTTCACCGGTTATGAGCTCCACTAGGACGACCCCAAAACTATAAACAACGCTCTTGTGAGTGTGTGAGTTTGATCAATGGTTATTAATGAAGTTCTGTAATCAGACGCCTTGGCTCTGTATTTCCCATCCAATAGTATATTGGTCTTGATATCTCTATGATATATTGGAAGCGATGAAGCTGAGTGCATGTATGAGGTAGCAATCCTTCCTGCCTATTCTGAAAGGGGATGGGATCGAGATTACTCCACAGGTTCTGTTACAAGAAGTTGAAGAATTACTATTTAGAGGTGCTACTGCTGATGAGCCATTCATGAGCAGAGTTAGGACAGACGCTATGATACATTGGAAATTGTAAGTCTTTGTCTTCATAGTTTTCTTTTCTTTCTTAATCTGATCAATGATAAGATCTTAACCAAAGTAAACCAATAATTTGGTTTAAGAATGCACATGTATTAGTGGAATTGCTCTTGTAATAGTGGAATTGTAACGTGTGATAGTTGGGTAGTTACTTTGTGTTTGATATTATATATTGATGTAGTTTCATTTGAAAGATATGAAAAGAGAATTGCAGTAAATTGTTCTTTTAAGTATTTGGAATCCATTAATTGGTATCAGAGCAAATCTTCTGTTTTGAAGAGAGGTCTTAATTGGCATCAAAGCAAATTTTTAGTTTTGATTGGGACCAGGTATCAAAACCATATCTTACAAACCATGAATGAGGAGTGTTATGGTTCTCTTTGGGAGCCATCAGTGGTGATTCTGCATGCTGCCATAAAAAGGAGTTTGTTGCAATACATGAAGAGCTGAAGAAGATGACACGATATCGGAAGGATTCAGCAGCAACTTGGAGTAAGAAGATGAAGTTGTTGAAGACTCACATGTGAGGGGTTAGGGTCGGTGCCCTGCAGAGCTGTGAGTCGGGTTCCGAGTGAGCGGGACGGGCTGTCACATAAAAAGTTGAATTTTTGTGACAATCCATCCCGCGGATTCATGCTTACAGCCCTGCAGGACACCGACCCTAACTCTTCACATATGAGTCCTCACTGACTCACAGATCAATTGGTGACAACTTGTTCTGTGGGAGTGCTGTTAAAGAGTGAGGTCTTGAAGTTCGAGTAACATCAAACGCATCAATAACCTACATAGGAGAGTCAGTGAAAACTCACATGTAAAGAGTTAGGGTCGGTGCCCTGCAGAGCTGTGAACCTGGATCCGCGGGATGGATTGTAACATAATGTTGTAGAGGTAGTAATTATATTATATAGTATTTTTTTTTTTATCTAGAATTAAGTTAAGTCCAATTTCGTTGTTTTAAAGTATTGATATTATATATTGATGTGAGGGTGTTTTGGTTTGTATATTTTAATGGATTTAAAAATCAATCTAAATCTAGTGTTATTGGTTTCACCATTTTAAAATTTGATTTCAAATGTATTGTTATTGATTTTATGATTTTAAAATTGATTTTAAAATCAGATGTTATTCAATAGTATGAATTTGTTTAAAGATTTGATTTGAATTTGGATTTGAATGGATTTACGTGTAGTTTTAAAAGTAAAACATAAATGAACAAATATTGAGTTAAACCTTTTGACTGGATTTGATAAATTTTTTTGTGTCCTAATAAACGTAGGTGGACATACTACTTCTAATTTTATAGGAACCTTGCTCACCATATACTCCAGGTTTGTTCCAGGTTTGTGACTTTGTCTTGGAGGTTTCGTTTGATTCAAAGTAGTTTTATTTGGATGATAAGAAAAGAAAACTGCAGTAAATTGTTCTTTTAAGTATTTGGAATCCATTAATTGGTATCAGAGCAAATCTTCTGTTTTGAAGAGAGGTCTTAATTGGCATCAAAGCAAATTTTTAGTTTTGATTGGGACCAGGTATCAAAACCATATCTTACAAACCATGAATGAGGAGTGTTATGGTTCTCTTTGGGAGCCATCAGTGGTGATTCTGCATGCTGCCATAAAAAGGAGTTTGTTGCAATACATGAAGAGCTGAAGAAGATGACACGATATCGGAAGGATTCAGCAGCAACTTGGAGTAAGAAGATGAAGTTGTTGAAGACAGAGATGAAGACGGTGAAAACCAACCCGACTGGTTCAAAGGGAATCTCAACCATTGGTGACTTCATCACTCAAACGTTCATCACTCAAACGTTCATCACTCAAACGTTCATCACTCAAACGTTCATCACTCAAACGTTCATCACTCAAACGTTCATCACTCAAACGTTCATCACTCAAACGTTCATCACTCAAACGTTCATCACTCAAACGTTCATCACTCAAACGTTCATCACTCAAACGTTCATCACTCAAACGTTCATCACTCAAACGTTCATCACTCAAACGTTCATCACTCAAACGTTCATCACTCAAACGTTCATCACTCAAGCGTTCAGCAACTTCACCACCGGAACAAAGATGAGATCGAACTGTTCCCGTCAGGCATCACCATCACACTGTTCTGGCAAAAATAAATCAGGAAGGTGTAGCTGGTCAAACACTTCCAAGCATGCATCTGGATTCAGTTATTTGCAGCTCCCTCCGCGACATGTTTCATTTGGTACTTATGGAAAACATCCGTTTGATCGTGGACGTAATGGTGGCCAGTATGTATCGTCAAAGATGAACCAGCCCTGGTAGACAACCACCAGTACGTGATAAGAAGAGTGCACAGTCATATGTTGCTATGGAGAAGACATAACATGTAAAGATTTGGATGTTGTGTTGAAATTTGAGGATAAGGTTCTTTGAAGGGTGTTTTGGTTTGTATATTTTAATGGATTTAAAAATCAATCTAAATCTAGTGTTATTGGTTTCACCATTTTAAAATTTGATTTCAAATGTATTGTTATTGATTTTATGATTTTAAAATTGATTTTAAAATCAGATGTTATTCAATAGTATGAATTTGTTTAAAGATTTGATTTGAATTTGGATTTGAATGGATTTACGTGTAGTTTTAAAAGTAAAACATAAATGAACAAATATTGAGTTAAACCTTTTGACTGGATTTGATAAATTTTTTTTGTGTCCTAATAAACGTAGGTGGACATACTACTTCTAATTTTATAGGAACCTTGCTCACCATATACTCCAGGTTTGTTCCAGGTTTGTGACTTTGTCTTGGAGGTTTCGTTTGATTCAAAGTAGTTTTATTTGGATGATAAGAAAAGAGAAAACTGCAGTAAATTGTTCTTTTAAGTCTTTGGGATCCATTAATCAATCTGCTCTTTTATGGCCACTACCTTGATTATATTTGACTGGTCATAGATCCATTGACTTTTTAGCTAACGTTTGGCTGGTCAAGTTTGTTATGTATCCTGTACGAACATGTTGCGGTGGTAAATGTATACAATAAGTTCGGTCAACTTTCATATGGTCTGGAGAATAAAAAGTGGATTCTTAATATCCAACCTGCCGTTGTTAATTCAATATAAGATCACATAATATAAGCCGTTAACCAGAGAGGAAAAAAAAAGTGTGCGGATTCAGGTTGATGTTTGGAGATTTTAATATAAGCCCTCACATAATTAAAGGAATTCTTCTGAAGTTAAACCAAAACATAAGCACAAAGGCTAAAAGTATAACCAGACCATTGAATTAGATAAGATCACCAAAACACCCAAGTAAAAAGAGTAGTTAAGCTCTCTAAAACTTTAATAAATATTTTGGATTAATATCAAAATTATCTCAGCTGACTTTTGACGATTTCAAAAGCAAAAATGGAGTTATTAATCACCCATAGGCAAAATATGTGCTTTTTTAGTTCTTATTGGTATTTATTCTTTTCATATATCCATAGGCCCGAGACTGAAATTTATAATTCCCCCAAATCTGAAACCACAACATATGATATAAGTTTTATCCCGGCACAGTCACTCGAACCAGAGACTTCTGACGCAATTGTCTAGATTATTTCCAATTAAGCTAAGCAATCTGTGGTTAATGGTGTATTTTTTTAGTTTTAGCATTTTTAATTTTCAATGTTTTTAGAACTTTGACTAATGGTTTTTTCTTCCGGCTCTTTGACTAATGGTTTAATAATAATATTTAGCATAAAAAATGATTAACACGTCTTTCTTAACGTATGGGTATTACCTTTTCTTTCTTAGAAAAGCATATTGAGTTTTATCAGATCAAGGACAAACAAAAGAAGAAAAGAGTTATGAAGACAAAGACTTACAACTTCATTTGTATTGTAGCGTCTGTTATCCTTACCCTACTCGTCAATGACTCATCAGCAGCAACAACTCAAAATGGTAATTCTTCAACTTCTTGTAACAAAACATGTGGGGGAGTCTCGATCCCGTACCCTTTTGGAATCGGCGGGAAGACTTGCTATCTCAACAACTGGTACGAGGTTGTCTGCAACACCACCATCTTCGGAACACGGTTAGATAGTCTTCAGTCTCTTCTTGCCAAAATCCATGGAAAGCCTGTGTGAGTACAGACGAATTAGAGCTGTAAAGTGTTGATCTTTGTGACCTGTGAATGGATCTGAATGTTTTGACTTGCTGTGTTACAGTTCAGAGAAAGAGATGAACCGGCGTAAGGATATGATTGGGAATTTGAGATCGCAGGCGAATCAGATGGCGAATGCTTTGAACATGTCGAACTTTGCCAATAGAGATAGCTTGCTTGGGTCGGAGATTAAGCCAGATGACACCGTGAGGAAAGTTAGTGGCATGGATAACCAAGGGATTGTTGGGTTTCAACGACAAGTTATGAGAGGTAAAGCTGTTTTTTGTGTCCTCGGAATCATAACATGGATGTTGACTTCTGTATTGGTTTCTCTACTGAGTTTGTTATTTTATCTGCGAGTTATAGAACAAGATGAAGGACTTGAGAAGTTGGAGGAAACAGTGATGAGTACAAAACACATTGCTCTAGCTGTCAATGAAGAGCTTGGCTTGCAGACTAGGCTTATCGTATGTCATCTGCTTTTCATTTGTTTTTTGACTGCCTTGATTTGGATTTTATTGTTGTAAGGAAGCTGGGTTGTATATGCAGGATGACTTAGACTACCATGTGGATGTTACTGACTCTCGCTTACGGGTAATATGTAACTTCCAACTCCTAAATATATCAAGAAGTATTACTGACCAAAAACCACGTTATCCTAAGCTAATGGATTAGTATAGGCATTGATCTATTCTGTTTGTTGTTTATTATCACAGAGAGTGCAAAAGAACCTTGCTGTTATGAACAAGAATATGAGAAGTGGTTGTTCTTGCATGTCAATGCTCTTGTCAATGCTCGGGATCGTTGGTCTTGCTGTTGTAATATGGCTGCTAGTTAAGTATTTGTAATCTCAACATTAGAGAACTTAAACGTTTCTCTAGTTCTCTTGCCGCCTCTGTGTGAATGGTCTCAGTATATCTCCTGATTCTACATTTGTGCTTGTCCTTTTCATTCCTCTTCTGTTGTGAGAACCCTTAATAAATAATCATATCATGTGTGCAGTTTTCACAATTTTGTCTCTCCATTAAGATTAACGAACTGGTAGCGAGTAACACTTAGAGACGTAAACATGTTTGTAAGAGATCTTTAACGAAAACTCGTCTGAGTTCACAAATAAGATATGATCATCTGAGATTCTGAGCAGAGTAAGAATGAAGTTCAGATGAAAGAGGCTAGCACAAAATTTTTCATTATGGTCTGATATGGTTAAAAGGCTCTTTTTTTTTGTTGTGGGAACTCAGTCTTCAAAATCTGCCGAGTTCTCTAGCAGATAGTTTGCAGCCAACTCCTCGTTACGGTCACACGCAAGGAAGGCTTCTATGACCAATGCTCTATCAAATCCCATTGCCTCAAGCTGATAAAAAAGGAGGTTTACAGCAAGAGTTAGAATCTATGAGAGAAACGTATTATGGATTGTTATAATGGAGATGATGAATGTATATGTGTGTACCCGTTGAATCGCTTCTTGCTCTGCAGGGGTAACATTGACAGCATGGGGCATTTCTTGCTCGGGCTGGTCAAGAATATCCATATCCCTGAGAGTTTTTCACAACCAATAAGAGGCATTGAGTCATGAGATCAACATATAGACGCGCTTTGCTTTAATCATACACACGGATTTAGCGATTCAACCAGTGGCCAAACCAAGAAAACGATCTGAAGACTATAGAGTACTCACCCGTCAGATCCTTCATAAGGCTCGTTGATTAATTGAAGAAACTCGGATTGGTTCTCTTGAATTAGCCTCAGAAGTTGGGGGTTCTGTTTTCCGAGCTCTTGAAGCATAGGCTGTAACAGAAACAGAGTTGAGATGTTCACAAGGAATAAAAAGGCCAGGCTACTAGTTTCTGGACCCAAAAGCATATAGAGCAAGGTAAAGGCTAGATACCTGCAGAATCTGGGGGTTGGAATTGACCATTGATCTTAATTGTTGGAACTAAAACAAATGGAAATACAACATGTTAGTGTTATGAGGAAGCCGCATCAAATGAACAAAGCAATATCATATAGGAGTAGGCTAGAATCCACGTCCCTGAAGGTGATGAAGCAGGCTTCTAACAAATCTAGCTACCAAGTTTTAGATACTTAATCATTCTACTTTATCTCACATACGAATATATAAGGGATAAGGATAGGATGACAACCTGATCATTGCTTCTGAGGAATTCAAGCGTTCCAAGCTCTCCAGCACCAGCTTCTGCTTCCTGGGATAAGAACAGAATTTCACGGGAACTCAACTCAAATAAACTCTTTTCGAAGCACAAAAAACACCAAGCTCTTACTTGAGGAAACAAATCCAAAGGAGATGAATTAGGTCCTCCAGAGGCAGGAGGAGCGGCAAGGTCTGCACCAGATCCTATTCCCGATGAGTTAGTCATTTGAACAGCTTCTCTCAGGAATCCCCTGAAAGAAAAACAAATTTCAGCAGTTTTATTCCTTTATAACATTCACAGGACACTGTTAGAGAGGAGGGGCATACAGAATATAGATAATCCACTGCTCTCTCAGGGTTGTTATAAGCTGCAAGTGCACAGTGCCGTTCTTTGTCCCAGCTGCCACCTCCCATTTCCATTATTTGTTGAACCATTTGCTCAGTACTACTGCCACTAGCTAAAGTTGAAGCAGCCTGAGCATTGGTGTCACTTTTGTACACATACAATTAAACAGTTTAAAAGGTCATAGAGTTAATAGTAAGATCCACAAGATACAAAATTCAAGTCTATTATGTCAAGAATAAACTTACACTGGTTGTTCTTGGGCAAGAGTGGAATCTGAAGCTGGCACAGGATTAGACTGGGTTGTTGAGGAGCTGCTGGCTGGTTGATAGGTACAAGTGTGAATTAAATGAGTCAAAGAATCCAGATGATGATTGCATAACAGCCAAAGAAGAAGGGCTATGTAAGAAAATTACCATAGCTGAAGATGTGGTCGTGGAAGTAGGCTGTGAAATAGAAACAAAGTTTTCCACTGAGAACACTAGGACTGATCAAGCGATGAGCAACAACAAAGAGAAAATAAGAAATACACTTACCTGAGCCGAAGATGGACCAGCTGAACTTGCAGTTTTGCTCTATCAATCGCAAAAGAAAAGTAAAGTAATTTCAGTAAGAGGAAAGAATAGCAAAACATGAATCTAGCTACATGTTATTCAGCTGTTATCTTTTTAACAGAATGCCAAAGATTTGAACCAATAAAAGGCAGAACCAACCAAAGATTGCAATACTTCACATAGATTACTGCATCCAAAAGCAAAATAAAGTAAGTACCTTGCTAAGCATGACAACAAGAAAACCTTCCTCGGTAACCTTATTCTCAACCAAAGTAGTTTCATCTTTCAAAACCTTACCATTGTGGATCAACAACTGCTGTCCACAAGGATAGTTGTCTTTGCTCTGCGAATCCTCAATATTCTTTTCACCGCCATTATCTTTCAAAAAAAAACACACAAACATAAGAAACAATACACAACAACATATAAACTCCACTCAACAAGACCAATCGAGAAACTTGAAATTCTGAATCAAGTTGTATATTACAACAAACTGGTATTGCAGCACCGATCTTTAGCGTCTCCTTATTCCAAAACCTATCTAAAGTTACTGACTTTACATAGATAATTACAAGTAGATCTGAACGAAGGAGGCAAGGACTGACCGTGTCCGTGGGCAGAACCCTGATTTCAAAATGGCTACCCTTGAGAGTCTTGACGGTGAGCTTCATGTCGACGGATTGAACCAGGCGGCGTCGGGAAAGTCCGGCGAGGGAGGGAGATTACAGAGTGACCTAAAGAGCGTTCTTTCCTAACAACTCTAGCGAAAAGACAGTCGCAATCAAACGAGCGTTTCGGATTTTAAAACGCGGCAAGGGCAACCCACGTGCATCACACGTGATACAGGCCTAACCTTTACAAATATCTCCTGTATTTTCCATTTTTCATTTAAAACAATTTTCCAGTAATATTTAGGTTAAAATATTTTGTTTCATATTAAGCGACAGGTAAAATATCAATTTTGTGGGAAAAAATGTGGAATCAAATTATATTTTTTGAATACTATTTCAGATCCACATATTGAAATTTCAGTTTACTCCAAAGTAATTTTATTTTGCAAAAATAGTTTTACTATTTCAGTATACTCCAAACTGATTCATTTTAAAAATATTTTTTTTTTCCAAGACAAGCGAAAAATATTAATATTTATTATAAATTGTAAAAAAAAAAATTATATTTATTTTACAAATGGACCAACAAAGGCCAAGCGTTAGATAGCAGTAGCACACGAGACTCTATTATAGTCGAATGATAATTATTTTTCTTTTTACAAATTCAAGATTCATGAAAAGCTTTTCAGAATCTTTGGTGGATTATTAAGCTCAGAACTCACGGTCAGGGAAGAGAATCGGAGCAACAAGTGACCAGATGAAGAGAGCAGCAGTGGCCCAGCTGGTGACAACACGGACCCACACAGACGGCCACCCAACATCCACCAGTTTACCACTTTCACCCACCGAAGTTGACCAACCAGTTAAGAGCATTGCAGAGTACATGCTCGCCAGAGAGAAGATGATGTGGAAGAATGCGTATGAGTATGTCACTGGCTTCTTCTGCTCTTTCTCCTTTTCTTCTGCTTTCCCGTCTAGTGGAAGCAGAGGCTTCTCTGAACATTTTCAACAAAAGCACAACCAGTTAAAATACTTGCCAAGCAACTTTTAAGCACTCAAACAAGGTTTCATAATTGGGATGAGCAAACTAAACTTAAGCCAAAACAAAAAGCGGAATTTGAGAGAAGGATTTTTTTTTTTTTTTTTTTGGTTGGAAACATACCTGCGCGGGGAGAATCAGGGGAGGAGAGAAGCTTAGTGGAAGAACCAGCACGAACCGCGGAGTAAACAACTGATAGAACAGTTGTGAGTAACCCGATGGTCATAGTGCCTGTTGAAACAGCTTTGGAGTGTTTGTGGAGACCATTGCATTCGTAATCTCGGGGTTCACTTGCAAGTCCACTGTAACAGAGGTACATGCAGTAGAAAGATATAACCGATGCTGGTAAAATGCTTCCACCGACCTGCAAAAAAAGGTTAATTTGACTTCACTGAGCCTGAAGATGAAAGAAACAACTGTTATCTCATATAAGAGAAAGCAAATGTTTTAAAGCCAAAACTCACAGCGGGATGCAGAACCACAACAGCAAAGACGAATACAAATATCAAAGTGATGACAATGAAGAAAGTGTTGAGACCACAATCGTGTCCAGATGGAGTGAACCAGTGGAAGAGAAGTCCAGAGAAGACGAAGGTTGCCAAGTAACATACAAGAGAAACAACGAGCAGCAGCATACCTGTATACAAAGTCCAGTGTTTAGATTTACATTGATATGATAAAAGTTAGATAGGATTGCAGATATATATAGACTAACCAGAACTGCTCGTCGTAGCCAACCCATGTGTCATTCCATCCATGAACGAAATCCAAAAGAAGCACAACTTGAACAAGAAGAAAAAATCCAGCACCAAACTTTGACATCGACTCTGTAAGATGTTACACTGATTATCATTAGTTCCACGTACATATAAAGTAGATATGAGTAAGGATAGATGACAATTACCATAAAAGCTGATGACTTCATTAGGAACGAAGAACATTAAGATAACCAAAACGAACCAACATATTACTTTCATCATCCAACCACCATGGTGTATACCATCACGAGGGTCTTTCTGAGTCTTCACACCAATCATCATAACCGACAAAACAGAGAAAAACAAGAAGTTCCCTAAGCTGACACGTAGGACAGCATCAGTCTCAAACCATTCACGATCAGGTGTCTTGTGGAAATGGTTAATCCCTGCCACAATGTCAACGAATCAGCTCACTGGAAAGGGAAATAAACAAACAAACAATACAAGGGACAATAGAGAAACTTACAAGGGAGCTTCTCCATGAGAGGAGCAGCGACCTCACGGAGAATCCATGAAACGATTAAGGAAAGTGCAAAGAGACCACAGTAAGCAATCCTTGCGGAACGTCTGCTGATGCTTGAAACAACTGTACGGCAAGCATCGCAGGCACAGGCAGCACAGCACGATGCGAGACAAGAAGCTGCCCACATCTTTATTTATTCCTCCTCCTTCTTCTCGAAAGATCAAAGGGTTGGTTTCGATATTGATGAGCTGCTTTGTATGAGGAGAAATTACACAAATACATATCATCGAACAACCTTATTCTCATCTTAATTATTACCGATAAAATCCACAATCTTTAGGAATTGAAATTGAAATTGAAATTCGATGACTTTTCTGGAGACGGAATAAAAATTGAAATTCTAAACTTTACCCAAAGAAACTAGCTCTAGTGATCGAAATTGAGCTGTGCAGAAACAAGCCCCAAATCGAATCAAAAAATACCTTTGGCTATCGATCGATCAAACCTTGAGAGCTTTTCCTCCCCTTGAAAAGTTGAACGAACTCGGTGTATCCTTATTATTCTCGCTGCTAACGATGACTTGTATTAAATTATTAATCAACGATGATGTTGATGACTGATGACGATGACATTTTATAAGAAACCCACTAATAGCCCAAAGGCCCAATAGTTCAAAAGTCTTAATTCTTTTTTCCTTATAAAGGAATGGAAGCTAAACACGCATAATCATTTTTTCCTTCTTTTCTTTTTGTATATAAAATCCTATATTTCCGTCGTATGTAACGGAAATTAATAAACCGCGTTCGGCGTCATCCGGCAAATCGCCCACCGCTCGAGCCATTCAGCTGCGGCGGAGATTCATCTCTTCTTCTCCATATTGAAAACGTTTCAGAGAATCATCGTCTAGCTGCGGACTCAATTTTCGAGGTTGTCAAATTTGCTAATCGACGGAGCTGGAAGCGGCATCTTTTCTTCTTCTTCTCCACCTCTTCCTCTTTCACCGGTTCGTTTTTCTAGATACCTTCATCTACGTTTGGATCTAGCTCTCGGCACGATATTCTGATGATGTATCATTCGAATTGATCGCTCATTTCCTCGAATCTCTCTTAATCCAAATGTTCATTGACGACCGGTCGTTTGTTTTGATCGATGCGAAGGATTCAAGCTTGGTTTATACCTGTGATGCTAATTATAAAGACTAATCTCATTTCGAAATCGGTTAATCTCCTAGCGATAGATCATAGATTCGATTTCTCTTGATTGCTGCTTCTCATTGAAGTTAATGATCTCGAAATTCAAAATTATTTGTAGCTAAATGGTTTACGATTGACAATTTTACATTCGATCTGATTAAACCTGGTTTGGTTTGGTTTGGTTGGGTAATTGTATATGAATGGGATTGTGTGTCAATTTTGCAGGTTTGGTTATCAAAGCCATGGTTCTTGATGGGGTTGTTGTATCTTCACCAACAAGGAGGACACAGTCTCTAAAGAAACAGTGGGAAGATTTGGGTAGCTGCTCCACCGTTATCAAGAGGCATCGATATCTCTTAACAGCTCTGGTGCTTTTGGCCTTCCTCTGCACTGTTTATATATACTTTGCCGTCACTTTAGGCGCTAGGCACTCGTCCTGCTATGGCTTGACAGGTAAAGAGAAGGCAATGTGTCAATTACAACATGTTCAAGCTATCTCCAAAGGGAAGCTGAAATTTTTCTAGGGCGTGTCATGGATCCAAAGCTGAAGAACCCACCATTATTGTTCGTTGCTCTACCACATTCTTTTTGTTTTATTGATTGTATTGTGACATTTGTGTGTATTATATTATGGTGATAAATACCAGAGATTTATAACCGAAACATAATTCATTTTGTTCATGAATGAAAAAAAGAAAAAAAAAGTTTCTTACGGTTTTTTACACTTGTGGTCTGGTCTATCATGACCAAGTTCATTGAGGAATCACCGGTTTGGAGATACACATGGACAGTCCTCGTACACCCTCCTCCCCAATGACTATGTTTTCTTGATTTGCATGGCCAGCCTTCATCATATTTTTCACTGTTCACGAAATTGACTTTATCTTCAGATAATGAACGTATCCTCTCCAGTCAATCGAAACCTCTCTCCTGTTTGGTCGCTACCTTCCTTTCCGGCTTAGACACCTTCCATCGAGTGTTGCGACTGCCATCACTTTGTCCATCTTGTCTTTGATCCGATCATCAAAGATCTCGACCACTCTGTTTTCTGTCATGGCCTCAAGGACATGAGTTGATAAGCCCTTTCCTTCTTTAGACCGGACACGAGATAGTGGTTTTTCACCGGTTATGAGCTCCACTAGGACGACCCCAAAACTATAAACAACGCTCTTGTGAGTGTGTGAGTTTGATCAATGGTTATTAATGAAGTTCTGTAATCAGACGCCTTGGCTCTGTATTTCCCATCCAATAGTATATTGGTCTTGATATCTCTATGATATATTGGAAGCGATGAAGCTGAGTGTGTGAGGGTAGCAATCCTTCCTGCCTATTCTGAAAGGGGATGGGATCGAGATTACTCCACAGGTTCTGTTACAAGAAGTTGAAGAATTACTATTTAGAGGTGCTACTGCTGATGAGCCATTCATGAGCAGAGTTAGGACAGACGCTATGATACATTGGAAATTGTAAGTCTTTGTCTTCATAGTTTTCTTTTTCTTTTCTTTCTTAATCTGATCAATGATAAGATCTTAACCAAAGTAAACCAATAATTTGGTTTAAGAATGCACATGTATTAGTGGAATTGCTCTTGTAATAGTGGAATTGTAACGTGTGATAGTTGGGTAGTTACTTTGTGTTTGATATTATATATTGATGTAGTTTCATTTGAAAGATATGAAAAGAGAGAATTGCAGTAAATTGTTCTTTTAAGTATTTGGAATCCATTAATTGGTATCAGAGCAAATCTTCTGTTTTGAAGAGAGGTCTTAATTGGCATCAAAGCAAATTTTTAGTTTTGATTGGGACCAGGTATCAAAACCATATCTTACAAACCATGAATGAGGAGTGTTATGGTTCTCTTTGGGAGCCATCAGTGGTGATTCTGCATGCTGCCATAAAAAAGGAGTTTGTTGCAATACATGAAGAGCTGAAGAAGATGACACGATATCGGAAGGATTCAGCAGCAACTTGGAGTAAGAAGATGAAGTTGTTGAAGACAGAGATGAAGACGGTGAAAAACCAACCCGACTGGTTCAAAGGGAATCTCAACCATTGGTGACTTCATCACTCAAACGTTCATCACTCAAACGTTCATCACTCAAGCGTTCAGCAACTTCACCACCGGAACAAAGATGAGATCGAACTGTTCCCGTCAGGCATCACCATCACACTGTTCTGGCAAAAAATAAATCAGGAAGGTGTAGCTGGTCAAACACTTCCAAGCATGCATCTGGATTCAGTTATTTGCAGCTCCCTCCGCGACATGTTTCATTTGGTACTTATGGAAAACATCCGTTTGATCGTGGACGTAATGGTGACGGCGAAGTATGTATCGTCAAAGATGAACCAGCCCCTGGTAGACAACCACCAGTACGTGATAAGAAGAGTGCACAGTCATATGTTGCTATGGAGAAGACATAACATGTAAAGATTTGGATGTTGTGTTGAAATTTGAGGATAAGGTTCTTTGAAGGGTGTATTGATAAGATCTTAACCAAAATTAAACCAATAATTTTGTTTAAGAATACACATGTACTAGTGGGATTGCTCTTGTATTAGTGGAATTGTCTAACATGTGATAGTTGGGAGATTGGGTAGTTAGTACTTTGTGTTTGCTATTATATATTGATGTGAGGGTGTTTTTGGTTTGTATATTTTAATGGATTTAAAAAATCAATCTAAATCTAGTGTTATTGGTTTCACCATTTTAAAATTTGATTTCAAATGTATTGTTATTGATTTTATGATTTTAAAATTGATTTTAAAATCAGATGTTATTCAATAGTATGAATTTGTTTAAAGATTTGATTTGAATTTGGATTTGAATGGATTTACGTGTAGTTTTAAAAGTAAAACATAAATGAACAAATATTGAGTTAAACCTTTTGACTGGATTTGATAAATTTTTTTTGTGTCCTAATAAACGTAGGTGGACATACTACTTCTAATTTTATAGGAACCTTGCTCACCATATACTCCAGGTTTGTTCCAGGTTTGTGACTTTGCCTGGATCATTCAGATGTGAAAAAACATGGCCAGCCATTCTAGGCAAGTTATTATTATAACTAATGTTTTCTTCATTTCTAGATTTAAACTGAATAGATCAAAGAACAATGCTCTAAGAGTTGTTCTGCAGGTGGAACTCTAAGCTCCGGATTGTTGCTTCTAGTCATTGGAACGTGGTGGCTATGCAAGGTTAATAAAAAGGAGAAAGCAGAGAGGCAGAAGAGGAAGTTCTTCAAACGAAATGGAGGTTTGTTATTAGAGCAACAAACATTCTCCCATCAAGGCAGTGTCAACAAAACAAAACTGTTCAGCTCCAATGACCTGGACAAAGCAACTGACAGATTCAACGCGAGCAGAATACTAGGGCAAGGCGGCCAAGGTACAGTTTACAAAGGGATGTTGGAAGATGGGATGATCGTCGCTGTCAAAGTCTCCAAAGCATTGAAAGAAGATAATCTCGAAGAGTTCATCAACGAGATCATCCTTTTATCTCAGATCAACCACAGAAACGTTGTCGGGATCTTAGGTTGTTGTCTTGAGACAGAGGTGCCTATGCTGGTGTATGAGTTCATTCCCAACGGAAGCCTTTTCGATCATCTTCAAAACCCATCAGAATACTTCCCAATGACTTGGAAAGTACGTCTCTGCATCGCCTGCGAAGTAGCTGATTCACTATCCTACCTGCATTCAGCCGCATCTGTTCCGATTTATCACAGAGATGTCAAGTCAACAAATATCTTGTTGGATGAGAAGCACCGCGCAAAGGTATCAGATTTTGGGATTTCGAGGTCCGTTGCTATTGATGATACTCACCTGACGACGATAGTGCAAGGAACAGTTGGATATGTAGACCCGGAGTACCTCCAGTCAAGCCACTTCACAGGGAAGAGTGACGTCTACAGCTTTGGCGTTGTGCTCATTGAGCTCTTAACCGGAGGAAAACCTGTCTCTGTACTGAGGCCACAAGAAGTAAGGATGTTGGGAGCTTACTTCCTCGAAGCCATGAGGAATGAGAGACTTCATGAGATTCTCGATGCTCGCATCAAGGAGGAATGTGATCAAGTGGAAGTACTTGCAGTAGCCAAACTTGCGAGAAGGTGTTTGAGCTTGAACTCAGAGCATCGCCCTACCATGAGAGATGTCTTCATAGAGCTGGATAGGATGCAATCCAAGGGAAATGGCGCTCAAAGCCTAGCAGAAAATGGTGAAGAGCACACACACATCCAGATAGCAATACCGGAGTCTATGTCACTCAGTTACTCTTCTCCGTATACAGTCTTACCGGACTCAAAACCACTCATGACTCACAATACACAGTGACTGGAATAACCTTCAAGGTCTTATTACTCATGCGAATGTACTCCATAAGTTTATCCAATAGTTCCTGTATGTAATTTATAAGACTTCATGTAGCAAAATCAAGGAAATAAGCGAAGAAAACCTTTGTATAAGTCTTGACTTATATCTTTCACGTGTTTGGTCTATACACATGACACACCTCTGTGTAAGAGAAAAAGACACATAACAAAAGATTGCTTACTAACGCTCAATGTATTTAAATGAACTCTTATTTACAAGTCCAAGTTCAATTCCAAAACTGTAACGCACTAATGGCCTGACCATCCTCTGGTAACCTTTTTTGCAGCAGCATCTCATAGCATGACATACTAAACTCACTTCACATAAAACTGTAGAAGCCATTTACCCGGAAGGCCAGAACATAAATGCAGTATATGTTGAAATCTCATGCAGCCCTTATAAACAACTGTTGCCAAGCACACAGTTAGCAGTTTCTCTAAGTGCCCCTGCGCTGAGTATTACGCCAGAAGCTTCAACTTTGACAATCAACAGGACCAAAGTCTGGGCTCACGGAGGATCATACTCAGACATTCCATCTTAAAAGCCGGCTACACGACAAAGAAGAATTATCAAAGAGTGTTAATACCTTTGTAGAAATACATGCAACCATAATAGACTGCAAACTATATGCCTATAAATAAAAGTGAAATGCTACTGTGAAAAGATTCTATCACCTTGGTTAGGGAGGAGAATGTTCTTCCAAGGATACACAACCAGTAATGGACCCACCGGCTGGAAAACACATCGGTTTGGTCTCTCTCCAATTCAGAGGTCTATCTAAAGGATTACACACCCTCACAACGGGCAATCTCACGATGTCAAATCTCCCTACTCCGGATTCTTCCCATTTAAGTACCTTTCCTCCTATAACATAGAGCTCATCTCTCAGAGCTGCAAACCCGTATCCAAAGGCCTCTAACTCTCTCGGATGGTCGGCAAGAACAACAGAAGGCACCGAGCCAACGTTATACCATTCTCCTTCATCTGTATCCCTAGTTTTGATCAAGCTTTCTCCCCAATCTACAATCGTGTACAGTCGATCGTTTTTCATCACCTGAACAGCAAACTGCATGGCTCTAGAGAAAGGCCAGATATCCTCCAAAGTGGACCAGCTCATCTCTGATGGATTAAAGACTTCAGATGAATTTTGCTCTGCAAATCCCACCTGATCACTTAGAACATGAAAGGACCCTCTGTATGATAATCCAGAGCAGTCCATCTGTGGTCTAGGCATTGCTGGTAACTCCTCCCATCTGCAATACTGCTATGTCAGAAACACTAGTTTGATAGTTTCTCTATTTCAATATAAGAAAATTTTAAAGATGTATATCTTGCTTATCATATACAAAAGTAAAAAAAGAGTGTATCATATTCATGGGGGTTCTTTATGCCAATCATATTGCTTCATTATATATTCCAGTGTTTTAAAAATCGGTCTAGGTGGTACCTAGACGGCATATCGGACCTAAACGTAACGATTTCTTTTTTTTTTTTAAAACGATCTAGTGGCCGTATAATCAATTATCCTCTATAAAGCATCTAATTGCCGCCTAGCGATTTCTTGAACATTTATATACTTTTTTGAGAAAATGAACCAAATGAGTGGAGAAAAATACCTATCAGCGACAGGATCATAAACCTCAGCAGATGTAATCCCTCCAGATTGAGTTAGATTACGACCTCCAGCGACATAAACCTTGCCAGAGACAGCAGTACAAGCGAAGTGAGTCCTAGGCGTTAGCATACCAGCAACCAATCTCCACTCTTTCTTAAACGGGTCAAACCGCATGACGTCTCTAGTAACCACAGGCTTCTGATGTGGAAACGACGACACAGAAGGCGCATAGCAGCCACCAAGCACAAGAAAAAAATTCGAAACGCAAACACAAGCAAAACCAGAGTGATGCCAGCCATCTTGAAAGGCTCTAGCTCTAGGCAACGGATGCCAACGGTTAGCTTCGGGGTCGTAAGCGACCCATTGGTTGTTAGAGCGTTCTGTTAGAACAAACAGCCAGGTCCCTGACCATCCGTTTTTGGCTTTGTAGCGGGAGTAATCGGGACTGCGAAGTAAGTCTCTCCACCCTCGGGAGACACACTCGAGGGCTCCGTGATAGCCGTGAGAAAGCTTCGCGATGCATCTTAAAGATAAGTCATCAGGCAAACCTGAGATGATAGATTGTTCTTCTGCGGACTCCCTGAAAATAAGTATCACATAACGGTTTTGGATCAAGGAGATAAAAGGTAAGGGATCTAACTTTAACATTGTGTGAGAGCAATTAGAGAGCTAACTTACATGATTTGAGATTAAGGGATTGTAAAATGTATTTCGTGATCCCCTTCTCGAACTTGCTTTAGAACATCAACGTTACCCTTGAAAGTCGACAGATTTTTTCCGGAATCAAACGCTGTTTACAATACCTAACGAATAAACGAAGCAGAAGCTACAATCAAGACTGATCTATTCAAGGTGGAAGTGGAACCAAGCACACTCGGACAGGGACAGCAAACTCAGATTCTGAAAAACGAAACAAAGACCAGAGAGACGGATTCTATTACAATGATGAGTTTGAAAAATTCCATAAATTACTTATTTGGTCCTTCACTTATGTATGTTTTCTATATTGTAACCACCTACTTTCATGAATCGATTATCAATCCTAACATTCAAACGCCGTCGTTTTACCTCCGCTTAATTAAAAAACTGTCGTTTCGTGATATACGATCTCCGTGAAAGGTACGAAGAGCGCTCCTGAAAATTTATTCTTGGTAAGCAATTCGATTCTCTTTATGTCTCTGAAATACTCAAATCGTACCTGATCATTCTGGTTTTCTTTTTTTTTCATATTATGATGTATGCGGCTGATCATGATCGTCTGATTAGCAATTTAGCCATCTCGTATTCACACAGTGAAAGTTATTTCCAGCCAAAGTCTGCGTTTTTATTCGCAGTCAAATTCAGTTTGCTCTAGATAAAAAAATCCATGCTTGGAACTTTTTGTTTGATGATTGCTTTAGAAAGTGATTGGTGTTGGCTTTATTACAGTAAATCAAGCCAATGGCGTCTTCTTCGGATTCATGGATGAGAGAATACAACGAGGCTTTAAAACTCGCTGAGGATATCAACGGCATGATGATATCTGAGAGGAGTAAATCTGCTGTCACAGGGCCTGATGCTCAGCGTCGTGCTTCAGCTATACGTAGAAAGATCACCATTTTCGGAACACGGTTAGATAGTCTGCAGTCTCTTCTTGCCAAAATCCATGGGAAGCCTATGTAAGTTCATTAAGCTTAATCTGATTGCTCCTTTACAAACCAGTTAAAGAGTTGTAAAGTGTTCATCTTTTTGACCTGTTGCAGTTCAGAGAAAGAGATGAACAGGCGTAAGGATATGATTGGGAACTTGAGATCGCAGGCAAATCAGATGGCGAATACTTTGAACATGTCGAACTTTGCTAATAGAGACAGCTTGCTTGGGTCAGAGATAAAGCCAGATGACACCATGAGCAAAGTCAGTAGCATGGATAACCAAGGGATTGTTGGGTTTCAACGACAAGTTATGAGAGGTAAAAGCTGTTTTTAATCCTTATTACACGGATGTTGAGTTTTGTGTTAGTTTCTCTACTGTGTTTGTTAGTTTTTTTTTTTTGTGTGAGAGTTAGAACAAGATGAAGGACTTGAGAAGTTGGAGGAAACAGTGATGAGTACTAAACACATTGCTCTAGCTGTCAATGAGGAGCTTGGCTTGCAGACTAGGCTTATCGTATGTTGTCATCGGCTTTTCATTTGTTTTTTGACTGCCTTGATTTGGGTTTCATTGTTGTAACGAAGCTGGGTTGTGTGCAGGATGACTTAGACTACCATGTGGACGTTACTGACTCTCGCTTACGGGTAATATATACTTCCAACTCCCCAAATATTTCAGGAAAAATATTATTGGGAATCATGAGCAGAAGTGAATTGATTTCCTGATTCTAAGCTAATAACTTATATAGGCATTGATCTGTTCTCTCTGTGTCTTGTTTGTTAATACAGAGAGTGCAGAAGAACCTTGCTGTCATGAACAAGAATATGAGAAGTGGTTGTTCTTGCATGTCAATGCTCTTGTCAATGCTTGGGATCGTTGGTCTTGCTGTTGTAATATGGCTGCTAGTTAAGTATTTGTAATCTCAACATTACAGAACGTATAAGTTTCTCTCTTAGTTGACTTGCCGCCTGTGTGAATGGTATCAGTAGGTGATTCGACATTTGTGCTTGTCCTTTTCGTTCCTCTTCTTTTGTGAGAACCCTTAAAATAATATTATATCATGTGTGTAGTTTTCACAATTGTTTGTCTTCATTAAGATTTAAAGAACTGGTAGCAAATAACACGCAGACATAAGCATGTTTGTATCTTTAAAGAAGAAACTCGTCTGAATTCACAAATAAGATATGACCATCTGAGATTCTGAGCAGAGTAAGAATGAAGGGTTCAGATGAAAGATGCTAGCACAAAACTTTTTCATTATGGTCTGATTTGGTTAAAAGGCTGTTTTGTTTTCTTGTGGGAACTCAGTCTTCAAAATCTGCCGAGTTCTCTAGCAGATAGTTTGCAGCCAATTCCTCGTTACGGTCACACGCAAGGAAGGCTTCTATGACTAATGCTCTATCAAATCCCATTGCCTCAAGCTGATAAAAAAAAAGAGGCAAAGAGTTGGAATAGATGAGAAAATGATATTTCAGGTTGTTATAAAGGTGATGATGAACGTATGCATCTATGTGTGTACCCGTTGAATCGCTTCTTGCTCTGCAGGGGTAACATTGACTGCATGGGGCATTTCTTGCTCGGGTTGGTCAAGAATATCCATTTCCCTGAGAGTTTTGCACAACCAATAAGAGACATTCAGTCATGGTTCACGTATAGACGCGACTTGCTTTAATCATACACAGATTTAGCGATTCAACCAGTGGGCCAGACCAAGAAAACGATATACAGACTATAGAGTGTACTCACCCATCAGAGCCTTCGTAAGGTTCGTTGATTAACTGAAGAAATTCGGCTTGGTTCTCTTGAATGAGCCTCAGAAGTTGGGGGTTCTGCTTTCCAAGCTCTTGAAGCATAGGCTGTAACAGAAAGAGAGATGAGATGTTCACAAAGGAATAAAAAAGGTCATGCAGGCTACTAGTTTCTGGAACCAAAAGCACTACAGAGAAAGGCACAGGCTAGGTTACCTGCAGAATCTGGGGGTTGGAATTGACCATTGATCGTAATTGTTGGAACTAAAACAAATGAATATACAACAAGATTAGTGTTATGAGGAAGCTGCATCGAATGATTAAAGCAATATCATATAGGAGTAGGCTAGAATTCACGTCCCTGAAGGTGATGAAACAGGTTTCTAACAAATCATTCTATTTGATCACACAGATGAAAAGAGGGGTTAAGGATAGAACGACAACCTGATCATTGCCTCTGAGGAAATCAAGCGTTCCAAGCTCTCCAGCACCAGCTTCTGCTTCCTAGAATAATACAAAAATTCACGGGAACTCAACTACAATAAACTCTTTTCGATGCACAAGAATACTAAGCTCTTACTTGAGGAAACAAATCCAAAGGAGATGAGTTAGGTCCTCCAGAGGCAGGAGGAGCCGCAAGGTCTGCACCAGATCCTACTCCCGATATGTTAGTTAACGGAACAGCTTCTCTCTCAGGAATTCCCTGGAAAGTAGAACAAATTTTTAGCAGTTTCATTCCCTTAAACATTCAAAGGACACTGTTAGAGAGAAGGGGGGCATACAGAGTAGAGATAATCCACTGCTCTCTCAGGGTTGTTATACGCTGCACGAAGTGCACGAGTAACTGTTTCTTTGTCCCAGCTTCCTCCTCCCATTTCCATTATTTGTTGAACCATCTGCTCAGTACTACTGCCACTAGCTAAAGTTGAAGCAGCCTGAGCATTGGTGTCACTTTGTCCCCTACACATTTTTAAAGGTCATAGAGTTATCATAAAATCCTCAATATACAAAATTCAAGTCTGTTATGTCAAGAATAAACTTGCGCTGGTTGTTCTTGGGCAAGAGTGGAATTTGAAGCTGGCACAGGTATAGACTGGTTTGTCGACGCAGCTGCAGGCTGGTTTATAGGCACAAGTGTGTATTAAATGAATCCAGATGACGATTACAATAACAACTAAAGAAGAAGGGGGCTGTAAAGAAAATTACCATAGCTGAAGATGTGGTAGATGTTGTCATGGAAGTAGGCTGTGAGATAGGAACAAAAAATTTCCAGTGAGAACGCTGGACTGATCAAGTGATGGGCAACAACAGGAGAAAATAAGAAACACACTTACCTGAGCCGACGATGGACCAGCTGAACTTGCAGTTTTGCTCTATCAATTGCAAAAGAAAAGCAAAGTATAAGTAATTTTAAGTAAGAGGAACGAATAACAAAACATGAATCTACATGTTATTCAGCTGTTATCCTTTTAACAGGATGCCAAAGATTTGAACTAATCAAAAAGCAGAACCAACCAAAGACTGCAATACTTCACACAGATTACTGCATCCTAAGCCAAAATCTAACTTGATGATAAAATAAAGTAAGTACCTTGCTAAGCATAACAACAAGAAAGCCTTCCTCGGTAACCTTGTTCTCCACCAAAGTAGTTTCATCCTTCAAAACCTTCCCATTGTGAATCAACAACTGCTGTCCACATGGATAGTTGTCTTTGCTCTGCGAATCCTCAATATTCTTTTTCACCGCCATTATCTTTCAAAAACCAAACACACAAACATAAGAACACATACATAACAACATATACACTCCACTCAACAAGACCAATCGAGAAACTTAAAATTCTGAATCTAGCTGCTCATCAAGTCGTGTATTTTACAATAAATTGGTATTGCAGCACGGAGATTTAGCGACTAGCGTCTCTTTATTACAAAACCTATCTAAAGTTACCGGCTTCGTATAAAAAATTACACGTAGCGGATCTGAACGAAGGAGACAAAGGACTGACCGTGTCGGTGGGCAGAACCCTGATTTCAAAATGGCTACCCTTGAGAGTCTTGACGGTGAGCTTCATGTCGACGGATTGAACCAGGCGGCGTCGGGAAAGTCCGGCGAGGGAGCGAGATTACAGAGTGAGACCTAAAAGAGCGTTCTTTCCAACAACTCTGCCACAAAAAAAAAACAGTCGCAATCAACCGAGCGTTTCGGATTTTAAAACGCGGCAAGTGCAACCCACGTGCGATTCGCTGCAAGATGCTTCCAAATCCACGCGCATCGCACGTGACACACGCCCTAACCTATACAAATATCTCTCGTATTTTCCATTTTTCATTTTTCTTTCATTTTTCCAGTAATATTTAGTTACAAAAAATATTTAAAATCTTTATTTTAAGCGACAACTAAAAATATCAAAGATAGAATTTTTTAATTAGTTATTTAAGGGGTTGTCATAAAAAAAATACTATTTCAGTGAACTCCTAACTAATTTATTTTACAAAATAATTTTATTATTTTTGAGTATTTGCTATTTCAAGTCAAACTGAAATATTCATATTTATATTTATTTTACAAATGGACCAACAAAGGCCAAGCGTGAGATAACAGCAACACACGAGACTCTATTTTATAGTCGAATGATGATAAATCATTTTTTACAAATTCAAGATTCATAAAAAGTTTTCCAGAATCTTTGGTAGGATTTATTAAGCTCAGAACTCACGGTCAGGGAAGAGAATCGGAGCAACAAGCGACCAGATGAAGAGACCAGCAGTGGCCCAGCTGGTCACAACACGAACCCACACAGATGGCCACCCAACATCCACCAGTTTACCACTTTCACCAACTGAAGTTGACCAACCAGTTAAGAGCATTGCAGAGTACATGCTCGCGAGGGAGAAGATGATGTGGAAGAATGCGTATGAGTACGTCACTGGCTTCTTCTGCTCTTTCTCTTCCTTGTCTTCTGCTTTCCCGTCTAGTGGAAGCAGAGGCTTCTCTGAACATTTTTAACAAAAGCAAAACCAGTTAACATACTTGCCAAGCAACTCAAGCACTCAAACAAGGTTTCATAATTGGGATGTGCAAACTAAACTTAAGCCAAAACAAGAAACGTGATTTTGGAGAAGGATTTTTTTTTGTGTGGGGAAACATACCTGCACGGGGAGAATCAGGAGAGGAGAGAAGTGTGGTGGAAGAACCTGCACGAACCGCGGAATAAACGACAGAGAGAACAGTTGTGAGCAACCCAATGGTCATGGTGCCTGTTGAAACAGCTTTGGAATGTTTGTGGAGACCATTGCATTCGTAATCTCGGGGCTCACTAGCAAGACCACTGTAACAGAGGTACATGCAGTAGAAAGATATAACTGATGCTGGTAAAATGCTTCCACCGACCTGCAAAACAAAGGTTAATTTGGCTTCATTGAGGTCTGAAAGATGAGATCAACAAGAAACTAAAGGTTTTAAAAGTCAAAAACTTACAGCGGGATGCAAAACCACAACAGCAAAGACGAATACAAATATCAAAGTCATGACAATGAAGAAAGTGTTGAGCCCACAATCGTGTCCAGATGGAGTAAACCAATGGAAGAGAAGTCCAGAGAAGACGAAGGTTGCCAGGTAACATACAAGCGAAACAACGAGCAACGCAGCATACCTATTTACAAAAACCTAGATTAGCAGTTGCATAATTAAGTCAAATGATTGAAAACATTTTCTACTAACCAGAACTGCTCGTCGTAGCCAACCCATGTGTCATTCCATCCATGAACGAAATCCAGAAGAAGCACAACTTGAACCAGAAGAAAAAATCCAGCACCAAACTTTGACATTGACTCTGAAACAAAGATAGTAAATTGATTCTCATTAGTTCCAAGTTAATCACTTCATCAGGAGCATATAAAGGAGATATGATGGCACTTTACCATAAAAGCTGATGACTTCATTAGGAACGAAGAACATTAATATAACCAAAATGAACCAGCAGATCACTTTCATCATCCAGCCACCGTGGTGAATACCATCACGAGGGTCTTTCTGAGTCTTCACACCAATCATCATAACCGATAAAATCGAGTAAAACACGAAGTTCCCTAAGCTGACACGCAAGACAGCATCAGTCTCAAACCATTCCCGATCAGGTGTCTTGTGAAAATGGTTAATCCCTACACACAAAAATGTCAATGATTAGCTCACTTTGAAGGGGGGGTATAAACAATACAAGGGCATAAGAAAGGGAAAAACTTACAAGGGAGCTTCTCCATGAGAGGAGCAGCAACCTCACGGAGAATCCATGAAACGATTAAAGAAAGTGCAAAGAGACCGCAGTAAGCGATCCTTGCGGAACGTCTGCTGATACTAGAAACAACAGTGCGGCAAGCATCGCATGCACAAGCAGCACAGCACGACGCGAGACAAGAAGCTGCCCACATCTTTTATTTTTCCCTCCTTCTCGAAGATCAAAGGGTTGATTTCAAATATAGAGCTGCTAGTATGAGAAGAAACACACAAATACATATCAGCAAACAAACTTCTTCTTCTTTTCCATCTAATCATTATCAACAAAATCCCTAATCTTCAAATTGAAATTGAAATTGGATCAAATAAGGTGACTTTTTCCACCAAATTGGAGACGGAATCAAAATTGAAATTCTAAACTTTACCCACAGAAACTAGCTTTAGAGATCGGATTTGAGCTGTGCAAGAAAAAGAAATAAGCCCTAAAATCGAATCAAAATACCTTTGGATAACGATCGATCAAACCTTGAGAGCTTTTCCTCTCCTTTGAAAAGTATAACAACCTCGGTGTTCCTTATGATTCTCGCTGCTAACAAGGACTTGGTATTAATCAACGACGCCAATGTGATCACTTTTCATAATAAAAGCCCATTAATGGCCCAAGGCTTTTTAAAAAATATTTTTTTTTCTTATAAAACGAGTGGAAGCTAAACACGCATAATCGTTTTTTTCCTCTTCTTTTTTCCTTTTGTTTTTTGTAAATAAAATCCCTAAATTTCCGTCGAATGTAACGGAATTAATAAACCGCGTACGGCGTCATCCGGCAAATCTCCACCCACCCCCGGTTCGAGCTATTCAAGCTACGGAGGAGATTCATCTCTTCCTTTCGATATCGGAAACGCTTCCGGAGAATCATCGTCTAGCTGCGGACTCATTTCGTGGTGGTCGGATTCGGCGTGTCGACGGAGCTGGAAGCAGCAGCTTTTTTTTTAAATCTTCTTCTCCACCTCTTCCTCTTTCACCGGTTCGTTTTTAGAAGCCTTCACCTACTTTTGATCCTATTTCCTCAGCTATTGCCACGATATTCTGATTGTGTATCCTTAGATTTTGATCGCCTCATTTCCTCGAATCGCTCTTTATCCAAATGTTCATTGACGACCGCTCCTTGTTTTGATCGATGCGATGGATCCAAGCTTGGTTTGTTGTGCCTTTGACGCTAATTCAAAAGACTAATCTCGTTTCGAAATTGGTTAATCTCCTGGCGAGATAGATCATAGATTTGAATACGTTGCTCTATAAATGGCTTATGATTGAGAATCTGATTGGATCTTCTCTGTCATTGTGTCAATATTGCAGGTCTGGTCATCAAAGCCATGGCTCTTGATGGGATTGTTGTATCTTCACCATCGAGGAGGACTCAGTCTCTAAAGAGGCAGTGGGAAGATTTGGGTAGCTGCTCCACGGTTATCAAGAGGCATCGATATCTCTTAACAGCTTTGGTGCTTTTGGCGTTTCTCTGCACTGTTTATCTATACTTTGCTGTCACTCTAGGCGCTAGGCACTTGTCGTGCTCTGGCTTGACCGGTAAAGAGAAGGCAATGTGTCAATTACAACATGTTCAAGCTCTCTCCAAAGGGAAGCTGAAAGTTTTCTAGAGTGTGTCATCGAGAGCCAAAGCTGAGAAACCGCAACATGATTGTTCTCTTGCCCTACTACATTCTTTTTTTTTTTTTGTGATTCTATTGTGACATTTGTGTGTATTATATTTATTACATTGTGAAAATACCAGAGATTTATAATCGAAAACATAATTCATTTTTGTTCATTAATGAAAAATTAAAGGAAGTTTCTTACAGGTTTTTTACACTTATTGACCTTAGTGTTCCCCAATGACTATGTTTTCTTGATTTGCATGGCTTGAGAAGCCTTCATGATCTTCTTCATTGTTTATGAAATGTAGTTTTAGATCTTCAGGTGATGAACGGATCCTCTCCAGCTCAATCGAAACCTCTCTCATGTTTGGCCGCTTCCTTCCTTTCCGGCTTAGACACCTTCCAGCGAGTTCTGCGACTGCCATCACTTGGTCCAGCTTGCTTTCCTCTTTGATCCGATCATCAATGATGTCAACCACTCTGTTTTCTTTAATCGTCTCAAGAAAATCAGCTGCCAATCCTCTTCCTTCTTCGGACCGGACACGAGATAGTGGTTTTTCTCCGGATATGAGCTCCACCAAGACAACCCCGAAGCTGTATACATCACTCTTGTCAGTATATTGGCTTGATAGGAAGTACTCTGGATCCATATATCCGAAAGTGCCTGCAACTAGCGTTGTCAAGTGAGTTTGATCTACAGTTACCGATCTTGAAGTTCCGAAATCAGAAACCTTGGCTCGGTATTTCTCATCCAATAGTATATTAGTAGTCTTGATATCTCTGTGGTATATTGGAAACGATGAAGCTGAGTGCATGTATGCAAGTGCTCCAGCGATCTCCACGGCTATGCGAAGACGCACTTCCCAAGTCATGTTGTAATCATCAGATTCATCATGAAGACGCTTGAACATATCTCCATTGGGAATATATTCGTATACCAAGACCGGAACTTCTGTCTCCAAGCAACATCCCAATAGTTTCACAATGTTCCTGTGGTTTATCTGTGAGAGAAGGACGACTTCATTGATGAAACTATCCAGCTTATCTTCATCCACAAGTTTTGATTTCTTAACCGCGACGATCCTGCCATCCACCAGCATACCTTTGTACACAGTTCCTTGACCGCCTTGCCCAAGCACCCTCTTCACACTGAAGTTATCAGTGGCTTTCTCCAACTCTTTTGAGCTAAATATCCTCGACATATCTACATTTCCATCATCTGTAGTAGTTAGTTGTTGTTTCAACAACAAGCCTCCATTACGTTTGAAGAACCTCCTCCCACGAATGATCCTCCTTCGCTTCCTTATAAGTATGAACAGCCAGAAGATCCCACCAACTAAAACACTAGTCCCAACACACCAATTAGAACCCCTGCAGCATAAAGGAAACACATAAGTAACACTACTTTCTCTTCAGCAATCTACAAGATGCATTGGAACTCACCTCCAAGCAGGAAGGATTTGCCCGGCTTGGTTATCACGGGCTTGGGCTTGCACGTGTACATCGATCCACGCATGTTCTCACAAATGCCTTCTTTACAGACACCGGGTTCTTTGCACATATCAGCTTCTACACAACCCCTCGAAGGTATGGATTCCCTGTGAAGCCAATGGGGCAATAGCAGTTCCTATAACTCATCTCGTTAAAGTAACCATACTCACAAAGACATCTCGTATCAGAGTCGTAAGAGCCGTAATGGGTCCAATTTCTGCAACCTAAGGGGTTGTTTCTAAACTGAGAATCCGAAGTATCAAAGTACCAGCCTAGCTCCACCTTCGCGTAGCCACCAGCGTGGAACTGTTCTGGTGCAGTGACATTTGAGGGTGAGTATCTTTTGTCATTCAAGAAGGCAACTCTGCACCCTTCACCTCCTGTGGGATCTATATCCACACCTATGACTTGTGGACGGTCCAGTGGTATCCTTGTCTGGCAGCATTTGTAGCCGTCACAGATTGAGTCTGTTACTTGTTGACCACTCTTTCTCTCTATACAGCTCGATTCACAACCCAAGATCTCTGAGTCGATACCCGTCATCAAGGCCTTTGTACCGCAGCCAACCGCCACAAGGCGGTTGTTATCTGTGATGAAGTAAGGGCTGCCTTTGCCTGTGACGTTCAAATCTGGTCGGGACTTTTGAGTCCTTGACTAGTGTTACTAGAACAATCCAAAGAAGTCACTGGACCTTTGATGAGCAAAACTCCATATGGTTTATCTCCATCTGGAAGAGAGATGTTGACCACTTCAGTATTGATCATTGAGAGGAACGGAACGGTTGTTCCGGAAGTGGTGGTGTTGCAGACAACCTCGTACCGGCTGTTGAGATAGCAATCCTTCCCGCCGATTCCAAAAGGGTACGGGATCGAGACTCCTCCACATGTTTTGTTACAAGAAGTTGAAGAGTTACCATTTTGAGATGTTGCTGCTGATGAGCCATTGATGAGCAAAGTAAGGGCAGATGCTAGAATACATATGAAGTTGTAAGTCTTTGTCTTCATAATTCCTTTTTTTTTTGTTTCTTGATTTGATCAATCTCAGTATTCAAGAACCAATAAGTTTAGAAAGAAGTGTGAAGGAATGTACAAAGCATTCAAAAACAGGTCAACATGCCATGAGGGCTTATATAATGAATTAATAACAGAAGGTTGGATTTAGATTACGAATCTCTTGTTTTCACCATGTAATAATAGTAACACACATATATTTGATATTTTCATATTGTATTAAGCATTATGGGTTGCAAGAAAGAAAAAGAATGTTTTAAATTTGTATTTCAAAAACACACACATAATAGACCATATGAACTAGACAAATAACAGTATATTGCAAATAACAGTATAGATAAATGTTATTTGATCATTTCTCTTCATATGCTATTTTAAGATAATTTTTTAATAAAATGTTAAATATTATAATTATAAGTTTTCAAAATTTTGACATAATTACAATGACAAATTAAAAGCGGAATGCGAAAATAAAATTAACAGCCGGAAATACAACGACAACCAACTGAACCAGAAACAATAGCGGAATAACGTGTACAGACTAGATAAGCAACGAAATGAGCTTGTATCAAAGCAACTGGAACTGATCTAGGACGGGAGTCGGGCACCAGGTGCTACTGAAAGAAAAACATCTTTAAATTTTGAAACAATGTTTCCTACAACTTTCAACAACGCAACGAAATGAGCTTGTATCAAAGCAACTGGAACTGATCTAGGACGGGAGTCGGGCACCAGGTGCTACTGAAAGAAAACATCTTTAAATTTTGAAACAATGTTTCCTACAACTTTCAACAACACAACTAAAACCTGACTTGGACAGAGAATCCAAACACTTGACAGTGATAACAAACGATAGAACGAGAGTGAACCACCAGCAACGATGTCGTCGTCGTTCAAAAGAGACATAAAATTGCAGTTTCCAGTCCTACCCTACGTGACCGTATACATCTATTGAACCTCAATCGTATATAGAGAGAATGGACCAACCGTATACACCAGTAGTGGTGTTGCAGACAACCTCGTACCGGCTGTTGAGATAGCAATCCTTCCCGCCGATTCCAAAGGGTACGGGATCGAGACTCCTCCACATGTTTTGTTACAAGAAGTTGAAGAGTTACCATTTTGAGATGTTGCTGCTGATGAGCCATTGATGAGCAAAGTAAGGGCAGATGCTAGAATACATATGAAGTTGTAAGTCTTTGTCTTCATAATTCCTTTTTTTTTTGTTTCTTGATTTGATCAATCTCAGTATTCAAGAACCAATAAGTTTAGAAAGAAGTGTGAAGGAATGTACAAAGCATTCAAAAACAGGTCAACATGCCATGAGGGCTTATATAATGAATTAATAACAGAAGGTTGGATTATAAGAATCCAGTCTTTATTCTCCATACCATATGAAAGTACTCAAAGTAGACCGAACCTATTATATACATTGGACCATCGTCACCATGTTCATTCAGGATACAAAACAACGTTGACCAGTAAAATGTCAACTAAAAAGTCAATGTATACATGACCAGTCAAATGTAATTAGTGGCCATGGCCGTCACATGGATAACGAATGGATAACTTGAATATTCCATAATGCTTAATGCAACATGAAAATAAATGTGTGCGCGTTATTACATAAATCAAATATTTTTTTTCATCATGATAGTGTTTTTAAGTCGATGATCATCACCATGTCCGTAGAGGAACCAGAGGCTCAGCATCAGACGTTGGAGATGCACTACTAAAGATGGAAGCTGGAGCAGTCACCTCAAAGTCCCAACTCTCATCAACGTTAAGTTGCATGGTTTCATCCTCTTCGTCATCGTCTTCCTCAATATGAACCTCTGAATCATGAGTTGCTGAACGAATCTTCTCCAGCTCAATCCAAGCCTCTTTCATGTTTGGCCGCTTCCTTCCTTTCCGGCTTAGACACCTTCCAGCGAGTTCTGCGACTGCCATCACTTGGTCCAGCTTGCTTTCCTCTTTGATCCGATCATCAATGATGTCAACCACTCTGTTTTCTTTAATCGTCTCAAGAAAATCAGCTGCCAATCCTCTTCCTTCTTCGGACCGGACACGAGATAGTGGTTTTCTCCGGATATGAGCTCCACCAAGACAACCCCGAAGCTGTATACATCACTAGTGGTGTTGCAGATAACCTCGTACCAGTTGTTGAGATAGCAATCCTTCCCGCCGATTCCGAAAAGGAACGGGATCGAGACTTCTCCACAGGTTTTGTTACATAAAGTTGAAGAATTACCATTTTGAGATGTTGCTGCTGATGAGTTTGATCTGATCTGATCAAATCTTCAATGTGCTTGATCTGATCAAATCTCAATGTGCTTTTCGAAGAAAGAAGTGTAAAGCAATTTACAAAGCATACAAAAACAGGTGAACATGCCATGAGGGCTTATATATTGAATTTAATAACTGAAGGTTGGATTATAAGAATCCAGTCTTTATTCTCCAGACAATATGAAAGTAGACTGAACCTATTATATACATTTGACCATCGTCACCATGTTACATTCAGGATACAAAACAAAGTTGACCAATAGAACGTTAGCTAAAATGTATCCATGACCAGTCAAATGTTATCAAAGCAGTGGCCGTCACATAACGAGTTGATGACATGAAAAAATGTGTGTATTATTATTACATGGTGAAACAAGAGATTTGTAATCTAAATCAAACAGTTATTGTTCATCATATACATTTGCAGTGTTTTTAAGTCGATCATTACCATGTTCTTAGAGGAACCAGAGGCTCAGCATCAGACGTTGGTGATGCACTACTAAACATGGAGGCTGAAGCAGTCACCTCAAAGTCCCAAGTCTCATCAACTTTAAGTTGCATGGATTCATCCTCTTCTTCATCGTCTTCCTCAATATGAACCTCTGGATCATGAGCTGCTGAACGAATCCTCTCCAGCTCAATCCAAGCCTCTCTCATGTTTGGCCTCTTCTTCCCTTTTCGGTTTAAACATCTTCTAGCTAGTTTCGACTGCCATCACTTGGTCCAGATTGCTTTCATCTTTGATCCGAACATCAACTATGTTAAGAAACTTGTTCTCTTTAACGGTCTGGACAAAATGAGCTGCAAACCCTCTGTTGTCATCAGACCAGACATGTGAAGACGGTTTCTCTCCAGTCAGAAGCTCCACAAGGACGATTCCGAAACTATAAACATCACTTTTCTCTGTAAACTTGCTTGATTGAAAATACTCTGGATCCACATATCCAAAAGTACCTGCAACCTGAGTTGTCAAGTGAGTTTGATCTATGGTTACAGATCTCGAAGTTCCAAAATCAGACACCTTAACTCTGTATTTCTCATCTAATAGTATATTGGTAGTCTTGATATCTCTATGATATATGGGGAAAGACGCAGCAGAGTGCAAATATGACAAAGCTCCTGCAATATCTACAGCAATGTGAAGACGCACTTCCCAAATCAGCTTGAAATCATCAGATTCATCACGAAGACGTTTGCCCAAGTCTCCATTTGGAAGAAACTCATAAACCAAGACTGGAACTTCTGTCTCAAGACAACATCCCAAGAGTTTCACAATGTTCCTATGGTTGATTTGTGCGAGAACAACGACTTCATTGATGAACTCTTCTACCTTGTCTTCATCCATGGCTTTAGACCTCTTCACTGCGACGATCTTACCGTCGACAAGCATTCCCTTGTACACAGTTCCTTGACCTCCTTGCCCAAGAATCCTATTCTTGTTGAAGTTATCAGTAGCTTTCTCCAACTCATTCGAGCTAAATATCCTTGACATCTCTACGTTGTCTTCTTTTCTAGCTAACTGTTGTTTCAGCAGCATACCTCCGTTACGTCTGAAGAACTTGTTCATTCTTATGATCCTCCTCCGCTTCCTGACCAACTTGTACAAACCGAAAACTCCAAAGGCGAAAATCAATAGTGCCGAACCTATAAGAACACCTATACCAACAACAAAATACTAAAATGTAAAGAACAAAACGCTCAAGAATAGTATCTCAAGTTGACTTTTACCTTGAATCACTGGCTTGAGTTGTTCTGGTTTCTTGGGCTCACATTCAAACCAACCGGGCCTATTCACACAACTTTGGTCTTTACACCTTTTCCGACCTTCTTCTAGTTTACATTCATCAATGTCTGCATATTTTGTACATAGTTAGCAACAATCTTATTGATCACACAAAATAGGATAAGATTTTAAAAAAAAAACACCAATATCTTACCTACACAACCACCTGGAAGGAATGGGTTCCCTGTGTAACCCATAGAGTTACAATAGCAACTCCTATAGCTAAATCCAGAGAAGTAACCATACGAGCAAATGCAACTCGTGTCAACCGAGTACCCGCCATTTTGTGATGCATCTGACACATTCATACAATCAACAGGGTCTGGAACACGAGAATCTGAAGTATCAAAGTACCATCCTAGCTCTACCACCGCGTACCCATCACCATGAAACTCTTCTGGCTCTGTAACATTCAAACTAGAATACTTCTCGCTTGTCAGAAAAGCAACACTACATCCTTCGTGTCTTGTATTGTTATCTTGAGGGATCTCTAAAGTAACTCCGATCACTTGCGGCTGCCCTTCAGGTATCCTTGTCTGACAACATTTATCACCATTGCAAATCTTGTTTCTTACTTCTTGGCTACTGTTTCTTTCGTTGCAGCTCGACTTGCAACCGATGATCTGAGATTTGATATCCGTCATTACCGCCTTGGCGTTGCAACCAACCGCCACGAGTTGGTTCTTGTCCGTGAAGAAATAAGGGCTGCCTTGGCCTGCAACGTTTAAAGGCAGCGGCGTAAGCGGTTGAGATACTCCGCTAGAACAGCCAGAGGAAGTTACAGGACCCTTGATGTGAACAACTCCGCTAGAATAATACTCTCTACTGTCTGGAAGATAGATGCTCACCAATTCCCTGTTGATCCTTGAGAGAAACGGAACAGAGGAGCTGTTACAGACAACCTCGTACCACGGGTTTAGATAGCAATCTTTCGAACCGATACCGAACGGGAATGGGATTGATAGTCCACCGCAGACTCTGTTACACGGATCTGGAGGTTTTCTTGAAGATGAGACGCCGTGGAGGAGCAGAGAGACCACTAGTATAATTACACATAGGAGGAGGTTTTGAGTCTCTGTCTTCATACTGGTTCTGTTCTTGTGTTTCTCAGCTCGGTATTATCTTTTTAAAATCTTCTAGTATTGTGAAAATGGAAGGGAGAAAAAAGAATCAAGATTCAGCATAGTTGGACGAGATGAGATTACATGAAATGCGTGGAAAGAGATGCAAAAAGTGTTGACCAGAATAATGTGAACCAAAATGTAAAATGGCGATGATATGGATATTGATAGATCACGTTGACTTTCTTTATTTTGGACCAATCAAAACCAGCGTTAAAGCAAATTGTCCAAGTTGAATTTACATCCGAGTAATAAATAACTACAGTCCACTAAGACCTGTTAAAATATAAATATAATAAGGAGACGTGGTTGTAGTGTGGGTCCCTTTTTTAGAAATAGCCTTATCGGACCCTGGCCCACATGAATAATAAAGAAAGAAACAATCGTGGGGCCGTGGAGGAGTAGACCGCTCCACCGCCGTCGACTCGAAACTCCCCGTCGTCGGCGGATTTCCCCATCGGTGCAAAGGTGGATCACTAACCTTTACGATCGCGTCGAATTCGACCGCAGCGATGAGTTTTTCTATCGTCTCACTCGCTCAGCCACCGATGAATATTGATTGCTCATTACGCTTCCTACTTCCAAGTTTCATCCCAGGTTCGCGCCTCCGGCTATCCCTTCCTTCTCGTTTTTTATTCATATGATTTTCCGTTTCCGCTTTTGGTTTCTTAAGTTTAGTTTTAGCGTTGAGATAAAAAGAAAGTGAGAGATGGTTAGATGGATCATTGTGGCTGGCGACAGAACAGAAAAAAAGAAGTGGCAGTCATTACAACACGTATGCACGCAATTTAACTCTCGTAACGAACTAAATGGGTTCAAATCTGTTGATTTCCATGAGATGATTGTTCCTCTTCACCGTCATTTTCGATATGGACCTCTAAATCTTCAGGTGGTGATGAACGGATCCTCTCTAGCTCAATGGACACATCTTTCATGTTTGGCCGCTTCTTCCCTTTCCTACTAAGACACCTTCGAGCTAGCTTTGCTACGGCCATTAATTGGTCAAGATTCTCTTGGTCTTTGATCTGATCATCAATGATGTCAAACACTCTGTTTTCTTTCATGGCCTCAAGAAAATCAGCTGCCAATCCTCTTCCTTCTTCTGACCGGACACGAGTTAATGGTTTTTCTCCTGTTATGAGCTCCACCAACACAACCCCGAAACTGTAGACATCACTCTTATCAGTATATTGGCTTGATAGGAAGTACTCGGGATCCATGTACCCAAAAGTCCCTGCAACTAACGTTGTCAAGTGTGTTTGATCTACTGTTACCGATCTTGAAATTCCAAAATCAGACACCTTGGCTCTGTATTTCTCATCCAATAATATATTGGTAGTCTTGATATCTCTATGGTATATTGGAAACGATGCAGCTGAGTGCATGTATGAAAGTGCTCCAGCTATCTCTATAGCTATGCGAAGACGTACTTCCCAAGTCATGTTGTAATCATCAGATTCATCATGAAGACGCTTGAACAGATCTCCATTGGGAATATATTCATAAACCAAGATTGGAACTTCTGTCTCCAAGCAACATCCCAAGAGCTTCACAATGTTCCTATGGTTAATCTGTGAGAGAAGCGCGACTTCATTGATAAACTCTTGCATCTTGTCTTCATCCACAAGTTTGGATCTTTTAACCGCAACGATCCGGCCATCTACCAGCATTCCTTTGTATACAGTTCCTTGACCTCCTTTCCCAAGGACCCTGTTCATGTTGAAGTTGTCAGTGGCTTTCTTTAATTCTTTTGAGCTAAAGATCCTTGACATCTCTACATTCCCGTCTTTCGTGGTAGTTAGTTGTTGTTTCAACAGCAAACCTCCATTACGTTTAAAGAACTTCTTCCTGCGAATGATCTTCCTTCGCTTTTTCACGAGTTTGTACAGCCCCAAGACTCCGAGGACGAACAACAACACTCCTAGACCTATAAGAACGCCTACACGCCAACAAAGAAACGCCATAAAGTAAACTACTTTTCCGTTTTGCCTTGTAGTCTCGTAGATACATGATGCTTACCTTGAAGCACAGAGGCTTTCTGCGGCTTGGTTACGATTGGATCGCAGCTATATGATCCAGGCCAGTTCACACAAGTCCTTTCTCCACAAATGTTGTGTCCTTTGCATTCGTCTATGTCTACAACACACTTTGAAACATAGTAATTAATGACTTGCTCGATGGTCAAAGCATGAAACAAATAAGAAACGTTCACTTTACCTATGCAGCCATGTCGAACGTATGGGTTCCCTGTGTAGCCATTGTTGCAATAACAGTTCCTATAACTCATCCCAGAGAAGTATTGATACTCGCAACCGCATTTATCAAAGGAGGTGTAAGAACTGTAACGTGTCATGTTTCTACAACCTAAGGGGCTCCTAAAGCGAGAATCAGAAGTATCAAAGTACCATCCTAGCTCTACCAACGCATACCCCATGGAATGAAAATGCTCTGGCGCTGTTACATTCATTGGTGAATACCTCTGGTTAGTCAAGAAGGCAACACTGCACCCTTCTCCTCCTGTGACATCTATATTCACACCTATAACTTGTGGACGTTCTAATGGTATTCTCGCCTGGCAACATCTGTAACCATCACAAGCCGAGTCTGTTACTTGCTGACCACGTTTACTGTCTTGGCAGCTCGATTCACAACCTAAGATCTCTGATTCTATATCTGTCAGCGACGCCTTGGTGCCGCAACCAATAGCCACGAGACGGTTTTGGTCTGTGAGAAAATAAGGACTGCCTCTTCCCGTGACATTCAAATCTGGCGATGACTTTTCAAGTTCTTGACTAGAGCAACCAAACGAAGTCACGGGACCTTTGATGTGAACTACTCCGTATGGTTTATTACCGTCTATAAGAGAGATGTTCACCACTTCAGTGTTGATCCGTGATAGGAACGGAACGGTGGTGTTACAGACAACCTCGTACCATTTGTTGAGATAGCATTCTTTCTCGCCTATTCCGAAAGGGAACGGAATCGAGATTCCCCCACAGATTCTACTACACGAAGTTGAAGAGTTACCATCTGGACGTGGAGGTGGTGGTGTTGCTGCTGAGGATGAGCCGTTGATGAGCTGCAGAGTTAGGACAGAGACTACAATACATAGGAAGTTGTGAGAAGCTGTCTTCATACTTGCGTTTAAGATATTTTTTAATGTGAATGAATGAGATCTGAGAGAACTTCCAATAATAGAAAAGTCTAGTGAGGTATTCAAAGAAGTTTGGATATGACGCGTGAAGTGTTTTCAACAACAAAAAAGTCAACTCTCTTTGGACACTTTCTTTACAATCATTGTCTTTATGCACAGCGTTGACTTTACACTTAATGTGTATCCCACCGGTGTTCTCAAATTGGACGGAATAAACCGGTGAACAAGGTTGAATGCTATAAACCAACCGGTTCTTGAATCTGGAAATATATTCCATGAACTCTCTGGTCTTGTGTTGAGTGTTATCCAAGTATTTGATTATCGCTTCACAAGCACAGATTGACTCGTTGGGTGCCCAATTAAACAGAACAAAGTTCGTTACTAAATCGTCATGTTGTAAGAAACTAAGAAAGTATTGTCATCACGTATCAGCAAGGAGCTTCAACCTATGTTAATTCGCGGTAACAGAGATCACAATCACCAAGCCCGTCTAGCTCAGTTGGTAGAGCGCAAGGCTCTTAACCTTGTGGTCGTGGGTTCGAACCCCACGGTGGGCGTGTTGTTTTTTACGTCAGCCAATTGTTTTTTGCTTCGACTCCTTGTTAATCGTTATAACATGATTGGTGGCTCCTAATGTATGCTATTTCTACAAAATGCAATCTTATGGGCAAGGGAGTACTAATGATTATAAAGTTCGGATTTCTATATATATTTTTCTTGTATAGACATTTTTTTTGTAAACTACATAATTTTGAGCTAACCTAACACCTTCGTGCATTGCTAGCTACATAAATATTGGTCTCTAGTACAACTTATGAGACATAAACTCTAAATTTCTAAACAAAGCTAGCAGTTTCCGACGACCTTGGCAACGTTGAATTCATTGGTCACAAAGTCCCACGAGAGGAAGATGAGGTGGCGATGTTGGAGGATGAATCAGTTACATGAACGCTCCAAGAATCTTCCACCTTAACCTCTATGCTAGTATGGTGTCAGCATCTTTCTCATTATGAACCTGAACCTGCGAGTCTCGAATCCTCTCCGGTTCCATAAAGACTTCCCTCATATTAGGCAGTTTCTTGCCGCTCAAGTTCAAACACCTCTGTGAAGCGGTGTCGTTTGAGGTCTGGATTCAATATAGGCTTTGCGGATTGTCACAAACAAGAAAGAGAAAGCATTGGGCTTTATAGCCGAGATCCATTAAACTCAGCTCGAAAGGGTCTGAGCTGGCAAGGCGCGAGTTTGTTACAAGCAGAGGGACCCACAGGCCGTTAGATCATCGTCTTTATAATCGAAACAGAGTATTGCGATTCAGCGTGGGTTTTACAGAGGAGAGATAGAGAGTTCAAGAGAGAGAAGATATCAAAGCACAGGAGAAAGCTAGATCGAGATAGGGAGATCCTGGAGTGATCACAGCTCTTGAGATCAAGGCACTTTCTTCGGTTCATTCTGCGTATCCTCTTCCTCGTTGGAGTATCCAGGCGGCCCTGAACCATGCCTGGTGAAACATTTGCAATAGGTCTCCAAAATTTCAGAGCGGCCCTGGATGTATCGGTGATAGTGAGTCGTCTTCGTCGCAGTCACTTTGATAGTCTTCTAAAACATCACTCGGTACAATCTCTTGTAGTACCTGCCAATATAAATTGTGTGAGATCGTTGCTATTTTATCAAATTGATCAATAGTGAAAGCATGAGAGTTTTCTTCTCTCCCCGGTCAATAGGGCAGTGGGTAAACAAATCTCGATGTTGATTGCTTGCGTTTACTCGTTCTTAGCTAAGCCACTAGTTAAGGAACAAATTGATCTATAATCTCTAGGTTAATCTGATCAAGAAAGTCGAAACTAGTCTGATACCTTAACAAGTGATCGAGCCGGGTTTCGGTGAAGAGACTAGATTAAACTCGATGGTGGAATCGTGATTGGTTTGAAGGATATTGTGCTGTGAGATTTGATGTGTGTGTGAAGTTGTGTTTACAGTGACAAGTATGGAGTCAGTTCATGGAAAGTCCGAGATGGAAAAGTTTGATGGTTGGAGACTTGAATGTAGAAGTTTAAGAAGTTAATGCAGCTTGAGCTGCAACGACCGGGACACATCTTAAATATTTTTAGCATAAATATTTTATATTTTTACAAATTTATAAATTTAATGTAACGTCATCATATTTAATTCAATATAATAATTTCATTTAATATGAATTATTATTAGCATAAAATAGATAAAATAAGATAAAAATTTTTATTTTTATTTTATAAATGATAACTGAATATATATTAATACATAATAATATTTCATTGCTAATTAAGTTGAAATATTAACATAAACTTTTGAAAGAAATTGTTAAAATATTTTTCAGATTTGTTAAAAATTATATATATATATATATATATATATATATATATATATATATATATATATATATATATATATATATATATATATATATATATATATATATATATATATATATATATATATATATATATATATATATATATATATATATATATATATATATATATATATATATATATATATATATATATATATATATATATATATATATATATATATATATATATATATATATATATATATATATATATATATATATATATATATATATATATATATATATATATATATATATATATATATATATATATATATATATATATATATATATATATATATATATATATATATATATATATATATATATATATATATATATATATATATATATATGGTAACCATAGATCAAACTCACTTGACAACACTTGTTGGAGGCACTTTCGGATACATGGATCCGGAATACTTCTTATCAAGCCAATACACTGACAAGAGCGATGTTTACAGCTTCGGGGTTGTCTTGGTGGAGCTCATAACCGGAGAAAAACCACTATTTCGTGTACGATCTGAAGAAGGAAAGGGCTTAGCAACTCATTTCCTTGAGGCCATGAAAGAAAACAGACTGCTTGACATCATTGATGATCGGATCAAAGACGAAAGCAAGATGGACCAAGTGATGGCAGTCGCTACACTTGCTGGAAGGTGTCTAAGCCGGAAAGGAAGGAAGCGGCCAAACATGAGAGAGGTTTCCATTGAGCTGGAGAGGATAAGTTCATCACCTGAAGATTTAGAGGTCTATGTTGAAAACGTGGATTAAGAGGAACAATCAACTCATGGAAATCAACAGATTTGAACCGCTTAAAGATGATTCGTTGAGTTGCAAAAAAATGTTTTAGTATGTGCTACTAAGTGTTATAATACATGCCACAACTTTTTTTGTTCTGTCGCTAGCCACAATGATCCATCTGTCAATCTTTTTTTATATGGCAACTCTTAACTGAAATTTAAGAAACTAAAAGCTAAAACGGAATATCATATACATAAAAAACGAGAAGGAAGGATAGCCTGAGATGCGTACCTCGGATTGGAACTTGGAAGTAGGAGGCATAGTGAGCAATGGGCATATATACACTCATTGCTGGCTGACGACGGCGAGTTTCGAATCGACGGCGGTCTACTCCTTCAGGGCTCCACGATTGTTTCTTTCTTTATTAGCCATATGGGCCAGATAAGGACCTAACCAATATCCACGTCATCTACCGGTTAGCCACGTCACCTTATTATTTGACTAGTGGACTATAGTATTTACTACACTTAGACCGTTGACTTTTATACAAGTTTTGATTGGTCGAAACCTAGAAATTTCCACATTATGTCGTGATGCCTTAGCATCATTATTCCTGGTGTCTTATTTTGAGTCTCTTAGGAAAAATAAGAGACAATCTCTTAACTTTTAATTAAAAAGGGTAAGAGACGTCTCGAGACTCAATTATAAATCCGTTGACTTTTAAGTTCAGCCTATTTTGGTCAACTCTGTTTTGCGTCTCTTTCCACGCTTTCCCTCTTATCTGAAACCTTCGTCCAACTATGCTGAGTCTTATTTTTTTTGTCACAACACTAGAAGATTTAAACAGTAGACCGAGTTAAGAAACACAAGAACAGAATCAGTAATGAAGACAAAGACTCGTGACCTCCTATGTGTTATAATAGTGATCTCTCTATTCATCCATGGTGTCTCATCAGCAAGAAACCCTCCAGATCCGTGTAACAGAGTCTGCGGAGAACTATCGATCCCATTCCGTTTGGTATCGGTGTAAAAGATTGCTATCTAAACCCGTGGTACGAGGTTATCTGTAACAACAACTCTGTTCCGTTTCTCTCAAGGATCAACAGAGAATTGGTGAACATCTCTCTTCCAGACGATCGCGAGTACTATTCTTATGGAGTTGTTCACATCAAGGGTCCCGTGACTTCATTTGGTTGTTCTACCGGAACATCTCAGCCGCTTACACCACCGCCTTTAAACGTTGCCGGCCAAGGCAGCCCTTATTTCCTCACAGATAAGAACCAACTCGTGGCGGTTGGTTGCAACGCCAAGGCCGTTATGACCGATATCAAATCGGAGATCATCGGTTGCAAGTCGACATGTAACGAAAGAGCTAGTATCCAAAAAGTAAGAAATAAGATTTGCAATGGTGATAAATGCTGCCAGACAAGGATACCAGAAGGGCAGCCGCAAGTTGTAAGAGTCGATTTGGAGATCCCTGAAGGTAGCAACGCAACAGAAGGAGGATGCAAAGTTGCTTTTCTTACGAGCAAGATGTATTCTAGTTTGAATGTTACAGAGCCAGAAGAGTTTCATGGTGATGGGTACGCGGTGTTAGAGCTAGGATGGTACTTTGATACTTCGGATTCTGGTGTTTTAAACTTTGTAGGTTGTAAAAATGTGTCGGATACATCACAAAATGGCGTGTACTCCAGCGAGACGAGTTGCATTTGCTCGTACGGCTATTTCACGGGATTTAGCAATAGTAGTTGCTATTGTAACTCTATGGGTTACACAGGGAACCCATTCCTGCAAGATGGATGCGTAGGTAAGTGATATATATTTTTTTAGCCATCAATCAAGTCATCTATCATTAATTATGAATAAAATATGTATACATTGATGAATGTAAACAAGAAGAAGGACGCAAAAGGTGTAAAGACCAAAGTTGTGTGAATAGGCCCGGTTGGTTTGAATGTGAGCCCAAGAAACCAGAACAACTCAAGCCAGTGATTCAAGGTAACAGTCAACTTGAGTTACTATTCTTGAGCGTTTTGTTCTTTACATTTTAGTATTTTTTGTTGTTGGTATAGGTGTTCTTATAGGTTCGGCACTATTGATTTTCGCCTTTGGAGTTTTCGGTTTGTACAAGTTGGTCAGGAAGCGGAGGAGGATCATAAGAATGAACAAGTTCTTCAGACGTAACGGAGGTATGCTGCTGAAACAACAGTTAGCTAGAAAAGAAGGCAACGTAGAGATGTCAAGGATATTTAGCTCGAATGAGTTGGAGAAAGCTACTGATAACTTCAACAAGAATAGGATTCTTGGGCAAGGAGGTCAAGGAACTGTGTACAAGGGAATGCTTGTTGACGGTAAGATTGTCGCAGTGAAGAGGTCTAAAGCCATGGATGAAGACAAGGTAGAAGAGTTCATCAATGAAGTTGTTGTTCTTGCAAAAATCAACCACAAAAACATTGTGAAACTCTTTGGATGTTGTCTTGAGACAGAAGTTCCGGTCTTGGTTTATGAGTTTGTTCCAAATGGAGACTTATGCAAACGTCTTTGTGATGAATCTGATGATTTCAAGATGACTTGGGAAGTACGTCTTAACATAGCTATAGATATTGCAGGAGCTTTGTCATATTTGCACTCTGCTGCGTCTTTCCCCATTATCATAAAGATATCAAGACTACCAATATACTATTAGATGAGAAATACCGAGTCAAGGTGTCTGATTTCGGAACTTCAAGATCAGTAACCATAGATCAAACTCACTTGACAACTCAGGTTGCAGGTACTTTTGGATATGTAGATCCAGAGTACTTTCAGTCAAGCAAGTTTACAGAGAAAAGTGATGTTTATAGTTTCGGAATCGTCCTTGTGGAGCTTTTGACCGGAGAAAAGCCGTCTTCCCGTGTCTGGTCTGATGACAACAGAGGGTTTGCAGCTCATTTTGTCAAGGCCGTGAAAGAGAACACATTTCTTAACATAGTTGATGTTCGTATCCAAGATGAAAGCAATCTGGACCAAGTGATGGCAGTGGCAAAACTAGCTAGAAGATGTTTAAACAGACAAGGGAAGAAGAGGCCTAACATGAGAGAGGCTTGGATTGAGCTGGAGAGGATCCGTTCGGCACCTCATGATCCAGAGGATCATATTAAGGAAGACGATTATGAAGAGGATGAATCTATGCAGTTTAATGAGAGTTGGGATGTTGAGGTGACTGCTCCAGCCTCCATGTTTAATCGTGCATCTCCAACGTCTGATGTTGAGCCTTTGTATAACGTCCCGACCAGCCCACGGTTAATGGGCCGCCCACGGTTAATGGGCCACCCACGCCCGCTCTCTCGGCCCGTGGGTCCCATCCCATCCAACGGTCGGTCGTTAATTTTTCCAAGGCTCGAAATCATTGTTTACTGACCCTGCAATCACCACCAGACCTTTTCCCGTGCTTTAACCTCATTCGCACGCTATCGCGAATCACTTCCCGATAGGTCACCCATCCCTCCACTACTCCAGCTCAAGCACGCTTAACTCTGGAATTCTTTTTGGATGTGCTCCGGAAAAGGTAAGTCAACTCTGGTGATATAGATAGCCAAATCAATTCTCTTAAGCCTTTCCACATATCACAACTCGGAATGTTACAATTCATCCCCTCTCAAAGAACGCAACATCCTCGTTGCGCCCCACGACAGGTCTCAAGATGCCTCTCGGGTCAGAACCGAGACGGCTAACCAACTCTGATACCACTTATAACGCCCCGACCCGCCCACGGTTAATGGGCCACCCACACCCGCTCTCTCGGCCCGTGGGTCCCATCCCATCCAACGGTCGGTCGTTAATTTTTTCAAGGCTCGAAATCATTGTTTACTGACCCTGTAATCACCACCAGACCTTTTCCCGTGCTTTGACCTCACTCGCACGCTATCGCGAATTACTTCCCGATAGGTCACCCATCCTTCTACTACTCCAGCTCAAGCACGTTTAACTCTGGAGTTCTTTCTGGATGTGTTCCGGAAAAGGTAAGTCAACTTTGGTGACATAGGTAGTCAAATCAATTCTCTTAAACATTTCCACATATCACAACTCTCGGGATGTTACACTTTGGTTCCTCTACAAACGTGGTGATGATCACATTGATCAGCTTAAAATACTGCAAATGTATATTACCCTCATGATGAAAATAAATAAATGTTTGATTTAGATTACGAATCTCTTGTTTTCACCATGTAATAATAGTAACACACATATATTTGATATTTTCATATTGTATTAAGCATTATGGGTTGCAAGAAAGAAAAAGAATGTTTTAAATTTGTATTTCAAAAACACACACATAATAGACCATATGAACTAGACAAATAACAGTATATTGCAAATAACAGTATAGATAAATGTTATTTGATCATTTCTCTTCATATGCTATTTTAAGATAATTTTTTAATAAAATGTTAAATATTATAATTATAAGTTTTCAAAATTTTGACATAATTACAATGACAAATTAAAAAGCGGAATGCGAAAATAAAATTAACAGCCGGAAATACAACGACAACCAACTGAACCAGAAACAATAGCGGAATAACGTGTACAGACTAGATAAGCAACGAAATGAGCTTGTATCAAAGCAACTGGAACTGATCTAGGACGGGAGTCGGGCACCAGGTGCTACTGAAAGAAAAACATCTTTAAATTTTGAAACAATGTTTCCTACAACTTTCAACAACGCAACGAAATGAGCTTGTATCAAAGCAACTGGAACTGATCTAGGACGGGAGTCGGGCACCAGGTGCTACTGAAAGAAAAACATCTTTAAATTTTGAAACAATGTTTCCTACAACTTTCAACAACACAACTAAAACCTGACTTGGACAGAGAATCCAAACACTTGACAGTGATAACAAACGATAGAACGAGAGTGAACCACCAGCAACGATGTCGTCGTCGTTCAAAAGAGAGACATAAAAATTGCAGTTTCCAGTCCTACCCTACGTGACCGTATACATCTATTGAACCTCAATCGTATATAGAGAGAATGGACCAACCGTATACACCAGTAGTGGTGTTGCAGATAACCTCGTACCAGTTGTTGAGATAGCAATCCTTCCCGCCGATTCCGAAAAGGAACGGGATCGAGACTTCTCCACAGGTTTTGTTACATAAAGTTGAAGAATTACCATTTTGAGATGTTGCTGCTGATGAGTTTGATCTGATCTGATCAAATCTTCAATGTGCTTGATCTGATCAAATCTCAATGTGCTTTTCGAAGAAAGAAGTGTAAAGCAATTTACAAAGCATACAAAAAACAGGTGAACATGCCATGAGGGCTTATATATTGAATTTAATAACTGAAGGTTGGATTATAAGAATCCAGTCTTTATTCTCCAGACAATATGAAAGTAGACTGAACCTATTATATACATTTGACCATCGTCACCATGTTACATTCAGGATACAAAACAAAGTTGACCAATAGAACGTTAGCTAAAATGTATCCATGACCAGTCAAATGTTATCAAAGCAGTGGCCGTCACATAACGAGTTGATGACATGAAAAAATGTGTGTGTATTATTATTACATGGTGAAACAAGAGATTTGTAATCTAAATCAAACAGTTATTGTTCATCATATACATTTGCAGTGTTTTTAAGTCGATCATTACCATGTTCTTAGAGGAACCAGAGGCTCAGCATCAGACGTTGGTGATGCACTACTAAACATGGAGGCTGAAGCAGTCACCTCAAAGTCCCAAGTCTCATCAACTTTAAGTTGCATGGATTCATCCTCTTCTTCATCGTCTTCCTCAATATGAACCTCTGGATCATGAGCTGCTGAACGAATCCTCTCCAGCTCAATCCAAGCCTCTCTCATGTTTGGCCTCTTCTTCCCTTTTCGGTTTAAACATCTTCTAGCTAGTTTCGCGACTGCCATCACTTGGTCCAGATTGCTTTCATCTTTGATCCGAACATCAACTATGTTAAGAAACTTGTTCTCTTTAACGGTCTGGACAAAATGAGCTGCAAACCCTCTGTTGTCATCAGACCAGACATGTGAAGACGGTTTCTCTCCAGTCAGAAGCTCCACAAGGACGATTCCGAAACTATAAACATCACTTTTCTCTGTAAACTTGCTTGATTGAAAATACTCTGGATCCACATATCCAAAAGTACCTGCAACCTGAGTTGTCAAGTGAGTTTGATCTATGGTTACAGATCTCGAAGTTCCAAAATCAGACACCTTAACTCTGTATTTCTCATCTAATAGTATATTGGTAGTCTTGATATCTCTATGATATATGGGGAAAGACGCAGCAGAGTGCAAATATGACAAAGCTCCTGCAATATCTACAGCAATGTGAAGACGCACTTCCAAAGTCATCTTGAAATCATCAGACTCATCACGAAGACGCTTGCATAAGTCTCCATTTGGAAGAAACTCATAGACCAAGATCGGAACTTCCGTCTCAAGACAACATCCCAAGAGTTTCACAATGTTTCTGTGGTTGATTTGTGCGAGAACAACGACTTCATTGATGAACTCCTCTACCTTGTCTTCATCCATGGCTTTGGATCTCTTCACTGCCACGATTGTACCGTCGACAAGCATTCCCTTGTACACAGTCCCCTGACCTCCTTGCCCAAGAATACGATTCTTGTTGAAGTTATCAGTAGCTTTCTCCAACTCATTCGAGCTAAATATCCTTGACATCTCTACGTTGTCTTCTTTTCTAGCTAACTGTTGTTTCAGCAGCATACCTCCGTTACGTCTGAAGAACTTGTTCATTCTTATGATCCTCCTCCGCTTCCTGACCAACTTGTACAAACCGAAAACTCCAAAGGCGAAAATCAATAGTGCGGAACCTATAAGAACACCTATACCAACAACAAAATACTAAAATGCATGAAAAGAACAAAACGCTCAAGTTAGTAACTCAAGTTGACTTTTACCTTGAATCACTGGCTTGAGTTGCTTTGGTTTCTTGGGTACACATTCAAACCAACCACGCCTATTCACACAACTTTGGTCTTTACACCTTTTCCGACCTACTTCTAGTTTACATTCATCAATGTCTACATATTTGGTTCTTTGTTAGCAACAACCTTATTGATGACACAAAACATGACAAGATTTAAGAAAAAAAATCATTCTCTTACCTACACAACCACCTGGAAGGAATGGGTTCCCTGTGTAACCCATAGAGTTACAATAGCAACTCCTATAGCTAAATCCAGAGAAGTAACCATACGAGCAAATGCAACTCGTTTCGCTCGAGTAGCCGCCATTTTGTGATGGATCTGACACATTCAGACAACCAACAGGGTTTGGAACACGTGTATCAGAAGTATCAAAGTACCATCCTAGCTCGACCACCGCGTACCCATCACCATGAAACTCTTCTGGCTCTGTAACATTCAAACTAGAATACTTCTCGCTTGTCAGAAAAGCAACACTACATCCTTCGTGTCTTGTATTGTTATCTTGAGGGATCTCTAAAGTAACTCCGATCACTTGCGGCTGCCCTTCAGGTATCCTTGTCTGACAACATTTATCACCATTGCAAATCTTGTTTCTTACTTCTTGGCTACTGTTTCTTTCGTTGCAGCTCGACTTGCAACCGATGATCTGAGATTTGATATCCGTCATTACCGCCTTGGCGTTGCAACCAACCGCCACGAGTTGGTTCTTGTCCGTGAAGAAATAAGGGCTGCCTTGGCCTGCAACGTTTAAAGGCAGCGGCGTAAGCGGTTGAGATACTCCGCTAGAACAGCCAGAGGAAGTTACAGGACCCTTGATGTGAACAACTCCGCTAGAATAATACTCTCTACTGTCTGGAAGATAGATGCTCACCAATTCCCTGTTGATCCTTGAGAGAAACGGAACAGAGGAGCTGTTACAGACAACCTCGTACCACGGGTTTAGATAGCAGTCTTTCCCTACACCAAACGGAAATGGAATTGATAGTCTTCCGCAGACTCTGTTACACGGATCTGGAGGTTTTCTTGATGATGAGACGCCGTGGAGGAGCAGAGAGACCACTAGTATAATTACACATAGGAGGAGGTTTTGAGTCTTTGTCATCATACTGATTATGTTCTTGTGTTTCTCAGCTCGGTATTATCTTTTAAAATCTTCTAGTATTGTGAAAATGGAAGGGACAAAAGGAATCAAGATTCAGCATTGTCGGAGGAGATGAGATTACATGAAATGCGTGGAGAGAGATGCAAAAAGTGTTGACCAGAATAATGTGAACCAAAATGTAAAATGGCAATGATATGGCTAGTTGATAGATCACGTGGACTTTCTTAGTTTTGGACCAATCAAAGCCAGCATGAAAGTCAAATATCTAAGTTGAATTTATATCCGAGTAATAAATAACTACAGTCCACTAAGACCTGTTAAAATATAAATATAATAAGGAGACGTGGTTGTAGTGTGGGTCCCTTTTTTAGAAATAGCCTTATCGGACCCTGGCCCACATGAATAATAAAGAAAGAAACAATCGTGGGGCCGTGGAGGAGTAGACCGCTCCACCGCCGTCGACTCGAAACTCCCGTCGTCGGCGGATTTCCCCATCGGTGCAAAGGTGGATCACTAACCTTTACGATCGCGTCGAATTCGACCGCAGCGATGAGTTTTTCTATCGTCTCACTCGCTCAGCCACCGATGAATATTGATTGCTCATTACGCTTCCTACTTCCAAGTTTCATCCCAGGTTCGCGCCTCCGGCTATCCCTTCCTTCTCGTTTTTTATTCATATGATTTTCCGTTTCCGCTTTTGGTTTCTTAAGTTTAGTTTTAGCGTTGAGATAAAAAGAAAGTGAGAGATGGTTAGATGGATCATTGTGGCTGGCGACAGAACAGAAAAAAAGAAGTGGCAGTCATTACAACACGTATGCACGCAATTTAACTCTCGTAACGAACTAAATGGGTTCAAATCTGTTGATTTCCATGAGATGATTGTTCCTCTTCACCGTCATTTTCGATATGGACCTCTAAATCTTCAGGTGGTGATGAACGGATCCTCTCTAGCTCAATGGACACATCTTTCATGTTTGGCCGCTTCTTCCCTTTCCTACTAAGACACCTTCGAGCTAGCTTTGCTACGGCCATTAATTGGTCAAGATTCTCTTGGTCTTTGATCTGATCATCAATGATGTCAAACACTCTGTTTTCTTTCATGGCCTCAAGAAAATCAGCTGCCAATCCTCTTCCTTCTTCAGACCGGACACGAGTCAATGGTTTTTCTCCGGTTATGAGCTCCACAAGCACAACCCCGAAACTGTAGACATCGCTCTTGTCAGTATATTGGCTCGACAAGAAGTATTCTGGATCCATGTACCCAAAAGTGCCTGCAACTAGTGTTGTCAAGTGAGTTTGATCTACTGTTACCGATCTCGAAGTTCCAAAATCAGACACCTTGGCTCTGTACTTCTCGTCCAACAGTATATTGGTAGTCTTGATATCTCTATGGTATATCGGAAACGATGAAGCTGAGTGCATGTATGAAAGTGCTCCCGCTATCTCTATAGCTATGCGAAGATGCACTTCCCAAGTCATGTTGTAATCATCAGATTCATCATGAAGACGCTGGTACAGATCTCCATTGGGAATATATTCGTAAACCAGGATCGGAACTTCTGTCTCCAAGCAACATCCCAAGAGTTTCACAATGTTTCTGTGGTTTATCTGTGAGAGAAGTGCGACTTCGTTGATGAACTCTTGCATCTTGTCTTCGTCCACAAGTTTCGATCTTTTAACCGCAACGATCCTCCCATCCACCAGCATTCCTTTGTACACTGTGCCCTGACCTCCTTTCCCAAGGACTCTGTTCACGCTGAAGTTATCCGTGGCTTTCTTCAATTCCTTTGAGCTAAAGATCCTCGACATTTCTACATTCCCCTCCTTAGTGGTGGTTAGTTGCTGTTTCAACAGCAAGCCTCCGTTACGTTTAAAGAACTTCTTGCTGCGGATGATCTTCCTTCGCTTTTTCACGAGTTTGTACAGCCCCAAGACTCCGAGGACGAACAACAACACTCCTAGACCTATAAGAACACCTACACGCCAACAAAGAAACGCCATAAAGTAAACTACTTTTCCGTTTTGCCTTGTAGTCTCGTAGATACATGATGCTTACCTTGAAGTACAGAGGTCTTTTGAGGCTTGGTTACTTTGGGATCACAGCTATATGATCCAGGCCAGTTCACACAAGTCCTTTCTCCACAACTGTTGTGTCCTTTGCATTCATCTATGTCTACACACATAGTAATTAATGACTTGATCAATGGTCAAAGCATGAAAAAAAAGTTAAGAAGAAACGTTCACTTTTACCTATGCAGCCATGTTTAACGTATGGGTTCCCTGTGTAGCCATTATTGCAATAACAGTTCCTATAACTCATCCCAGAGAAGTACTGATACTCGCAACCGCATTTATCAAAGGACGTGTAAGAACTGAAACGAGTCATATTTCTACAACCTAAGGGACTCCTAAAGCAAGAATCCGAAGTACCAAAGTACCATCCTAGCTCTACCAACGCATACCCCAACGAATGAAACTGTTCTGGCGCTGTTACATTCTTCGGCGAGTACCTCTGGTTAGTCAAGAAGGCAACTCTGCACCCTTCTCCTCCTGTGACATCTATATTCACACCTATGACTTGTGGACGTTCTAATGGTATCCTTGCCTGACAACATCTGTAACCATCGCAGACCGAGTTTGTTACTTGCTGACTACGTTTACTGTCTTGGCAGCTCGATTCACAACCTATCATCTCTGATTCTATATCTGTAAGAGACGCCTTGGCACCGCAACCAACCGCCACCAGACGGTTTTGGTCGGTGAGAAAATATGGACTGCCTCTTCCCGTGACATTCAAACCTGGCGTTGACTTTATCAGTCCTTGACTAGAGCAGCCCAAAGAAGTCACGGGACCTTTGATGTGAACCACTCCGTATGGTTTATTACCGTCTGGGAGAGAGATGTTCACCACTTCGGTTTTGATCCGTGAGAGGAACGGTACGGTGGTGTTACAGACAACCTCGTACCAGTTGTTGAGATAGCAGTCTTTCTCGCCTATTCCGAAAGGGAACGGTATCGAGATTCCTCCACAGGTTCTAATGCAGGAAGTTGAAGAGTTACCTTCTGGACGTGGAGGTGGTGGTGTTGCTGCTGAGGATGAGCCAGTGATGAGCTGCAGAGTTAGGACATAAACTACAGTACATAGAAAGTTGTAAGAAGCTGTCTTCATACTTGCGTTTAAGATATTTTTTAATGTGAATGAATGAGATCTGAGAGAACTTCCAATAATAGAAAAGTCTAGTGAGGTATTCAAAGAAGTTTGAATATAGACGCGTGAAGTGTTTTCAACCAGAAAAAAAAAGTCAACTCCGTTTGGCACTCTTTCATTTCAATCATTGTCTTTCTGCAGACCGTTGACTTTTCCACTTAATGTGTATTCCCACCGGTGTTCGAAAATTGGACGGAATAAACCGGTGAACAAGGTTGAATGCTATAAACCAACCGGTTCTTGAATCTGGAAATATATTCCATGAACTCTCTGGTCTTGTGTTGAGTGTTATCCAAGTATTTGATTATCGCTTCACAAGCACAGATTGACTCGTTGGGTGCCCAATTAAACAGAACAAAGTTCGTTACTAAATCGTCATGTTGTAAGAAACTAAGAAAGTATTGTCATCACGTATCAGCAAGGAGCTTCAACCTATGTTAATTCGCGGTAACAGAGATCACAATCACCAAGCCCGTCTAGCTCAGTTGGTAGAGCGCAAGGCTCTTAACCTTGTGGTCGTGGGTTCGAGCCCCACGGTGGGCGTGTTGTTTTTTACGTCAGCCAATTGTTTTTTGCTTCGACTCCTTGTTAATCGTTATAACATGATTGGTGGCTCCTAATGTATGCTATTTCTACAAAATGCAATCTTATGGGCAAGGGAGTACTAATGATTATAAAGTTCGGATTTCTATATATATTTTTCTTGTATAGACATTTTTTTTTTGTAAACTACATAATTTTGAGCTAACCTAACACCTTCGTGCATTGCTAGCTACATAAATATTGGTCTCTAGTACAACTTATGAGACATAAACTCTAAATTTCTAAACAAAGCTAGCAGTTTCCGACGACCTTGGCAACGTTGAATTCATTGGTCACAAAGTCCCACGAGAGGAAGATGAGGTGGCGATGTTGGAGGATGAATCAGTTACATGAACGCTCCAAGAATCTTCCACCTTAACCTCTATGCTAGTATGGTGTCAGCATCTTTCTCATTATGAACCTGAACCTGCGAGTCTCGAATCCTCTCCGGTTCCATAAAGACTTCCCTCATATTAGGCAGTTTCTTGCCGCTCAAGTTCAAACACCTCTGTGAAGCGGTGTCGTTTGAGGTCTGGATTCAATATAGGCTTTGCGGATTGTCACAAACAAGAAAGAGAAAGCATTGGGCTTTATAGCCGAGATCCATTAAACTCAGCTCGAAAGGGTCTGAGCTGGCAAGGCGCGAGTTTGTTACAAGCAGAGGGACCCACAGGCCGTTAGATCATCGTCTTTATAATCGAAACAGAGTATTGCGATTCAGCGTGGGTTTTACAGAGGAGAGATAGAGAGTTCAAGAGAGAGAAGATATCAAAGCACAGGAGAAAGCTAGATCGAGATAGGGAGATCCTGGAGTGATCACAGCTCTTGAGATCAAGGCACTTTCTTCGGTTCATTCTGCGTATCCTCTTCCTCGTTGGAGGTATCCAGGGCCGGCCCTGAACCATGCCTGGTGAAACATTTGCAATAGGTCTCCAAAATTTCAGAGCCGGCCCTGGATGTATCGGAGGCTGATAGTGAGTCGTCTTCGTCGCAGTCACTTTGATAGTCTTCTCTAAACATCACTCGGTACAATCTCTTGTAGTACCTGCCAATATAAATTGTGTGAGATCGTTGCTATTTTATCAAATTGATCAATAGTGAAAGCATGAGAGTTTTCTTCTCTCCCCAGTCAATAGGAAACGAAGACTGGGTAAACAAATCTCGATGTTGATTGCTTGCGTTTACTCGTTCTTAGCTAAGCCACTAGTTAAGGAACAAATTGATCTATAATCTCTAGGTTAATCTGATCAAGAAAGCAATCGAAACTAGTCTGATACCTTAACAAGTGGTATCAGAGCCAGGTTCTCGGTGAAGAGAACTAGATTCGCTCAGTGGTGGAATCGTGATTCGGTTTGAAGGATATTGTGCTGTGAGATTTGATGTGTGTGTGAAGTTGTGTTTACAGTGACAAGTATGGAGTCAGTTCATGGAAAGTCTGAGATGGAAAAGTTTGATGGTTCGGGAGACTTCGGAATGTAGAAGTTTAAGAAGTTAATGCAGCTTGAGCTGCAACGACTGGGACACATCTTAAATATTTTTTAGCATAAATATTTTATATTTTTTACAAATTTATAAATTTAATGTAACGTCATCATATTTAATTCAATATAATAATTTCATTTAATATGAATTATTATTAGCATAAAATAGATAAAATAAGATAAAAATTTTTATTTTTTATTTTATAAATGATAACTGAATATATATTAATACATAATAATATTTCATTGCTAATTAAGTTGAAATATTAACATAAACTTTTTGAAAATTAAGAAATTGTTAAAATATTTTTCAACAGATTTGTTAAAAAATTATATATATATATATATATATATATATATATATATTATATTTAAAATGAATAGATATCATGATTAAAAGATTTTATATTATTAGCTTTAATGAAATACATGTTAATTATTTTACATGTATTATATAGTTTACTAATGTTAACACGTGTTACCTACGTATTATATTTTGAACATAAATATTTAAGAAAATAAAATATATAAATTTAACAATTTAATATAATTTTATTATATTTAGTTCAATATAATAATTTTTTCTAAAAATGACTGATTATGATTATATAATAGATAAATAGGATAGGAAGTCGCCATTGTCCTGATATTTTTAGCGTTGGATTTGCTGCTGGTTTTTGCTCATAGCTAAGACTTGCTCTATATGATCACTTTAAGCTCTCTCAGCCATTCGGTGTGGAGCGGACAAGGATCAGGTTCTCCTGCTGCAATCGCTTTCTCTGAGAGCGAATAAAACCAACCATTCCTCCATTTAAACTGCAGTAATGAACAAAATTAGTTCAGACACAAGATAGTACTGGTGCACACATATCCAAAAGAGAGATAAAACGATATAATACTTCTTTAACAGCGGTTGGGAAATGGGCAACAGCTCGAGAATAAGCGCAGAGTCTCTCCACCATATCCTCTTCAAAGGTTAGTCCTCCTTTCTCTGCAGCAGCTGCAGCTGCAAGTTCTTGGATCAGTCTAGACACCTGGGATGTAATACGTAATCAGACCAAACCATGGTTTTGAAATGCTAAAAACAAAACAAGAAGTAGAAGAAGCTTTTGTACCTCGTCTCTGTACTCGTTCTCCACCGTGCCCACACTTGCTCCTGGGTGACGAGCTCCAACAAGCATAAAGGCGCAAATCCAAATGAGTTTCTCCAACATCTGCTTCTGAAACGATTCTTTGTCAAGAACCTAAACCAAAGAGAACACATTTTAGATCACTGTGCAGTTCTCATAATAGAACCAAAAAAAGGTTTGCTTCCGTTTAACCTTGCAAGAGAGGCCACCAGATTGCAACCTTGCAGCTACAGCAGAAGCCCATTTTCCATAAGCAGCAGTTAAACCTTCAGGGTTAGTGTCAGTCTTTCCATCAACGGGAGGCTCACCAAGCTTTGACACAGCGAAATAAGCCAACACTTGGTCTGTATCAACCAAACCTTTGCTCTCAAACCAAGGCTCCATCATTCCATTTTGGAAGAACACCAAATCTGATTAAACCAAATAACACAGGTTATTCTTCTACTTTCACATACTTTCAGGATATAAGTATAATACTTAAAATCAACATAAAACTTTTAATTATATATATAGTAATTGTCTTAATTACTATAAACAAAATAGATAAAGGAGTTATAAAATTAGATTAAAACACACAAAAACGAATACATTTGTCAAACAAATAAAGTTTTTAAAAACTATACCTTGGTGGGAACGGAAAGAGTGTATAACAAGAAACATAAACGTAGAGAGAGAAAGTTTCTAACCTTTCCATCTAGACTTAGGAGTAGCTTCAAGAACAGCATCAAGATCATCATTCCTCGTACAAACCAAAATGGGTCCTTCGAACTCAACAGGAACTGCTTCTCCTCTCTTCACCAACAAGTCATCGCCACTACCCATCTCCTGCAACGCTCTTCCTACTCTCCCACCGCCTACGATCACAGCAGGAGCCACCTTTTTAGCGGTGGAGGCAGAGGCGGCCATTGCCATTGTTGGCACGGCGAGTTTAAGAGATTCAGAGCGGCGGGGAAGAGAGAGGTGAGTGGGGATGGAGAAGGATATGGCAAACAGAGTGTTGCTGCTGGCGTTAGCCATTTGACGATGATAATGGGCTTTTCGGACAATGTTGTGGCCTCTCTCTCTCTCTCATGGTTTACGTAAACAGTGATGGTTTATTAGCCACTCGATGTATTGATAGCTTATCTCGGTTTTGGATGACTCATGAATTCAAAACGGAATGAAGTTCAGTTTGATAAAATGCAAACAGCGAGTAGTTGAGATGAGATGCTCAAAATCTGGTTGAACCGATCCAAATCCATATCAACAAAACAGAATTTGTACCAGACCCAACTGATGATGATGATGTTTGAGAACTGAGATGCAGTGATGCCGAAGTCCTGAAATCTTACAAGAGTTGTTTGATGATTAATTTCAGAAAGGCCGTGGAAGAAGAGACCGGAAGCGAGCAGTGGCTTCCAAGTACTACATATGGGATAAGATTATGAATTCAATCTGAATGCGTTGGTGTTGGTTGTGCTGAGAGGTCGGGAACTCTAGCTGAAAGTTCCTTGTCTTAGGTTCCACTGCAGGGAGCTCCTGTTGGACTTGAGGATAAGGAAAAAGTTCAAAACCTATCCTCAAGGATACCACACTACAACAAAGTAAGTCGCAAGGGAGATTCATTGGTATCATTGTTGAGTTTCTGAGTCTTTCCTTTTCATTAGATCTCCCAGCAGCATGAGTTGGACTTCAGAGACAGAGGAAGAACAGGTCTGAGGATACAAAGCTCGGTGAAGAACTTTCAGCTTGCCCTCTCGGTACACTTCCACAACTTTTCTGAGCTTTAACTGAAACACTCAATCTCCAAAATCCTGAACATCTAGTGTTACTTGGCACAAATAGGAGAACTCCAGGCAGACGATTCTTCAGATGGGAAGAGTACACAGAGCAAAATATGTAATTGATTTCAGGTGCTTGGTCGAACCCGAATGAGATAAACATAAACATACTTCAAGCGTAACATCCAATAACCTTGTGCTTTATCTGTTTGCAGGTATCCATTCTCAGGCTACCAAGCAATCTGCATTCTGCATTTGCTTAGCTCCCATTGATACCAAGCTTTGTTGTACTGTCTGATCAATATAAGTTGGAGGTTTCAATCTCTGAACATCCCTCCAACGACCATAATCTGTAATTTACCTAATGAGACTTATACAGAGCCCTATCATTTGCATTTAACCACATAATATCGTTTGAATTTAATCTCTCAAGTCTGCCATCATTCACTTAAAGAATTTTGCAATTCCGAAACACATGCTTGATTCTATGTGGAAAATAGTATAACTTCTGTTCAAACTAACAAAAAACATTGCCCTATTGTTACTTCTCAGTCTAGCAATCAAGTCGAAACAAACGAAACACATCCTGCATGTCCAGACACCATCAGTCTCTTCTAGGCTACCTTCAAATGCTTGTCTTTCCTGAAGAAAAACATCGCACACAAGGAGACAATTTGTCCAACAATGTAGCCTCCTATAGCTCCATAACACACACATATAGGCCACTCCTGTTTAGATGAGCAACAATAGAACGATTAATTCTCAACCGCCATGACCAAGAAGAAAAGAACCACTCTCTTGGATGTATATCGGGAAAAAGAACTATTACCTGCCATGGCCTTTCCCAGTCGAAATGCATAGGCCAAGCTCCAAACCATCCTCCAATAATTGCTCCATATGCTGGAATAAAGATCATATATTCTACATTTCCACTTAGTCTATACGACACAAAAACATGAATTATGAACAGAAATTTGTGTGAACTATCGTAAAACTAAAAAGGGTAAAATATATAAGTTACTTCATCGAAGCGAATAGACGATGCCAATCTGTCCATGATGCACCAAAAACTGCAGTGGCTGGTACAAACTATGAAATTCAGAATTATTAGAGACAATCAAAGGTTTGTTCCAAACTGCAGACATCTATATACATATGCGCAGTATCAACATTATTGCGTCATAGGAGATGCAGCAGGAGGCAGCTTACCGTGAAAACAGACATTAGAAAGGACCAGTGAACAGTTTTGGTAGATATCTGCATAACATGAAAGGTAAGTACTCATGTCAGCATTAGGAAATCACGCAATCTCTATATCCAGAAGGGTGATCACAATCAAAATGAAGGAGCCTAATTTGTCACAGAAAAAATCCTGATTACAAACAACAGTATTTCCACACACACAAAAAAAAAACAAGATGTTGGTGAAACATACTGCATTCCAACAGGTGCACCCAAAGAAATTGATCCCAAAGCATTCAGAAAAGCCCCTGTTAATCAGACAAAAACAAAGGGCTTAGAGAAGTCACAATCAAAGGATATACTGAAAACAACAAACTGAGCAGATTTCGATTCTTCTTAGGTTTAACTAAAAAGAAAAGCTAGTAACACACATTGCCAACTCAGAGAGCTGGGGAGATCACTTACACGCTAATCAACTTGGATTTACAAATGACGCAGTTGATTGCTTTTGTTCATGTATTGCAAAGCAATAAAGAAGAAAAAAAATACTAACCGGAAACAAGTCCTAATATGCTTCGGCCAACGGCTCTAAAACACTGGGAAAGCAATTAAGAAACCATTAAGAGAGATAGTTAAGCACAAGAAACCCCAAACGCATTTGGTGCCTTTTCTTCACAATGCAAAAGGAAACATAACTTCTTCAGCTTCTGTAATTTCAAAGTGCGCAACATTATAACAAAAGAAACCATCTTTCTGTAGAAAATGAAGTTACACTCACCGAACATTTCTCTGGGGCTTTTCGGAAAAAGCTGTACATGATTACCACAACCGGAAACTCGATACTCTGAGAATTAAACATCAACAACAAGGCTGGATTAACTATAAAAAATCAACATTTGGGTAGTTGAAAACCATTTTAAGTGGAGTACAGTACCCAGAGGAGAAACAGTGTGAGAGACGGATCAGAGACGAGATCGACGGAGAATTTGTTTCGAGCCACCCAAAATCCGACGGCCAGAAACAATCCAGTAATCAAATACACAGAAAGCGCCCCCAGGGTTGATATCGAACGGTGGTTAGATACACCAGTGGAGGAGGTATCTAACTTCTTCTTCTTCTTCTTCCTAGCCTCGTTCATGGCTTTCCCTTCTCTCTTCTTCGCGATCAGAACGAGTGAAGAAGACGTAAGCTTTCACACATTGGGCCTTTTTATTTAAATATGGGCTTGTATTTAAAAAATATTAATGGGCCGTCATGGGCCTAATATCTTTTAAATTTTTATTTGGTTTTTCGGATAAAATTCGTAATTAATAAAACAAATTTACATGTCGGTTCGGTTTGGTTGGTCGGTTTGGTTTGGATTGGAATCGATTTGGATTTTTGGATTCAATGTATTTACCCGCCTATTTCTAAAGGTGGAACCAATGAAAGTAATTTAGTTCACTTTGTTTCAAGTAATAAACATCTTTTCCCAAAAGTTCAATTGCTATTTGACAGATCTCCACTAAGTTTGGTTTTAATTTTGTTGCACAAGCACAATTCTCTAAGAACAAGTTCATCAAGCTATTCACACATAACGCATGTATAGTAACATCGGTGAATCTTTCTTTTCTTGTTGGATATGTTTTGTCCAGGAGAAAAAGCAATGACAGAAGATCTTTGAAGCGTCACAAAGAAAAGTATCTACAATCCTTCACTAGTTACTTCAGGACAAGTTATGTCTTGGTCCCACTCACACACATTTATACCCATATTTGGTTTCGGAACAGTTGCAGCAAAACCACTAAAGCTCATATCAGCAATGGAGAGAAGATCCATTGCATTGTTTATCATCTTCCTCTTTGTCCTCTGCTTCCCATCTCATTAGATTCCCAGAAGCTCAGTCCATCAATAAGCTTACACGAGAACAAGCCCATGGTTTTCTAACTAAGTGCTCTTTTATTTAAGCATATCGTTTATGGCCAAAAAGTTATAGTATCACTCATCTACTGTTTGTTACTTCCTATGGTAGATGTTGCAATCAAAGACATAAAACGAGAAGAAGAAGATAAGAGCATTAACATCTTCCGGGCAGGGGTAGGATCTCATGGAGTTACAGGTGGAAGAGGTGGAGGAAAGAAAGCATCTCCAAAACGTAACGCCGCCATGGACCACAGGCCACAGTTATTCTTCTCCGCCACCTCTGTTCTCTTTACCACATTTATAATGCTTTCACTAACTTCTTTCCACATGTCGATATGATCATTATGTTGTGCCTAAATCTCTCAACTTGTGAATTTAACATATGTTATTTGGGTATTGTAAACTCTGAACTCTACCACATCTTAATATGGTATAAGAATTTATAACACACTGTGCATGGATACTATCTCTCTACAAGTTATGGCCCACGAGAGTGATGCTTTCCTTAGAACAAGAACCATCTCTTTTCCATTGGTCGAACGTGGAATTATTGTAATAAATCTACAGACCAACGAAGAACAATCGTTTTCCATTCTGCAACTTCCCCACGACAAAATCAATGGCTAAGAAAAGCTTTGCGTACTTGAAACTAGAAGAAACCTCTTCCCAGAAGCAGGAGAAACAAGACTAATCTTAGTCCATCAAAACGCTCCGCTGCAATACCTGATAAAATTCCAGCACATACTTTTCAGAAAAGTCCTGCATTTGTGTCCAATGCAGAATATATAGTTCACAGGTACAAAACCGTTACCGATCTTGAAATTCCAAAATCAGACACCTTGGCTCTGTATTTCTCATCCAATAATATATTGGTAGTCTTGATATCTCTATGGTATATCGGAAACGATGAAGCTGAGTGCATGTATGAAAGTGCTCCCGCTATCTCTATAGCTATGCGAAGATGCACTTCCCAAGTCATGTTGTAATCATCAGATTCATCATGAAGACGCTTGAACAGATCTCCATTGGGAATATATTCATAAACCAAGATTGGAACTTCTGTCTCCAAGCAACATCCCAAGAGCTTCACAATGTTCCTATGGTTAATCTGTGAGAAGCGCCGACTTCATTGATAAACTCTTGCATCTTGTCTTCGTCCACAAGTTTCGATCTTTTAACCGCAACGATCCTCCCATCCACCAGCATTCCTTTGTACACTGTGCCCTGACCTCCTTTCCCAAGGACTCTGTTCACGCTGAAGTTATCCGTGGCTTTCTTCAATTCCTTTGAGCTAAAGATCCTCGACATTTCTACATTCCCCTCCTTAGTGGTGGTTAGTTGCTGTTTCAACAGCAAGCCTCCGTTACGTTTAAAGAACTTCTTGCTGCGGATGATCTTCCTTCGCTTTTTCACGAGTTTGTACAGCCCCAAGACTCCGAGGACGAACAACAACACTCCTAGACCTATAAGAACACCTACACGCCAACAAAGAAACGCCATAAAGTAAACTACTTTTCCGTTTTGCCTTGTAGTCTCGTAGATACATGATGCTTACCTTGAAGTACAGAGGTCTTTTGAGGCTTGGTTACTTTGGGATCACAGCTATATGATCCAGGCCAGTTCACACAAGTCCTTTCTCCACAACTGTTGTGTCCTTTGCATTCATCTATGTCTACACACATAGTAATTAATGACTTGATCAATGGTCAAAGCATGAAAAAAAAGTTAAGAAGAAACGTTCACTTTTACCTATGCAGCCATGTTTAACGTATGGGTTCCCTGTGTAGCCATTATTGCAATAACAGTTCCTATAACTCATCCCAGAGAAGTATTGATACTCGCAACCGCATTTATCAAAGGACGTGTAAGAACTGAAACGAGTCATATTTCTACAACCTAAGGGACTCCTAAAGCAAGAATCCGAAGTACCAAAGTACCATCCTAGCTCTACCAACGCATACCCCAACGAATGAAACTGTTCTGGCGCTGTTACATTCTTTGGCGAATACCTCTGGTTAGTCAAGAAGGCAACACTGCACCCTTCTCCTCCTGTGACATCTATATTCACACCTATAACTTGTGGACGTTCTAATGGTATTCTCGCCTGGCAACATCTGTAACCATCACAAGCCGAGTCTGTTACTTGCTGACCACGTTTACTGTCTTGGCAGCTCGATTCACAACCTAAGATCTCTGATTCTATATCTGTCAGCGACGCCTTGGTGCCGCAACCAATAGCCACGAGACGGTTTTGGTCTGTGAGAAAATAAGGACTGCCTCTTCCCGTGACATTCAAATCTGGCGATGACTTTTCAAGTTCTTGACTAGAGCAACCAAACGAAGTCACGGGACCTTTGATGTGAACTACTCCGTATGGTTTATTACCGTCTATAAGAGAGATGTTCACCACTTCAGTGTTGATCCGTGATAGGAACGGAACGGTGGTGTTACAGACAACCTCGTACCATTTGTTGAGATAGCATTCTTTCTCGCCTATTCCGAAAGGGAACGGAATCGAGATTCCCCCACAGATTCTACTACACGAAGTTGAAGAGTTACCATCTGGACGTGGAGGTGGTGGTGTTGCTGCTGAGGATGAGCCGTTGATGAGCTGCAGAGTTAGACAGGACAATACATAGGAAGTTGTGAGAAGCTGTCTTCATACTTGCGTTTAAGATATTTTTAATGTGAATGAATGAGATCTGAGAGAACTTCCAATAATAGAAAAGTCTAGTGAGGTATTCAAAGAAGTTTGGATATGACGCGTGAAGTGTTTTCAACAACAAAAAAAAAGTCAACTCTCTTTGGACACTTTCTTTACAATCATTGTCTTTATGCACAGCGTTGACTTTACACTTAATGTGTATCCCACCGGTGTTCTCAAATTGGACGGAATAAACCGGTGAACAAGGTTGAATGCTATAAACCAACCGGTTCTTGAATCTGGAAATATATTCCATGAACTCTCTGGTCTTGTGTTGAGTGTTATCCAAGTATTTGATTATCGCTTCACAAGCACAGATTGACTCGTTGGGTGCCCAATTAAACAGAACAAAGTTCGTTACTAAATCGTCATGTTGTAAGAAACTAAGAAAGTATTGTCATCATCACGTATCAGCAAGGAGCTTCAACCTATGTTAATTCGCGGTAACAGAGATCACAATCACCAAGCCCGTCTAGCTCAGTTGGTAGAGCGCAAGGCTCTTAACCTTGTGGTCGTGGGTTCGAACCCCACGGTGGGCGTGTTGTTTTTTACGTCAGCCAATTGTTTTTTGCTTCGACTCCTTGTTAATCGTTATAACATGATTGGTGGCTCCTAATGTATGCTATTTCTACAAAATGCAATCTTATGGGCAAGGGAGTACTAATGATTATAAAGTTCGGATTTCTATATATATTTTTCTTGTATAGACATTTTTTTTTTGTAAACTACATAATTTTGAGCTAACCTAACACCTTCGTGCATTGCTAGCTACATAAATATTGGTCTCTAGTACAACTTATGAGACATAAACTCTAAATTTCTAAACAAAGCTAGCAGTTTCCGACGACCTTGGCAACGTTGAATTCATTGGTCACAAAGTCCCACGAGAGGAAGATGAGGTGGCGATGTTGGAGGATGAATCAGTTACATGAACGCTCCAAGAATCTTCCACCTTAACCTCTATGCTAGTATGGTGTCAGCATCTTTCTCATTATGAACCTGAACCTGCGAGTCTCGAATCCTCTCCGGTTCCATAAAGACTTCCCTCATATTAGGCAGTTTCTTGCCGCTCAAGTTCAAACACCTCTGTGAAGCGGTGTCGTTTGAGGTCTGGATTCAATATAGGCTTTGCGGATTGTCACAAACAAGAAAGAGAAAGCATTGGGCTTTATAGCCGAGATCCATTAAACTCAGCTCGAAAGGGTCTGAGCTGGCAAGGCGCGAGTTTGTTACAAGCAGAGGGACCCACAGGCCGTTAGATCATCGTCTTTATAATCGAAACAGAGTATTGCGATTCAGCGTGGGTTTTACAGAGGAGATAGAGAGTTCAAGAGAGAGAAGATCAAAGCACAGGAGAAAGCTAGATCGAGATAGGGAGATCCTGGAGTGATCACAGCTCTTGAGATCAAGGCACTTTCTTCGGTTCATTCTCTGCGTATCCTCTTCTCCTGGTATCCAGGGCGCCCTGAACCATGTGGTGAAACATTTGCAATAGGTCTCCAAAATTTCAGAGCCGGCCCTGGATGTATCGGAGGCTGATAGTGAGTCGCCTTCGTCCGCAGTCACTTTGATAGTCTTCTAAACATCACTCGGTACAATCTCTTGTAGTACCTGCCAATATAAATTGTGTGAGATCGTTGCTATTTTATCAAATTGATCAATAGTGAAAGCATGAGAGTTTTCTCTCCCTACCAATAATAGAAACGAAGATGGGTAAACAAATCTCGATGTTGATTGCTTGCGCTACTCGCTCTTAGCTAAGCCACTAGTTAAGGAACAAATTGATCTATAATCTCTAGGTTAATCTGATCAAGAAAGCAATCGAAACTAGTCTGATACCTTAACAAGTGGTATCGAGCCAGGTTCTCGTGAAGAGAACTAGATTCGCCGATGGTGGAATCGTGATTCGGTTTGAAGGATATTGTGCTGTGAGATTTGATGTGTGTGTGAAGTTGTGTTTACAGTGACAAGTATGGAGTCAGTTCATGGAAAGTCTGAGATGGAAAAGTTTGATGGTGGGAGAGAGACTGTAGAAGTTTAAGAAGTTAATGCAGCTTGAGCTGCAACGACGGGACACATCTTAAATATTTTTAGCATAAATATTTTATATTTTTACAAATTTATAAATTTAATGTAACGCCATCATATTTAATTCAATATAATAATTTCATTTAATATGAATTATTATTAGCATAAAATAGATAAAATAAGATAAAAATTTTTATTTTTTATTTTATAAATGATAACTGAATATATATTAATACATAATAATATTTCATTGCTAATTAAGTTGAAATATTAACATAAACTTTTTGAAAATTAAGAAATTGTTAAAATATTTTTCAACAGATTTGTTAAAAAATTATATATATATATATATATATATATATATATTATATTTAAAATGAATAGATATCATGATTAAAAGATTTTATATTATTAGCTTTAATGAAATACATGTTAATTATTTTACATGTATTATATAGTTTACTAATGTTAACACGTATATTACCACGTGATATATTTTGAACATAAATATTTAAGAAAATAAAATATATAAATTTAACAATTTAATATAATTTTATTATATTTAGTTCAATATAATAATTTTTTCTAAAAATGACTGATTATGATTATATAATAGATAAATAGGATAGGAAGTCGCCATTGTCCTGATATTTTTAGCGTTGGATTTGCTGCTGGTTTTTGCTCATAGCTAAGACTTGCTCTATATGATCACTTTAAGCTCTCTCAGCCATTCGGTGTGGAGCGGACAAGGATCAGGTTCTCCTGCTGCAATCGCTTTCTCTGAGAGCGAATAAAACCAACCATTCCTCCATTTAAACTGCAGTAATGAACAAAATTAGTTCAGACACAAGATAGTACTGGTGCACACATATCCAAAAGAGAGATAAAACGATATAATACTTCTTTAACAGCGGTTGGGAAATGGGCAACAGCTCGAGAATAAGCGCAGAGTCTCTCCACCATATCCTCTTCAAAGGTTAGTCCTCCTTTCTCTGCAGCAGCTGCAGCTGCAAGTTCTTGGATCAGTCTAGACACCTGGGATGTAATACGTAATCAGACCAAACCATGGTTTTGAAATGCTAAAAACAAAACAAGAAGTAGAAGAAGCTTTTGTACCTCGTCTCTGTAGTCTTTCTCCACCATGCCCACACTAGCACCTGGATGACGAGCTCCAACAAGCATAAATGCGCAAATCCAAATGAGTTTCTCCAGCATCTGCTTCTGAAACGATTCTTTGTCAAGAACCTAAACCAAAGAGAACACATTTTAGATCACTGTGCAGTTCTCATAATAGAACCAAAAAAAAAAAGGTTTGCTTCCGTTTAACCTTGCAAGAGAGTCCACCAGATTGCAATCTTGCAGCTACAGCTGAAGCCCATTTCCCATAAGCAGCAGTTAAACCTTCCGGGTTAGTGTCAGTCTTTCCATCAACGGGAGGCTCACCAAGCTTTGACACAGCAAAATAAGCCAGCACTTGGTCTGTATCACCCAAACCTTTGCTCTCAAACCAAGGCTCCATCATTCCATTTTGGAAGAACACCAAATCTGATTAAACCAAATAACACAGGTTATTCTTCTACTTTCACATACTTTCAGGATATAAGTATAATACTTAAAATCAACATAAAACTTTTAATTATATATATAGTAATTGTCTTAATTACTATAAACAAAATAGATAAAGGAGTTATAAAATTAGATTAAAACACACAAAAACGAATACATTTGTCAAACAAATAAAGTTTTTAAAAACTATACCTTGGTGGGAACGGAAAGAGTGTATAACAAGAAACATAAACGTAGAGAGAGAAAGTTTCTAACCTTTCCATCTAGACTTAGGAGTAGCTTCAAGAACAGCATCAAGATCATCATTCCTCGTACAAACCAAAATGGGTCCTTCGAACTCAACAGGAACTGCTTCTCCTCTCTTCACCAACAAGTCATCGCCACTACCCATCTCCTGCAACGCTCTTCCTACTCTCCCACCGCCTACGATCACAGCAGGAGCCACCTTTAGCGGTGGAGGCAGAGGCGGCCATTGCCATTGTTGGCACGGCGAGTTTAAGAGATTCAGAGCGGCGGGGAAGAGAGAGGTGAGTGGGGATGGAGAAGGATATGGCAAACAGAGTGTTGCTGCTGGCGTTAGCCATTTGACGATGATAATGGGCTTTTCGGACAATGTTGTGGCTCTCTCTCATGGTTTACGTAAACAGTGATGGTTTATTAGCCACTCGATGTATTGATAGCTTATCTCGGTTTTGGATGACTCATGAATTCAAAACGGAATGAAGTTCAGTTTGATAAAATGCAAACAGCGAGTAGTTGAGATGAGATGCTCAAAATCTGGTTGAACCGATCCAAATCCATATCAACAAAACAGAATTTGTACCAGACCCAACTGATGATGATGATGTTTGAGAACTGAGATGCAGTGATGCCGAAGTCCTGAAATCTTACAAGAGTTGTTTGATGATTAATTTCAGAAAGGCCGTGGAAGAAGAGACCGGAAGCGAGCAGTGGCTTCCAAGTATGGGACAAATGGAATCTGAATGCGTTGGTGTTGGTTGTGCTGAGAGGTCGGGAACTCTAGCTGAAAGTTCCTTGTCTTAGGTTCCACTGCAGGGAGCTCCTGTTGGACTTGAGGATAAGGAAAAAATTCAAAAGCTATGCTCAATGATACCACACTACAACAAAGTAAGTCGCAAGGGAGATTCATTGGTATCATTGTTGAGTTTCTGAGTTCTTTTCATTAGATCTCCCAGCAGCATGAGTTGGACTTCAGAGACAGAGGAAGAACAGGTCTGAGGATACAAAGCTCGGTGAAGAACTTTCAGCTTGCCCTCTCGGTACACTTCCACAACTTTTCTGAGCTTTAACTGAAACACTCAATCTCCAAAATCCTGAACATCTAGTGTTACTTGGCACAAATAGGAGAACTCCAGGCAGACGATTCTTCAGATGGGAAGAGTACACAGAGCAAAATATGTAATTGATTTCAGGTGCTTGGTCGAACCCGAATGAGATAAACATAAACATACTTCAAGCGTAACATCCAATAACCTTGTGCTTTATCTGTTTGCAGGTATCCATTCTCAGGCTACCAAGCAATCTGCATTCTGCATTTGCTTAGCTCCCATTGATACCAAGCTTTGTTGTACTGTCTGATCAATATAAGTTGGAGGTTTCAATCTCTGAACATCCCTCCAACGACCATAATCTGTAATTTACCTAATGAGACTTATACAGAGCCCCATCATTTGCATTAAACCATAATCTGGTTTGAATTTAATATCTCTCAGGTCTGCCATCATTCACTTAAAGAATTTTTCATTTCCGAAACACTTGCTTGATTCTATGTGGAAAATAGTATAACTTTTGTTCAAACTAACAAAAAAAAACATTGCCCTATTGTTACCTCTCAGTCTAGCAATCAAGTCGAAACAAACCGAAACACATCCTGCATGTCCAGACACCATCAGTCTATTCTAGGCTACCTTCAAATGCTTGTCTTTCCTGAGGAAAACCATCAAACACAAGGAGATAATTTGTCCAACGATGTAGCCTCCTATAGCTCCATAACACACACATATAGGCCACTCCTGTTTAGAAGAGCAACAATATAAGGATTAATTCTCAACCGCCATGACCAAGAAGAAAAAGAACCACTCTCTTGGATGTATATCGGGAAAAAGAACTATTACCTGCCATGGCCTTTCCCAGTCGAGCGGCATAGGCCAAGCTCCAAACCATCCTCCAATAATTGCTCCATATGCTGGAATAAAGATCATATATTCTACATTTCCACTTAGTCTATACGACACAAAAACATGAATTATGAACAGAAATTTGTGTGAACTATCGTAAAACTAAAAAGGGTAAAATATATAAGTTACTTCATCGAAGCGAATACACGATGCCAGTCTGTCCATGATGCACCAAAAACTGCAGTTGCTGGTACACACTGTGAAGTTCAGAATTATTAGAGACAATCAAAGGTTTGTTCCAAACTGCAGACATCTATATATATGCGCAGTATCAACATTATTGCGTCATAGGAGATGCAGCAGGAGGCAGCTTACCGTGAAAACAGACATTAGAAAGGACCAGTGAACAGTTTTTGGTAGATATCTGCATAACATGAAAGGTAAGTACTCATGTCAGCATTAGGAAATCACGCAATCTCTATATCCAGAAGGGTGATCACAATCAAAATGAAGGAGCCTAATTTGTCACAGAAAAATCCTGATTACAAACAACAGTATTTCCACACACACAAAACAAGATGTTGGTGAAACATACTGCATTCCAACAGGTGCACCCAAAGAAATTGATCCCAAAGATTCAGAAAAGCCCCTGTTAATCAGACAAAACAAAGGGCTTAGAGAAGTCACAATCAAAGGATATACTGAAAACAACAAACTGAGCAGATTTCGATTCTTCTTAGATTTGACTAACAAGAAAAGCTAGTAACACACATTGCCAACTCAGAGAGCTGGGAGATCACTTACACGCTAATCAACTTGGATTTACAAATGACGCAGTTGATTGCTTTTGTTCATGTATTGCAAAGCAATAAAGAAGAAAAAATACTAACCGGAAACAAGTCCTAATATGCTTCGGCCAACGGCTCTAAAACACTGGGAAAGCAATTAAGAAACCATTAAGAGAGATAGTTTAACACAAGAAACCCCAAACGCATTTGGTGCCTTTTCTTCACAATGCAAAAGGAAACATAACTTCTTCAGCTTCTGTAATTTCAAAGTGCGCAACATTATAACAAAAGAAACCATCTTTCTGTAGAAAATGAAGTTACACTCACCGAACATTTCTCTGGGGCTTTTCGGAAAAAGCTGTACATGATTACCACAACCGGAAACTCGATACTCTGAGAATTAAACATCAACAACAAGGCTGGATTAACTATAAAAAATCAACATTTGGGTAGTTGAAAACCATTTTAAGTGGAGTACAGTACCCAGAGGAGAAACAGTGTGAGAGACGGATCAGAGACGAGATCGACGGAGAATTTGTTTCGAGCCACCCAAAATCCGACGGCCAGAAACAATCCAGTAATCAAATACACAGAAAGCGCCCCCAGGGTTGATATCGAACGGTGGTTAGATACACCAGTGGAGGAGGTATCTAACTTCTTCTTCTTCTTCTTCCTAGCCTCGTTCATGGCTTTCCCTCTCTCTTCTTCGATCAGAACGAGTGAAGAAGACGTAAGCTTTCACACATTGGGCCTTTTTATTTAAATATTTTGTATTTAAAAATATTAATGGGCCGTCATGGGCCTAATATCTTTTAAATTTTTATTTGTTTTTCGATAAAATTCGTAATTAATAAAACAAATTTCTATGTCGGATTCGGTTTGGTTCAGATTCTGGTTTTTGGATTGGAATCGATTTGGATTTTGGATTCAATGTATTTACCCGCCTATTTCTAAAGGTGGAACCAATGAAAGTAATTTAGTTCACTTTGTTTGAAGAACCCTGAGCTGCAACCATTAATCGCTAGCGTGAAAGAAGCTGTGGAGAGGCATTGATTAATCCAATTGATGAACTTCTCCGGAATCCCTGTGGTCTCCAATGCAGTATGAAATCCCATCTCACCGGTCAAAGGCTTTATGTAAGTCCACCTTTAGCATTCCTCGAGGACTGATGTTTGATCTGTTGTAGCCGAATTATTTGGTAGCGAGGAGCACATTCTCAGAGTAAAAGCCCTGGCATGAAAGCTGATTGAGATGGGGAGATGACCTGATTAAGCACATCACATAGTCTTTTGGCCAGTAGTTTAGCTATTACTTTGTAAACTGTGTTAAGACAGGCTATGGGCCTGAAGTCCACTGCTTAAGTAGTTGGGATCTTGGGAATCAGCACGAGGGTGGTGGCGTTCCACTTAAGTAGCTGACCAGAAGAGAAAAATTCTGCCCTCCTCAAACCTCCGCTCCACAATATTCCAGCAACTGTGAAGAACTCAGCTGAGTATCCGTCCGGGACCACAAGTTTTATTATGGAGAGAGAAGAAAGCTTCCTTGATTTCTACTGCAGAGAAAGGCCTTCGAGGGAAGCTTGAGTTGATGAGCATCTGAAGGGTAAGAGCAGATCAATGTCGCTCTGCACAAACATTTTCGGTAAGACCTCTCCACCAAGGAGGTTTGAGAAATACTCCACACAAAGATTGTTGATGTCTTCTTGATTTTCCCATTTTACATCTTGATCATCCAAGAGAAAGTGAATGTGATTAGCTGATTTCCTCAAGGACATCATCCAGTGATAGAACGAAGTGCTGCTATCTCCTACTTTCAACCATGTAACTCGGGACCTCTGATATATCTGAAACATTGCGAGTGCGTTTGAGGAAGGAGCAAGTGTGAGCGAGGACCAAAGACAACGAACCTTTGAGGTCAAAGGCATTCCTCCTGCTCCACTTGGAGCTCCTCAAATCAATGTTTCTGCTTTTACATTGATGCGGATTGGGATCTTAAACGTGTCGGATGAGGACAATGATACAGATAAAGAGATGAGGCGTGACGTGGAAGGCAAGTTACAAGGGAACGAGTAAACGAGGGACACGTGTATAGTTCGTTATAACGGTTGTAACGGTAAAAGAGTATATAACTCTGTTACTGCATCACTTTTGGGATTATCGAAATTGTAAGTAAGTTTTCTTCTTGATTCTTGTAACTCTTCTGAGAGATTCTTTGTTCATGAAGTTTTAGATTCTTTCTTCAATCCAGAATCTATACTCTTGAGCTGCAAGCTATTGTTTTTACGAACGGTAGTTTGATCAATAGAAAGAACATACGTTATCTCTATCAGTGGTATCAGAGACCGCTGGCGTGAAGAACAAGATCACGATCACGAATGATAAGGGAAGGTTGAGTAAAGAGGAGATAGAGAAGATGGTGCAAGATGCTGAGAAAGTGTAAGGCGGAGGATGAGCAAGTGAAAGAAGAGAGTGGAGGCCAAGAACTCGCTGGAGAGCTATGCTTACAACATGAGGAACACTGTTAAGGATGAGAAACTTGCGCAGAAGGTGGGATCAAGGGGATAAGAAGAAGATCGAGAAGGCGATTGAATGGATTGAAGGAAACCAGCTTGTGGAAGTTTATGAGTTTTGAGTATAAGTTGAAGGAGCTGGAGGGTGTTTGTAATTAGAGCGGTGGAGAGTGCGCAAAGGAAAGTGGTTATGGACGACATGTGTTCTGGTAGTGGAACCATTGAAAGTAATTTAGTTCACTTTGTTTCAAGTAATAAACATCTTTTCCCAAAAGTTCAATTGCTATTTGACAGATCTCCACTAAGTTTGGTTTTAATTTTGTTGCACAAGCACAATTCTCTAAGAACAAGTTCATCAAGCTATTCACACACATAACGCATGTATAGTAACATCGGTGAATCTTCTTTTCTTGTTGGATATGTTTTGTCCAGGAAAAGCAATATAAGATCTTTGGTGCGTCACCAAGAAAAGTATCTACAATCCTTCACTAGTTACTTCAGGACAAGTTATGTCTTGGTCCCACTCACACACATTTATACCCATATTTGGTTTCGGAACAGTTGCAGCAAAACCACTAAAGCTCATATCAGCAATGGAGAGAGGATCTATTGCATTGTTCATCATCTTACTCTTTGTCCTCTGCTTCCCCATCTCATCAGATTCCCAGAAGCTCAGTCCATCAATAAGCTTACACGACCAAGAACAAGCCCATGGTTTTCTAACTAAGTGCTCTTTTATTTAAGCATATCGTTTATGGCCAAAAAGTTATAGTATCACTCATCTACTGTTTGTTACTTCCTATGGTAGATGTTGCAATCGAAGACATAAAACGAGAAGAAGATAAGAGCATCGACATCTTCCGGGTAGGGGTAGGATCTCATGGAGTTACAGGTGGAAAAGGTGGAGGCCGGAAAGCATCTCCAAAACGTAGTGCCGCCATGGAACTCCGGCCAAAGTTGTTCTTCTCCACCACCTCCCTTCTCTTTACCAGTTTCATAATGCTTTCACTAACTTCTGTCAACATGTCGATATGATCATTATGTTGTGCCTAAATCTCTTAACTTGAGAGTTTAACATATGTTGTTTGAGTATTGTAAACTTAGAATTCTACCATATCTTATGTGGAATAAGAAGACAGAACACTGTGCATGGATACTATCTCTCTACAAGTTATGGCCCACGAGAGTGATGCTTTCTTCCGCACAAATAACGATCTCTTTTGCATTGATTGAACGTGGAATTATTGTAACAAATCTACAGACCAACCATGAACAATCTTTTTCCATTCTGCAACTTCCCTCCCACACAACAAAATGAACGGCTAAGAGGAGCTTTGTATACTTGAAATTAGAAGAAACCTCTTCCCAGAAGAAGAAGAAACAAGATCTTTCTAGTCCATCAAAAACGCTCCGCTGCAATACCTGATAAAATTCCAGCACATACTTTTCAGAAAAAATAAAGAACTTGTTTCCGAGGCAGAGTATCTAGTTAGTAAGTGCATATTGTTACCTGTTGCTGAATCTTCCAACAGCGTCTGTAGCATCAAGAAGAGTGTCACTGGCTTTCTCCAAAGCCATGTATAGCTCTTTACCTCTACTCACACGGGCGATCACCCACGCGTTGTTCTTAGCTCTTATACAAATATCCAAGTCCCTCTCCTGCCCTTTGGCACGGCTCTTTTCTAAATCCACTTCTTCTCTGAGCTTGTTTAGCGCAAGCAGAGACTCCTGCGTTTTTTCGAATAGTTAAGGTCGTCTTAATCTCAGCTCTTAACTTATAATGTTGAAGACGTTACCTTTGCAAGTGTTGCTACTTTGCCTGAAGGAGAAGCTCTGGAAACTTCTAGGTCAGTATCAACTACCAAGTAGCGGTAACCCTTAACATGATAAGCATTCTCACCTCCCCACCCCCTTGAGATCTTCTCTTCAATTTTCATAATCCTCAGCGATGCCTGTAAAAGAGATATTGTGTATATATTAGAAAACACCAGAAACGAGTTTAGCCAAGAAAGATCAATGGGCGATGTGCTAACCTGTTCAATAACTTGCTGTTTCACGGCGCTTAAACCACCATGGACAATGTCAGTTTTAGGCAAGAGAAGAAGTGAAGTGAGACTTTTATACTGATAAGCGAGGAGATACACTCTTTCTTGTGTCTGCTGAAGCCAGACTGTAGGATTAGCAGAATCAGGTGAACCACCACTCTCTAAACCCCAAATATCAGTTATAAGAAAACCATCTTTCCCTTTTTTCCACTTATCATTTTGTAGTGGCCTAATAACATGATGCATGGAATCAATTGAACCAATGGGCGCCGAAGTAGATCTAGAAGAGGTTTCAGATGAACCAGTCCCCTTACGTAGATGAGACCAGGAACTGGCGTCAGAGGATAGTAGAGCTTGTGAGGTCAACCTCATTACAGCAAATGTAAACAAGTTGACGGTATCATCAGGCGAGAGAGTTGTTGAAACCAACAGATCTTGAAATAAGATCATAGAGTGGCATCGTAAGTTCGCAGCACATGATTCTAGTACTTGAACAAGAGACTGCACATCCAAAAAAATGCTCGTCAGATACAAAAATAATAAAGTGATTAAAGCTTAATAGATATGGAGAAACAAACCTGAACTTCAAGTGCAGTGTCCCTTGATAAAGTAAGCATTTGAACAGTTCCACGCTCACTCAAAGTAGTTTCACGGAAATTTGGTAGCTGAAGATTCTTCCCAACAAAAAGATCTGCCCGAAAGAGAAAACCTTTGCATAAGCTATTTTACACACGAAGAACCAACTTGAGCATAATGCGGTTTTGCGCAAGAATCAAAAGCAAGGGCATTGGACACAGCAACTTCAAAGCATTTTTACCACAGCAGCAGTCTTCCGAGCGAGACCGCTTTTGAAATGCTGACATTTAGTGACACAAAGTGAAATGAAGCTGGGAAGCAGAACAAAAACTTAATGTACTAAATTTGGGTGAGAGTTGCTTACTGCTTAAGTAGTCTGTAATGAAGGGATACAACTGTGCTCGGGTAAGCCCTCCTGTTGATTCTTTTTCAAGTAATGCTCTAACTGACCCGTGGAACATCACAAAGAGTGAGTGCACTTTGTTTCAAGTAATAAACATCTTTTCCCAAAAGTTCAATTGCTATTTGACAGATCTCCACTAAGTTTGGTTTTAATTTTGTTGCACAAGCACAATTCTCTAAGAACAAGTTCATCAAGCTATTCACACACATAACGCATGTATAGTAACATCGGTGAATCTTTCTTTTCTTGTTGGATATGTTTTGTCCAGGAGAAAAGCAATGACAGAAGATCTTTGAAGCGTCACAAAGAAAAGTATCTACAATCCTTCACTAGTTACTTCAGGACAAGTTATGTCTTGGTCCCACTCACACACATTTATACCCATATTTGGTTTCGGAACAGTTGCAGCAAAACCACTAAAGCTCATATCAGCAATGGAGAGAAGATCCATTGCATTGTTTATCATCTTCCTCTTTGTCCTCTGCTTCCCATCTCATTAGATTCCCAGAAGCTCAGTCCATCAATAAGCTTACACGACCAAGAACAAGCCCATGGTTTTCTAACTAAGTGCTCTTTTATTTAAGCATATCGTTTATGGCCAAAAAGTTATAGTATCACTCATCTACTGTTTGTTACTTCCTATGGTAGATGTTGCAATCAAAGACATAAAACGAGAAGAAGAAGATAAGAGCATTAACATCTTCCGGGCAGGGGTAGGATCTCATGGAGTTACAGGTGGAAGAGGTGGAGGAAAGAAAGCATCTCCAAAACGTAACGCCGCCATGGACCACAGGCCACAGTTATTCTTCTCCGCCACCTCTGTTCTCTTTACCACATTTATAGTGCTTTCACTAACTTCTTTCCACATGTCGATATGATCATTATGTTGTGCCTAAATCTCTCAACTTGTGAATTTAACATATGTTATTTGGGTATTGTAAACTCTGAACTCTACCACATCTTAATATGGTATAAGAATTTATAACACACTGTGCATGGATACTATCTCTACAAGTTATGGCCCCACGAGTGATGCTTTCCTTAGAACAAGAACCATCTCTTTTCCATTGGTCGAACGTGGAATTATTGTAATAAATCTACAGACCAACGAAGAACAATCGTTTTCCATTCTGCAACTTCCCCACGACAAAATCAATGGCTAAGAAAAGCTTTGCGTACTTGAAACTAGAAGAAACCTCTTCCCAGAAGCAGGAGAAACAAGACTAATCTTAGTCCATCAAAAACGCTCCGCTGCAATACCTGATAAAATTCCAGCACATACTTTTCAGAAAAGTCCTGCATTTGTGTCCAATGCAGAATATATAGTTCACAGGTACAAAACCGTTACCTGTTGCTGAATCTTCCAACAGCGTCTGTGGCATCAAGAAGAGTGTCACTGGCTTTCTCCAAAGCCATGTAAAGCTCTTTACCTCTGGTCACACGTGTGATCACCCACGCGTTGTTCTTAGCCCTTATGCATATTTCCAAATCTCTCTCCTGCCTTTTTGCACGGCTCTTTTCTAAATCCACTTCTTCTCTGAGCTTGTTTAGTGCGAGTAGAGACTCCTGCGTTTTTCAAATAGTTTGAGTCCAAGGTCGTCTTAATCTCAGCTAGTAACTCATGATGTTGAAGACGTTACCTTTGCAAGTGTTGCTACTTTCCCTGAAGGAGAAGCTCTTGAAACTTCCAGGCCACTGTCAACTACCAAGTAACGGTAACCCTTCACATGATAAGCATTCTCACCTCCCCACCCCCTTGAAATCTTCTCTTCAATTTTCATAATTCTCAGCGATGCCTGGAAAAGAAGTATTGTGTTTATATTAAAAGACCCCAGAAAAGAGTTTAGCCAATGCAATGTGCTAACCTGTTCAATAACTTGCTGTTTCACGTCCGAGACGCTTAAATCTCCATTGAGAATGGCAGTTGTAGACAAGAGAAGAAGTAAAGTGAGACTTTTATACTGATAAGCAAGCAGATAGACTCTCTCTTGTGTCTGCTGAAGCCAGACTGCAGGGATAATAGAATCAGGTGAACCGCCAGTTTCTAGACCCCAAATATCAGTTACAAGAAACCCATCTTTCCCTTTGTCCACTTATCATTTTGTAGTGGCCTAATAACAGAATGCATGTTATCTGAACCAAGGGGCGCCGAAGTAGATCTAGAAGAGGCTTCAGATGAACCAGTCCCTTTCGTAGATAAGACCAGGAACTCGCGTCAGAGGATAGAGCTTGTGAGGTCAATCTCATTACAGCAAATGTAAACAAGTTGACGGTATCATTAGGTGAGAGAGTTGTTGAAACCAAGAGATCTTGAAATAAGATCATAGTGTGGCATCGTAAGTTCCCACCACATGAATCTAGTACTTGAACAAGAGACTGTACATCCAAAAAGAAAATGCTCGTCAAACACAAAATATTACATGTTGCGATCAACGGTTAATAGATATGAAGAAACAAACCTGAACTTCAAGTGATGTGTCCTTTGATAAAGTAAGCATTTGAACGGTTCCACGCTCACTCAAAGTAGTTTCACGGAAATTTGGTAGCTGATGTTTCTTCCCAACAAAAAGATCTGCCCGAAAGAGAGAAAACCTTAAGCTATTACACACACGAACCAACTTGAGCATAATGCGGTTTTGCACAAATCAAAAGCAAAGGCATTCGACACAGCAACTTCAGAGCATTATTTTTACCACAGCAGCAGTCTTCGGAGCGAGACCGCTTTTGAAATGCTGGCATTTAGTGACACAAAACGGATTGAAGCTGGGAAGCAGAAGAAAGAAGAGTGAATAACATAATGTGCTAGATTTGGGTGAGAGTTGCTTACTGCTTAGATAATCTGTGATGAAGGGATACAACTGCGCTCGAGTAAGCCCTCCTGTTGGTTCTTTCTCGAGTAATGCTCTAACTGACCCGTGGAACATCACAAAGAGTGAGTGTACTTCCTTGAGCATTCCCCTGAGTGCACCAATCCTCCATATAGCTCCTGTATCCTTATTTTTCTCCACAACCTGCCAATGTCTACATCAGCTTTTGCTCATTGACACTACCAAGACTTAGAGATAGAGAAAGTCTTACCATCACCATCCAGATATCTGGTTCAGCCTCGAAGAAAACATGAGAATGTCTTTCTGCTTCTATGACCTCACAAGCTGCATCAGGTGAGAAAAGCCTGCATTTTTACACACACTATCAAACTAAAAAGGTTGATCTATCGACCCTGTTATATTGAAGACATTACAAATGAAAACCAAATCAAGAAGAGAGGGTGTACCTAGTAAACGTAATAAGACCTTCGCTGAGGCCGGTAACTGATAGCTGCGTGGAGACGTCTAGCTGAGGAGGATGAAAGAAGAGAATCTTGTCAAGCTCCTGACCTTCGGTTTGTCCTCTCCTCAAATCAAAGACGCAAAGTCGTAGGCTCTCATCACCAGAGCTCATTGACGCCATTATATCCCGTGCCGTAGCTTCTACGAGCTCATTAACACTCTAACTAACGTACGCGTACATTGAAGGGTTACAAAGGCACATTGGTCATTCAAACCAAATTCAGGAAACCATAAAGAAGAAATCCTAACACGAAATTGACTACCTTTGAGGATGTAATCAAAGAGGAAAAGTCGGAGTAGTGATCAATCTTCAGGTATTGCGATAGTCAATGACGATGGGAGTGAGCAAGGTTCAGATAAGGAAAGAGTTGTTGACTTTTTCTTAAGAAGAGAAAGGAGAGAATGAGATATTTTAGAAAGAAGTTGGATGAATAAAGTTGTACAAATGGGCCTCTATCAAGGTCCATTAACTTTTTTTTTTTTTGACATCAGTCCATTAACTTGAATGGAAGTTAATAACCTAACCTGGCTGATAATTATTACTAGTACGATAGAATGGTTGATCAAATTATATACAAGAAGTCCCCCCCCCCCCTTCATGTCGATCAATTATACAAAAGACAGAAATTATTAAATTATCATATCAACAATTACTCAGAATAATGCAAGTATAATCGAGAATTCTTGTCAATTGTTAACATAATTATAAATAATTTATAAATAAATAATACCGTTTATCAGTGATTAATAATTGTTTCCTAATAAATTTTAGTATAGTACATTAGTACGTGTTCTGTTAATTATTTAAAACGTTTTTGTCTTGACATGGTTGATTAGACGAGCAAACATTCCTAATCTAATTAGCATTAATTATTGCTTAAATAACTAATCAAACCCCATCTTGTTGTCGTATCGAGCAATAAATAATACCCCTTTCATTGTCAGGTCGAGAAAAAAAAGAAGAAGAAGAACCAAACGATGACGTGTTAAGCGGTGACTAGTGAACAACCTTTTCTTCTCGATTTGATTCGTTTCGTCCTCGATGAAAAAGCTCCTTCTCTCTTTCTTCTGAGTTCTCTCTCAAGTCAAAAGGGTTTTCTCATCACTGTTCCAACTCTTTCTCTGTGATTTTCATCGCTTTCTCATTGTTTACATCTCTGCTTTTCCCCGTGAACACTCTCTGTAAGCAACTTGGCTTTTGTTTCGCTAGAAGATTCTTGAAAACTGGGAATTAAAATAGCTGTTAAAGTGTAGAACTTTCGATGCTAGTCTCTCTATCGTTTCTAGAAAATAGAAAGTTTGTTCCTTTTTCAGTGTTAGATCTGTGAATAATCGGAGTCAATGTCGGATCCACTTCGATTCCGATCGGTTCTTGGTCCAACCGGGAACAAGCTGCAGAGGAAACCGCCGGTTAGGATGAAACTAGAGAAGAAGAAGAAGACGGTTGAATCAAAAGATCCGAAAACGAAGAAACCAGATACTCCGGCTTCACCAACGACGACTCTGAAGCAATGCTCTTCGATTCTGAGACGGAACAGTGCTTCCATGACTGCTTCTTATTCCTCTGATGCCTCCTCTTCTTGCGAGTCGTTGCCTTTGAGCGTTGCGTCTTCTTCCAGTTGTAAGAAGCCTGTGAGGCGAAGTGGGTCTGTCTCATCATCCTTCTCCGGTACGTTGAGAAGGAAGCAGGTTGATGAGAAAGAAGACAAGGCTGTTACTGGTTCCACCATGCCCACACTAGCACCTGGATGACGAGCTCCAACAAGCATAAATGCGCAAATCCAAATGAGTTTCTCCAGCATCTGCTTCTGAAACGATTCTTTGTCAAGAACCTAAACCAAAGAGAACACATTTTAGATCACTGTGCAGTTCTCATAATAGAACCAAAAAAAAAAAGGTTTGCTTCCGTTTAACCTTGCAAGAGAGTCCACCAGATTGCAATCTTGCAGCTACAGCTGAAGCCCATTTCCCATAAGCAGCAGTTAAACCTTCCGGGTTAGTGTCAGTCTTTCCATCAACGGGAGGCTCACCAAGCTTTGACACAGCAAAATAAGCCAGCACTTGGTCTGTATCACCCAAACCTTTGCTCTCAAACCAAGGCTCCATCATTCCATTTTGGAAGAACACCAAATCTGATTAAACCAAATAACACAGGTTATTCTTCTACTTTCACATACTTTCAGGATATAAGTATAATACTTAAAATCAACATAAAACTTTTAATTATATATATAGTAATTGTCTTAATTACTATAAACAAAATAGATAAAGGAGTTATAAAATTAGATTAAAACACACAAAAACGAATACATTTGTCAAACAAATAAAGTTTTTAAAAACTATACCTTGGTGGGAACGGAAAGAGTGTATAACAAGAAACATAAACGTAGAGAGAGAAAGTTTCTAACCTTTCCATCTAGACTTAGGAGTAGCTTCAAGAACAGCATCAAGATCATCATTCCTCGTACAAACCAAAATGGGTCCTTCGAACTCAACAGGAACTGCTTCTCCTCTCTTCACCAACAAGTCATCGCCACTACCCATCTCCTGCAACGCTCTTCCTACTCTCCCACCGCCTACGATCACAGCAGGAGCCACCTTTTGCGGTGGAGGCAGAGGCGGCCATTGCCATTGTTGGCACGGCGAGTTTAAGAGATTCAGAGCGGCGGGGAAGAGAGAGGTGAGTGGGGATGGAGAAGGATATGGCAAACAGAGTGTTGCTGCTGGCGTTAGCCATTTGACGATGATAATGGGCTTTTCGGACAATGTTGTGGCCTCTCTCTCTCTCTCATGGTTTACGTAAACAGTGATGGTTTATTAGCCACTCGATGTATTGATAGCTTATCTCGGTTTTGGATGACTCATGAATTCAAAACGGAATGAAGTTCAGTTTGATAAAATGCAAACAGCGAGTAGTTGAGATGAGATGCTCAAAATCTGGTTGAACCGATCCAAATCCATATCAACAAAACAGAATTTGTACCAGACCCAACTGATGATGATGATGTTTGAGAACTGAGATGCAGTGATGCCGAAGTCCTGAAATCTTACAAGAGTTGTTTGATGATTAATTTCAGAAAGGCCGTGGAAGAAGAGACCGGAAGCGAGCAGTGGCTTCCAAGTACTACATATGGGATAAGATTATGAATTCAATCTGAATGCGTTGGTGTTGGTTGTGCTGAGAGGTCGGGAACTCTAGCTGAAAGTTCCTTGTCTTAGGTTCCACTGCAGGGAGCTCCTGTTGGACTTGAGGATAAGGAAAAAAATTCAAAAGCTATGCTCAATGATACCACACTACAACAAAGTAAGTCGCAAGGGAGATTCATTGGTATCATTGTTGAGTTTCTGAGTCTTTCCTTTTCATTAGATCTCCCAGCAGCATGAGTTGGACTTCAGAGACAGAGGAAGAACAGGTCTGAGGATACAAAGCTCGGTGAAGAACTTTCAGCTTGCCCTCTCGGTACACTTCCACAACTTTTCTGAGCTTTAACTGAAACACTCAATCTCCAAAATCCTGAACATCTAGTGTTACTTGGCACAAATAGGAGAACTCCAGGCAGACGATTCTTCAGATGGGAAGAGTACACAGAGCAAAATATGTAATTGATTTCAGGTGCTTGGTCGAACCCGAATGAGATAAACATAAACATACTTCAAGCGTAACATCCAATAACCTTGTGCTTTATCTGTTTGCAGGTATCCATTCTCAGGCTACCAAGCAATCTGCATTCTGCATTTGCTTAGCTCCCATTGATACCAAGCTTTGTTGTACTGTCTGATCAATATAAGTTGGAGGTTTCAATCTCTGAACATCCCTCCAACGACCATAATCTGTAATTTACCTAATGAGACTTATACAGAGCCCCATCATTTGCATTAAACCATAATCTGGTTTGAATTTAATATCTCTCAGGTCTGCCATCATTCACTTAAAGAATTTTTCATTTCCGAAACACTTGCTTGATTCTATGTGGAAAATAGTATAACTTTTGTTCAAACTAACAAAAAAAAACATTGCCCTATTGTTACCTCTCAGTCTAGCAATCAAGTCGAAACAAACCGAAACACATCCTGCATGTCCAGACACCATCAGTCTATTCTAGGCTACCTTCAAATGCTTGTCTTTCCTGAGGAAAACCATCAAACACAAGGAGATAATTTGTCCAACGATGTAGCCTCCTATAGCTCCATAACACACACATATAGGCCACTCCTGTTTAGAAGAGCAACAATATAAGGATTAATTCTCAACCGCCATGACCAAGAAGAAAAGAACCACTCTCTTGGATGTATATCGGGAAAAAGAACTATTACCTGCCATGGCCTTTCCCAGTCGAGCGGCATAGGCCAAGCTCCAAACCATCCTCCAATAATTGTTCCATAAGCTGGAATAAAGATCATATATTCTACATTTCCACTTGGTCTATACGAGACAAAAAAAATAACACGAATTAGGAACAGAAATTAATGTGAAGAATGTAAAAAGGGTAAAATATATAAGTTACTTCATCGAAGCGAATACACGATGCCAGTCTGTCCATGATGCACCAAAAACTGCAGTTGCTGGTACACACTGTGAAGTTCAGAATTATTAGAGACAATCAAAGGTTTGTTCCAAACTGCAGACATCTATATATATGCGCAGTATCAACATTATTGCGTCATAGGAGATGCAGCAGGAGGCAGCTTACCGTGAAAACAGACATTAGAAAGGACCAGTGAACAGTTTTTGGTAGATATCTGCATAACATGAAAGGTAAGTACTCATGTCAGCATTAGGAAATCACGCAATCTCTATATCCAGAAGGGTGATCACAATCAAAATGAAGGAGCCTAATTTGTCACAGAAAAAATCCTGATTACAAACAACAGTATTTCCACACACACAAAAAAAAAACAAGATGTTGGTGAAACATACTGCATTCCAATAGGTGCACCCAAAGAAATTGCTCCCAAAGCATTCAGAAAAGCCCCTGTTAATCAGACAAAACAAAGGGCTTAGAGAAGTCACAATCAAAGGATATACTGAAAACAACAAACTGAGCAGATTCCGATCCTTCTTAGATTTGACTAACAAGAAAAGCTAGTAACACACATTGCCAACTCAGAGAGCTGGGAGATCACTTACACGCTAATCAACTTGGATTTACAAATGACGCAGTTGATTGCTTTTGTTCATGTATTGCAAAGCAATAAAGAAGAAAAAATACTAACCACAAATAAGTCCTAATATGCTTCGTCCATAGGCTCTAAAACACTGGAAAGCAATTAGGAAACCATTAAGAGAGAGTAACTTAAGCACAAGAAACCCAAACGCATTGGTGCCTTTTCTTCTCAATGCAAAAGGAAACATACTTCTTCAGCTTCTGTAATTTCAAAGTGAAACATTATAATAAAAGAAACCATCTTTCTGTAGAAAATGAAGTTACACTCACCGAACATTTCTCTGGGGCTTTTCGGAAAAAGCTGTACATGATTACCACAACCGGAAACTCGATACTCTGAGAATTAAACATCAACAACAAGGCTGGATTAACTATAAAAAATCAACATTTGGGTAGTTGAAAACCATTTTAAGTGGAGTACAGTACCCAGAGGAGAAACAGTGTGAGAGACGGATCAGAGACGAGATCGACGGAGAATTTGTTTCGAGCCACCCAAAATCCGACGGCCAGAAACAATCCAGTAATCAAATACACAGAAAGCGCCCCCAGGGTTGATATCGAACGGTGGTTAGATACACCAGTGGAGGAGGTATCTAACTTCTTCTTCTTCTTCTTCCTAGCCTCGTTCATGGCTTTCCCTTCTCTCTTCTTCGCGATCAGAACGAGTGAAGAAGACGTAAGCTTTTCACACATTGGGCCTTTTTATTTAAATATGGGCTTGTATTTAAAAAAATATTAATGGGCCGTCATGGGCCTAATATCTTTTTAAATTTTTTATTTGGGTTTTTTCGGATAAAATTCGTAATTAATAAAACAAATTTCTATGTCGGATTCGGTTTGGTTCAGATTCGGTTTGGTTTGGATTGGAATCGATTTGGATTTTTGGATTCAATGTATTTACCCGCCTATTTCTAAAGGTGGAACCAATGAAAGTAATTTAGTTCACTTTGTTTCAAGTAATAAACATCTTTTCCCAAAAGTTCAATTGCTATTTGACAGATCTCCACTAAGTTTGGTTTTAATTTTTGTTGCACAAGCACAATTCTCTAAGAACAAGTTCATCAAGCTATTCACACACATAACGCATGTATAGTAACATCGGTGAATCTTTCTTTTCTTGTTGGATATGTTTTGTCCAGGAGAAAAAGCAATGACAGAAGATCTTTGAAGCGTCACAAAGAAAAGTATCTACAATCCTTCACTAGTTACTTCAGGACAAGTTATGTCTTGGTCCCACTCACACACATTTATACCCATATTTGGTTTCGGAACAGTTGCAGCAAAACCACTAAAGCTCATATCAGCAATGGAGAGAAGATCCATTGCATTGTTTATCATCTTCCTCTTTGTCCTCTGCTTCCCCATCTCATTAGATTCCCAGAAGCTCAGTCCATCAATAAGCTTACACGACCAAGAACAAGCCCATGGTTTTCTAACTAAGTGCTCTTTTATTTAAGCATATCGTTTATGGCCAAAAAGTTATAGTATCACTCATCTACTGTTTGTTACTTCCTATGGTAGATGTTGCAATCAAAGACATAAAACGAGAAGAAGAAGATAAGAGCATTAACATCTTCCGGGCAGGGGTAGGATCTCATGGAGTTACAGGTGGAAGAGGTGGAGGAAAGAAAGCATCTCCAAAACGTAACGCCGCCATGGACCACAGGCCACAGTTATTCTTCTCCGCCACCTCTGTTCTCTTTACCACATTTATAGTGCTTTCACTAACTTCTTTCCACATGTCGATATGATCATTATGTTGTGCCTAAATCTCTCAACTTGTGAATTTAACATATGTTATTTGGGTATTGTAAACTCTGAACTCTACCACATCTTAATATGGTATAAGAATTTATAACACACTGTGCATGGATACTATCTCTACAAGTTATGGCCCCACGAGTGATGCTTTCCTTAGAACAAGAACCATCTCTTTTCCATTGGTCGAACGTGGAATTATTGTAATAAATCTACAGACCAACGAAGAACAATCGTTTTCCATTCTGCAACTTCCCCACGACAAAATCAATGGCTAAGAAAAGCTTTGCGTACTTGAAACTAGAAGAAACCTCTTCCCAGAAGCAGGAGAAACAAGACTAATCTTAGTCCATCAAAAACGCTCCGCTGCAATACCTGATAAAATTCCAGCACATACTTTTCAGAAAAGTCCTGCATTTGTGTCCAATGCAGAATATATAGTTCACAGGTACAAAACCGTTACCTGTTGCTGAATCTTCCAACAGCGTCTGTGGCATCAAGAAGAGTGTCACTGGCTTTCTCCAAAGCCATGTAAAGCTCTTTACCTCTGGTCACACGTGTGATCACCCACGCGTTGTTCTTAGCCCTTATGCATATTTCCAAATCTCTCTCCTGCCTTTTTGCACGGCTCTTTTCTAAATCCACTTCTTCTCTGAGCTTGTTTAGTGCGAGTAGAGACTCCTGCGTTTTTCAAATAGTTTGAGTCCAAGGTCGTCTTAATCTCAGCTAGTAACTCATGATGTTGAAGACGTTACCTTTGCAAGTGTTGCTACTTTCCCTGAAGGAGAAGCTCTTGAAACTTCCAGGCCACTGTCAACTACCAAGTAACGGTAACCCTTCACATGATAAGCATTCTCACCTCCCCACCCCCTTGAAATCTTCTCTTCAATTTTCATAATTCTCAGCGATGCCTGGAAAAGAAGTATTGTGTTTATATTAAAAGACCCCAGAAAAGAGTTTAGCCAATGCGCAATGTGCTAACCTGTTCAATAACTTGCTGTTTCACGTCCGAGACGCTTAAATCTCCATTGAGAATGGCAGTTGTAGACAAGAGAAGAAGTAAAGTGAGACTTTTATACTGATAAGCAAGCAGATAGACTCTCTCTTGTGTCTGCTGAAGCCAGACTGCAGGGATAATAGAATCAGGTGAACCGCCAGTTTCTAGACCCCAAATATCAGTTACAAGAAACCCATCTTTCCCTTTTGTCCACTTATCATTTTGTAGTGGCCTAATAACAGAATGCATGTTATCTGAACCAAGGGGCGCCGAAGTAGATCTAGAAGAGGCTTCAGATGAACCAGTCCCCTTTCGTAGATAAGACCAGGAACTCGCGTCAGAGGATAGAGCTTGTGAGGTCAATCTCATTACAGCAAATGTAAACAAGTTGACGGTATCATTAGGTGAGAGAGTTGTTGAAACCAAGAGATCTTGAAATAAGATCATAGTGTGGCATCGTAAGTTCCCACCACATGAATCTAGTACTTGAACAAGAGACTGTACATCCAAAAAGAAAATGCTCGTCAAACACAAAATATTACATGTTGCGATCAACGGTTAATAGATATGAAGAAACAAACCTGAACTTCAAGTGATGTGTCCTTTGATAAAGTAAGCATTTGAACGGTTCCACGCTCACTCAAAGTAGTTTCACGGAAATTTGGTAGCTGATGTTTCTTCCCAACAAAAAGATCTGCCCGAAAGAGAGAAAACCTTAAGCTATTACACACACGAACCAACTTGAGCATAATGCGGTTTTGCACAAATCAAAAGCAAAGGCATTCGACACAGCAACTTCAGAGCATTATTTTTACCACAGCAGCAGTCTTCGGAGCGAGACCGCTTTTGAAATGCTGGCATTTAGTGACACAAAACGGATTGAAGCTGGGAAGCAGAAGAAAGAAGAGTGAATAACATAATGTGCTAGATTTGGGTGAGAGTTGCTTACTGCTTAGATAATCTGTGATGAAGGGATACAACTGCGCTCGAGTAAGCCCTCCTGTTGGTTCTTTCTCGAGTAATGCTCTAACTGACCCGTGGAACATCACAAAGAGTGAGTGCACTTCTTTGAGCATTCCCTGAGTGCACCAATCCTCCATATTGCTCCTGTATCCTTGTTTTTCTCCACAACCTGTCAATGTCTACATCAGCTTTTGCTCATTGACACTACCAAGACTTAGAGATAGAGAAAGTCTTACCATCACCATCCAGATATCAGGTTCAGGCTCGTAGAAAACATGAGAATGTCTTTCTGCTTCTATAACCTCACAAGCTGCCTCCGGGGAGAAAAGTCTGCATTTTACACACACTATCAAACTAAAAGGTTGATCTATCGACCCTGTTATATTGAAGACATTACAAATGAAAACCAAATCAAGAAGAGAGGGTGTACCTAGTAAAAGTGATAAGACCTTCGCTGAGGCCGGTAACTGATAGCTGCGTAGAGACGTCTAGCTCAGGTGGATGAAAGAAGAGAATCTTGTCAAGCTCCTGACCTTCGGTTTGGCCTCTCCTCAAATCAAAGACGCAAAGTCGAAGGCTTTCATCACCAGAGCTCATCGACGCCATTATATCCCGTGCCGTAGCTTCTACGAGCTCATTAACACTCTAACTAACGTACGCGTACATTGAAGGGTTACAAAGGCACATTGGTCATTCAAACCAAATTCAGGAAACCATAAAGAAGAAATCCTAACACGAAATTGACTACCTTTGAGGATGTAATCAAAGAGGAAAAGTCGGAGTAGTGATCAATCTTCAGGTATTGCGATAGTCAATGACGATGGGAGTGAGCAAGGTTCAGATAAGGAAAGAGTTGTTGACTTTTTCTTAAGAAGAGAAAGGAGAGAATGAGATATTTTAGAAAGAAGTTGGATGAATAAAGTTGTACAAATGGGCCTCTATCAAGGTCCATTAACTTTTTTTTTTTTTGACATCAGTCCATTAACTTGAATGGAAGTTAATAACCTAACCTGGCTGATAATTATTACTAGTACGATAGAATGGTTGATCAAATTATATACAAGAAGTCCCCCCCCCCCCTTCATGTCGATCAATTATACAAAAGACAGAAATTATTAAATTATCATATCAACAATTACTCAGAATAATGCAAGTATAATCGAGAATTCTTGTCAATTGTTAACATAATTATAAATAATTTATAAATAAATAATACCGTTTATCAGTGATTAATAATTGTTTCCTAATAAATTTTAGTATAGTACATTAGTACGTGTTCTGTTAATTATTTAAAACGTTTTTGTCTTGACATGGTTGATTAGACGAGCAAACATTCCTAATCTAATTAGCATTAATTATTGCTTAAATAACTAATCAAACCCCATCTTGTTGTCGTATCGAGCAATAAATAATACCCCTTTCATTGTCAGGTCGAGAAAAAAAAAAAAAGAAGAAGAAGAACCAAACGATGACGTGTTAAGCGGTGACTAGTGAACAGCCTTTTCTTCTCGATTTGATTCGTTTCGTCCTCGATGAAAAAAGCTCCCTTCTCTCTTTTCTTCTGAGTTCTCTCTCTCAAGTCAAAAGGGTTTTCTCATCACTGTTCCAACTCTTTCTCTGTGATTTTCATCGCTTTCTCATTGTTTACATCTCTGCTTTTCCCCGTGAACACTCTCTGTAAGCAACTTGGCTTTTGTTTCGCTAGAAGATTCTTGAAAACTGGGAATTAAAAATAGCTGTTAAAGTGTAGAACTTTCGATGCTAGTCTCTCTCTATCGTTTCTAGAAAATAGAAAGTTTGTTCCTTTTTTCAGTGTTGGATCTGTGATTAATCGGAGTCAATGTCGGATCCACTTCGATCCCGATCGGTTCTTGGTCCAACCGGGAACAAGCTGCAGAGGAAACCGCCGGGGATGAAACTAGAGAAGAAGAAGAAGACGGTTGAATCAAAAGATCCGAAAACGAAGAAACCAGATACTCCAGCTTCACCAACGACGACTCTCAAGCAATGCTCTTCGATGACTGCTTCTTATTCCTCTGATGCGTCTTCTTCTTGCGAGTCGTTGCCTTTGAGCGTTGCGTCTTCTTCCAGTTGTAAGAAGCCTGTGAGGCGAAGTGGGTCTGTCTCATCATCCTTCTCCGGTACGTTGAGAAGGAAGCAGGTTGATGAGAAAGAAGACAAGGCTGTTACTGGTTCTGCTAGTAATGGTGATTGCTTCGCTGACGGTCGGAAAAGATGTGCCTGGATCACGCCTAAGTCTGGTGAGAAGCTCATTTTCACCTTCAATCTCACTTGTTTATTAGTTCCCAATTCTAGAATGGATTAAGAAGAAAGTTATAGACTTGTTTCTAGTAATTGAATTCTACATATACAGACGTTAAGAGTAACTCAATGTCACGAATATGTTTGAGTTTCTCTGTACTTTGTTTGTTGAAGCTTTGTGCAGGTCTGATCACTTGTATGTTCTGCAAACTTTGAGATTAGTTATATTCGCTAATGCTGATAGGCTTTGTTGTCACTTGCTGTACTTTAAAAACTTTCCATGCCAAGAGGCTATGTTGCTCTCTCATGTGCCTTATCTTTCTCTGGTAGTTGGCTAATAATGTTGTTTTTCTTTCGTTCTTGCAAAGACCCATCTTATGTTGCTTTCCACGACGAAGAATGGGGAGTTCCTGTTCAGGACGACAAGTACGTGGCGTCCTCAACTACTATCCTTTTATCAGAGATGGTCTTTGTAATTATAAATCTCTTACCATTTGGTTAAATTGTGTAGGAAGCTTTTCGAGTTGCTATGTCTCTCTGGTGCTCTATCCGAGCTCTCTTGGACCGACATTCTCTCCAGAAGGCCATTACTCAGGTACTAAAACTAAGTTCTTAATCACAGTATGAACTTCTGATGTCAAGAGTTTTGTATGAGATATGATCTCAGATTTGCTTATTTCTGTCGAAACAGGGAAGTGTTCATGGACTTTGATCCAGTTGCTGTTTCAGAACTAAACGAGAAAAAGCTAACCTCTGCCGTTTCCCTACTATCAGAGGTCAAGATACGGTCAATCCTCGATAACTCACGCCATGTTTGCAAGGTAATCCAAACCTCAGACGCTTCTGAAATCCATATATTAACGCATCTTATAGAAATGTTTATATGGCTGTTAATCCCCTGGCATCATCCAGATTGTAGCTGAACATGGATCATTCAAGAAGTACATGTACAGCTTTGTGAACAATAAGCCTACACAGAACCAGTTCAGGTATGGAAGACAAGTCCCTGTGAAGACATCAAAAGCTGAGTTTATAAGCAAAGATCTTGTGCGCAGAGGCTTTCGCAGCGTCAGTCCAACGGTTGTTTACTCTTTCATGCAAGCAGCTGGTCTTACAAACGACCATCTCATTGGCTGCTTCAGATACCAAGAGTGTTGCGTAGATGCAGAGACAACAACCAAGGCCAAGAAGAAGAATGAGTGTGATAAATAAATTATTTTATTTGAGTACCATGTTGTTTGCTTTCAAGGATGATTTTGACACAACGAGATTTTGCTACCGTACCATCAAGTGTTCCTTTACTGGCGTTGTATAGTTGTTTTTCATGTTATCGTTATTAAAATTGGTTGGTTACGAGATGAGAGACATTGGAATAAACAGATTCATAACCGGAAATACATTTCGAAACAAAGGTTTCACATAACCAGAGATAAATAACCAAACTTCTGGTTTATTTTTCTAAAACAAAAGAGATACCAGCAGTGGCTAAGGAATGATACATCAGGGAGTAACTTATTCAAGAGTCGATCTTGATGCCGTTTTGGCTAGATTCTTGTGATGTCGAAGGAGGAGGAGGAGGAGGAGGAGGAAGATGACCTTTCTCTTGCAAGCTCTTAACTGTGTCGTAGAGGCTTTGCTTGGTGGGTGTAAACTCTAAGCCTAAATCCTTAATCTTTTGGTTAGTGAACTTGTACGGCTTTGCTCTAGGGTTTTCTCGTCCTTACACCTGAACAATCAACAAACATTGTTATTACTTGACACAATATCATTTGTTGGTTAATTTGTCTAATTAAAGTTGGACAAAGACCAAAGACTAGCTCCGTTACAACTATCATTTCAAAACAAAAATATCTATTTTTATTGTGGGTGTATATTATGGGTTTATAAAAAGCCCACGTTAGCAGTAGGTGACGAGTGGACTTGGACTTATGGTGTGAGTTGTTGGTACACCAACTTCAACTTTCACCACAAACGATTAAAAAAGAACATGGGACCAACTCGCCTCCATCATTGAGTCGGGATCATGATAAGAGATAACATTAACAAACAAAAGTATGCTGCAAAAAGAAAATTTTACAGGAATTATATCATTGATTAAGCTATATCAAGATTCGCGAAGACACTACGACACTATCGTCAAACTTAGCCTTACGTTATGGTGTTATGCTTGCTGACTAGATTTATGTACACTAAATAGTTAATGTGCACGTGTGTAACGTGTGAGTATGTATTTGTATACAAAGTCTTGCACGAATATAGATTATTATCATAATGTTGGTTACAGAGAATATAACTTTGAGAGTTGAGTAAGGTCATTGTCGTAATGGCTACACTAGAACTACCATCATTTTTTTATATTTTTTTTAAAGGCTTTTACTTGATTTCTTTTCTTTTTTTCTTCTTTTTACTTACGTAAACACACACACACATAGTCACATACAGAAAAATCGTTGACTAAAAATGTTAATTTTATGTTTTATAATTTTTAAAGTTTTCTTCGTTTATTCCTACTAACTCAAATGTAGTAATATATTAAGCGGCATTAGTTTCACTTACTTGGTTGGAAGTGGGTACTCCGGGAATAACTTAGCCAGAATCTCAACAACTTCGCCGCGGTGAAGTGCGCTCTCGGCGAGAAGATAACGTCCAGAGGCCGAGGGTGCCTCGTAGACCAGAACATGAGCCAGAGCGACATCACGTACATCCACATAAGCCTGAGTCAAATTAGCGTAAGTCTTAGCCGAGCCGGTTAGATACTTGAGTACGTGGAAGAGACTGGCGTTGATCGTCGGCTGTAACGGCGGACCTAGAACCAGCACCGGGTTCAAAACCACCAGGTCAACACCTTTCTCCTCTGCAGTCTCCCACGCGGCTTGCTCCGCCACCATCTTGCCGTAACAATACCAATTCTATAAAACGCATAATATTTTTCAGTAGACCCAAACATTTAAAAAAAAAACAATTATCTAAATTTAAACGTTTGTGTTTATTTGAGTTAAACATCAAAGTTTTTTTCATGCTAATCAAGTGCAAAAGCATAAGACTAAAGGCTAATATAAGACCTTGGTGTTTTTGCAGAACTCAAGATCACTCCAACAACTTTCGTCAACGACGGCTTCCGGGTCACGGTTCGGGTCCATGTAGACCGCACCAATTGAGGAGGTGATGACCACGCGCTTCACCTTGGTTTCAGCTGCAGCATTAATTACAAACTTGGCTCCGTTCACGGCCGGCTCCACCATTTGTTCCTGAAATTAATATTAATATATATAATTAATTAGTTACTGTGCATTACAAATATTTTCTTCCCCTCGAAGTCAAATGTAATAAATTCATTCATTACGAGACCAATAATATCGTGAATTGAATTTGTCAGGTATTTCAAAGTCCTGAAATTAAATAGTAGTATACTTTACCAAAACTAAACAGATTCACCGAAGAAAAACATATTGCAAAAGATTTTTAACTTCTTTCATTCCATTTTTTTCTAATAGGTTAATAATCGATATAGGTCCCCAAACTTTAATCAGCTCCACTACTCATGTAGGTCCCCAACTTTAATCGACATTCTCATAAAAAAGAAGCCACAGAAAGTGCAAGAACAATATAGAAACCACCAAGAAAGAAAACACTCACGGGATCATCAGTGACCGGAGAAGCCGTGTGAAAGACGCCGTCGCAACCATCGATAGCCGCCTTAAGAGCATCATAGTCCTGAAGATCCGCTTTGCACAGAATCAGTCTCTCCTTGGCCCCCTCTAGTTCTCTCAAATGTGTATTCTTTGGATCATCTGCCAGAAAGAAAAAAAACATTATAAAAATAAACAAGATTCTTCCAAGCAATTAAAAACATCCAACAAAAAAAATAAGAAAATATTATTACAGTGACTAAAATGAGTATAGTTTTGGACCTGGATTCCGTACGGTTCCTTTGACGGTGTAGCCTCTCTCAAGGAGTAACTTAACAATCCAAGAAGCGATGTATCCACCAGCTCCGGTGACACAAACTGTTTTCCCGGCCGTCAAAGATTCGTCGACTGGCATCGTTTCCGGCGGTAGAAAATTGAAAACTTCGGTCTTTTGTCTTTGAAGAGGCAGAAACAAAATGATGAATGCCTTGTTACAAAGTGAGTTACGTTTTGTATATATAAAGACCGAAAAGGAAGTTTATCCTTTTATGCTTCCACTGAAATGTGTTTGGTCTACATATTTATGTAATTTATTTGCATATGTATAGAAAGACAAAAACAAAATTATTATTTTTAAAAAAAGAGGGGTTGGTGGAAGAAGAAAATTATTTGGAACAACAACAATACACCTTTAGGAAGAAAAAAACTCATAAACTTGGACAAAACTTTACCTACAACCATTTTACTCTTGGTAATATATCTCTACCAATATTTCTTGATGATGACATTATTACATCGTCTGGACGAAATATATAAATATACACTTTTAATGGTTTCTTGTGGACAAGACAAGTCGCAAGTGTTATGTTTACAGTTTGCTTACCTACTCCATCGATGATAGGATTCTCTGCAAGTTCAAAACTATGTGCCCAATAAAAGAATTGCTGAAAAGACTACACAATAATATCACTGTTTTGTGTTTACCAAATGCACACATGTCCTAAAATGTATGTTACTAGCTAGGTGACACCAATCAAAGTAGTTCCACAATAAGACATAGGTCAGAAGACTCTACTAAACAATAACACACCATAAGTCTTTAAAACAAGCAGTTTCACTAAAACATGTAAGTTACCTAAACCACAATAACCAATCTTTTTCCCTGCATTATCAGATCACCTAACCATGCATGGCTCATGGATCAACCTGAAACAGGGGTAGTAGTAGTAGTACCGACTTCTGCTTTGTCCGCCTCTTCTTCCACTTCCTTTACTGCTCTCTGATCTTCTTCTTCGGCTTCATTTTCTACTTTACCAGTCTCAGGCACGCTTGTGTGTGCAACTCCATGACTCTGCTCCTCAGAAATATCCTCCTTCTCAATCGATTTTGTGTCAGCAATTGGTTCTTTTGCTGATTCTCCCTCTTGCTCCTCAGAGTCCTCCTTCTCAATCACTTTTATGTCTGCGCTTGGCTCTTTTGCTTTTTCTCCCTCTTGTACCTCACTTTCAGGTTCTTCATTACGCTCCTTCAATGACTCTCGCTCTTCTCCATCAGTTTTGATTGGCTCTTTTGCTGTCTCCTGTTCTTCTCCAGCAGTTTCTGGTTCTGCACTGGACTTGTTTGCAGACTTTAGCTCTTCTCCATCAGTTTCGGTTTCCGCATTTGGATCGTCAGCCAGTTCTTGGTTGTCTCTCTTACATTCAGGCTCTGCATCGGATTTTAGACTGTTCTCACCCTTGGTTTCAGGCTCTTCCTTGTCATCACAATCTTTCTCACTTTCCCGGTGCATATCCCGAGCCACCTTCTGCCTTTTCTTAGTCCTGCCAGTTTCAGCTTTCGGCTCTTTTGGAGACTTGAGATCTTTCTCTTCTCTGCTTTCTGGTTCATTGCTTAAGCCCTTTAGCGCACCTTTGGTTCTTTTCCCTTTCTTAGTGGAGTTTGTTACAGGGTCTTTCTCCTTCTGGGATCTATATACACAAATGTGAGAGAACTGCTCAGTTCAACATTCAAGGATCAAACCTTCTATATACACATAACTATAATCGTTGTAAATTTTCACACCTGACGTCTGAAGAACTGCTCAGTTCCACATTTTTGCTCTTCTTGGCTTTCTGCCTTCGCATTCTGCATAACAAAAACAAAAACTCAAAGACTGTAGAGATGCCAAGTTAAAAAACTGTGGGTGATTCAGAACTTGAGCGTTTCACTTACATGTCAGATAAAGGAGTAGAATCAGGAAGATCATCCTCCTTTTCCTGCTTTTAACATTTTGGGGGAGGAATCCGTACACATATCAATAAGATTGTTTGTTGTAAGAGATAAATGGTAAGGGGCACACAATGTAAGACAAATCTCACCTCACTGGCTGAAGAATTATCCTGGATTATCTCCCAAGTTTCATTTTTAAGATAAATAGCTTCAGCCTCCCCGTCAGAATACAAGACCTGCAGCAAGAGCAGCAGTGGGAAAATTCTATATGAATCAATTATGCAACAAAGAGAGAACTTCAAAAATACGACTTAGAGAAGTTAACTCACTTGATGCCTCTTCGTACGACCATCATAGGATTGTATGACGCCTTCATAAAACCTGTGCAAATATAAACGGTAAGATCGCTAACCATTCATCACACAGTATCCAAATCAAAAGTTTAACATGTTTCGCAATACACTTACGTCTTGTCCAGTGGCCACCAGACTTTAACTCTCTTACCAACCAATTCCTGACCAAGCTTACTCTTATTCGACTCCTGCAAAGAGGAATGTAGACCATGTGAAAACACGAGACAAAATCAAAGCCTCATAACATAGACAGAGAAGGTACAAAATTTCACACCTTTTCCTCTCCAGCTGTTTGTTTACTCTTGGGATGGCTCTTGGGAGTTTGTTCAGGTTCTTTGGTGCAGGCGTTGTTGCACGGGAAGCCTTCTTCTGGATAAACGAAAAAGGCAGTTACAGAGTATGATATTTTGACAAAGAAATCATGGTTCATCAAATTTGATACCTTATTCTTTGATGACTGGGAAACATCCGTATCCATGCTTGCATCTTCTGATTTGGTTTTCTTGGCATCTGAGCGGACTGTTTTTTTCTCATTGGTCTTAGGTTCTGCAGGTGGCTTCTTCGCTGATGTTTTCTCTGAACCATTCTCTGCTCTCTTCTCCTTTTTACTTGGCTTGGCAGTCTTAATGCTATCTTCAGGCTTTTCAAGGTCACTTTCCATTAAATCTTCTTCTTCAGGATTATCCTTCTTCACAGTCTGTTTCTTTGATACTGGTCCAGCTAAAGAAGCTGCATCAAGATTTGTCTCTTCCATCTTACTCCGGCTTCGTTTACCTGACCTCTTCCTAGACTTACTAGAGGGTGAGATTGAAATAACAACCGACTGATTCGTTTGACTAGCTTTACTAGGGGAAGATGCTTTCTTGCCAGCGAGCTTTCCACGTGATGGATCCTTCTTGATTGATGACGGCTTGAAAGAGTAGCCTTCCTCAGGATTCATCAGAGAATTGGGTTTCCGCCCTCTCCTCCTAGTAGACCCTGATTCGGTCTCTGTGTCTGTACTTTCGGAATGCCCTTGCTTCAAAAGTTGTTGCAAATCATTTCCTTTAGCTACTTTGTCATTTCCATTGGCTCGAGTTCCACCTTTTGCAGTTCTCTTGGACCTAGTCCCCTTGACAGAGAGACTCAAACCCAGTTTTTCCTGAATCAAGAGATTTTGAAGATACTGGTCAAAAGAACAAACAATGTGAAAAGGGGCTAAACAAATGCAATGAAAAAGAATACCAAATACAGTACCTGCAATGGATCACTTGGAACTACTTGTTCTTCTAACGTCTTTTCACCTGCCTGAAAAAACAAAAACTATTGTTAGTTCAAGATTCAACCAAACAACTACTGTACGAACAACAAACCAAGAGCTCAGGACATTAAGAACACCTCAATTTCTTTGGAGTTAACAACGATTTGTGCTTCAGTAGTGGCAGCTTCGCTTTGGCATATTGACAACACTACTGGAGAATACATCTCCAAGCTAGTCCCTGTGGACTTCAAAGCATCCATGATGTACGGTCGCAGCGTAGAGGAGCAATTACTGAGAACCTTCTCCACAAGCCCCGAAGCCATTGGTGAGACATCCTACACCATGGCGAGCAGAAAAAAATCAAATCCCAAAAATCTACTGAAAAGCTTGGAGACTTAAACATGAACTAAGAAAAAACTCACCTGGTTTTCTTTTTTGACAGCAGCCAACAGAATCTCTAGCAAGTCCATGGATACTTCTTCACTTTCATCTATAACTGTGATCATTATCGTCTCCATTGAGTGAAGCACCGGTTGAGGATGATCCGGGCTTAGTAGATGCACAAAAAGAAAAAGCCATCAGCGTTACATAAAGCACATAAGAGTTCATCGAGCAACGTTAACTCATGTTCTATCTCCTACCTTATGACTTTCAAGAACTGCCGAAACATCTTTAGGATAACGTCATCGCACTCCAAGTCCAGCATCACCAAAGACGACCTGACCTTAGCAACAGTGTCAAGAACAGCCTCCGCTTTCTTGTAACTGCGAGAGGAAGCATCAGCTAGTTTTCCAAAGGCTTCTACTGTCACCTCGAAGATATCCTGCAATCCAGAGAAGTGCAAAATGCCATGTGAGTGGAAAGAATAGCGTTTACTAGAGAGATCGTGAGATTTAATGGTGTAACAAACCTTCATATTGTCATCGTTATATGGGGCCTCAGGGGCAGTTATCCTCATGATTTCGGTTAAGCAGGAGACGACGTACACCCTGACATCGGAATCAGGGTTTCTCAAGAGATCAGGAGATACCAAAGCCTTCATAGATGGTCTCAGGGCGCTTGCCACAGCTACAATAGGATCTTGCTCCACGGTAGAGAGCAGAGTCTCCACTTTCTGCATAGATGAGCGTCGGAATCAGATGAGCAAACATCACAAACCGCAGAGAGAAACTCACTCTATGGATCTAAGAGCAACAGAACCCTAAAAGGTTCCCCCTTTACAAAATCTAAAACGCAAAAAAAACCCTAAATTTTTCCGATTCCTGTTAACCCAATTTCACCAAACGCAGAGAGAAATTCACTCTATGGATCAAAGAGATAAAAACCCTAAAAGGTTTCACCTTTACAAAAGCTAAAACGCAAAAACCTAATTTTTCCGAATCGTCGAGAACAGAGAAACCCTAATCGGTTCCTGTAAACCCAATTTCGAGAAAATCAGAGAATGTCAAGACTCAAGAGAGAGAAGGATTGGTACATGGAGAAGGTCGAGAAGGGAGTCAGTAGAGGAATGAGACTCGAGGAGATCTTTTCCAGCCTTGAGGAGAGCTTCAGGGAGTTCGGTTTCTCCGACGAGAGGACCCATCTCTTTTCTTTCTTCTTCTGTGGAATAACGAATGCTCTATTCAAAACCCTAGAAGACAAATAAACATTCTCCGAACGAAAAGATAAGAAACCGCTGTCGTCGCCGCGACAAATCCAAATTTGGTCTGCGCTGAAAGAAAATAAAATAAAAACTTAGACGAGTTTGATGCCTCTTTTATATTAGTGGTGTTGACCATGCAAAGGAGCTGCTCTATATACCTGTGTTCAGAGAGATCATTAACTCTCGTTAAGAATAATTATATTTCAAAAAAAAAATCGTTTTTAAGTCTCAATTATGTCGAAGTAATTGACAAAAGAAAACAAAATCAACTATGTGGAGACGGAACCCACTCTGAAACATGTGTTTTGTCATTTGATCATTAGGTTTTTAATATTTCTTTTAATCACAACTAGATTTTAATCCGTGTTTGTAAATACAAACGATTATATTTATAAATTTCTATTATATTTTAATCGGTATTTTGTAGTTTTTAAACTAGAAATACTGAAATTATTAAAATCGGTATTTTGCAGTTTTAAACTAGAAATACTGAAATTATTAAAATCGGTATTTTGTAGTTTTTAAACTAGAAATACTGAAATTATTAAAATCGGTATTTTGTAGTTTTTAAACTAGAAATACTGAAATTATTAAAATCGGTATTTTGCAGTTTTAAACTAGAAATACTGAAATTATTAAAATCGGTATTTTGCAGTTTTAAACTAGAAATACTGAAATTATTAAAATCGGTATTTTGCAGTTTTAAACTAGAAATACTGAAATTATTAAAATCGGTATTTTGCAGTTTTAAACTAGAAATACTGAAATTATTAAAATCGGTATTTTGCAGTTTTAAACTAGAAATACTGAAATTATTAAAATCGGTATTTTGCAGTTTTAAACTAGAAATACTGAAATTATTAAAATCGGTATTTTGTAGTTTTTAAACTAGAAATACTGAAATTATTAAAATCGGTATTTTGCAGTTTTAAACTAGAAATACTGAAATTATTAAAATCGGTATTTTGCAGTTTTAAACTAGAAATACTGAAATTATTAAAATCGGTATTTTGCAGTTTTAAACTAGAAATACTGAAATTATTAAAATCGGTATTTTGTAGTTTTTAAACTAGAAATACTGAAATTATTAAAATCGGTATTTTGCAGTTTTAAACTAGAAATACTGAAATTATTAAAATCGGTATTTTGTAGTTTTTAAACTAGAAATACTGAAATTATTAAAATCGGTATTTTGCAGTTTTAAACTAGAAATACTGAAATTATTAAAATCGGTATTTTGTAGTTTTTAAACTAGAAATACTGAAATTATTAAAATCGGTATTTTGTAGTTTTTAAACTAGAAATACTGAAATTATTAAAATCGGTATTTTGCAGTTTTAAACTAGAAATACTGAAATTATTAAAATCGGTATTTTGCAGTTTTAAACTAGAAATACTGAAATTATTAAAATCGGTATTTTGTAGTTTTTAAACTAGAAATACTGAAATTATTAAAATCGGTATTTTGCAGTTTTAAACTAGAAATACTGAAATTATTAAAATCGGTATTTTGTAGTTTTTAAACTAGAAATACTGAAATTATTAAAATCGGTATTTTGTAGTTTTTAAACTAGAAATACTGAAATTATTAAAATCGGTATTTTGCAGTTTTAAACTAGAAATACTGAAATTATTATTTTTAAAAAAGAGGGTTGGTGGAAGAAGAAAATTATTTGGAACAACAACAATACACCTTTAGGAAGAAAAAACTCATAAACTTGGACAAAACTTTACCTACAACCATTTTACTCTTGGTAATATATCTCTACCAATATTTCTTGATGATGACATTATTACATCGTCTGGACGAAATATATAAATATACACTTTTAATGGTTTCTTGTGGACAAGACAAGTCGCAAGTGTTATGTTTACAGTTTGCTTACCTACTCCATCGATGATAGGATTCTCTGCAAGTTCAAAACTATGTGCCCAATAAAAGAATTGCTGAAAAGACTACACAATAATATCACTGTTTTGTGTTTACCAAATGCACACATGTCCTAAAATGTATGTTACTAGCTAGGTGACACCAATCAAAGTAGTTCCACAATAAGACATAGGTCAGAAGACTCTACTAAACAATAACACACCATAAGTCTTTAAAACAAGCAGTTTCACTAAAACATGTAAGTTACCTAAACCACAATAACCAATCTTTTTCCCTGCATTATCAGATCACCTAACCATGCATGGCTCATGGATCAACCTGAAACAGGGGTAGTAGTAGTAGTACCGACTTCTGCTTTGTCCGCCTCTTCTTCCACTTCCTTTACTGCTCTCTGATCTTCTTCTTCGGCTTCATTTTCTACTTTACCAGTCTCAGGCACGCTTGTGTGTGCAACTCCATGACTCTGCTCCTCAGAAATATCCTCCTTCTCAATCGATTTTGTGTCAGCAATTGGTTCTTTTGCTGATTCTCCCTCTTGCTCCTCAGAGTCCTCCTTCTCAATCACTTTTATGTCTGCGCTTGGCTCTTTTGCTTTTTCTCCCTCTTGTACCTCACTTTCAGGTTCTTCATTACGCTCCTTCAATGACTCTCGCTCTTCTCCATCAGTTTTGATTGGCTCTTTTGCTGTCTCCTGTTCTTCTCCAGCAGTTTCTGGTTCTGCACTGGACTTGTTTGCAGACTTTAGCTCTTCTCCATCAGTTTCGGTTTCCGCATTTGGATCGTCAGCCAGTTCTTGGTTGTCTCTTACATTCAGGCTCTGCATCGGATTTTAGACTGTTCTCACCCTTGGTTTCAGGCTCTTCCTTGTCATCACAATCTTTCTCACTTTCCCGGTGCATATCCCGAGCCACCTTCTGCCTTTTCTTAGTCCTGCCAGTTTCAGCTTTCGGCTCTTTTGGAGACTTGAGATCTTTCTCTTCTCTGCTTTCTGGTTCATTGCTTAAGCCCTTTAGCGCACCTTTGGTTCTTTTCCCTTTCTTAGTGGAGTTTGTTACAGGGTCTTTCTCCTTCTGGGATCTATATACACAAATGTGAGAGAACTGCTCAGTTCAACATTCAAGGATCAAACCTTCTATATACACATAACTATAATCGTTGTAAATTTTCACACCTGACGTCTGAAGAACTGCTCAGTTCCACATTTTTGCTCTTCTTGGCTTTCTGCCTTCGTGATTCTGCATAACAAAACAAAACTCAAAGACTGTAGAGATGCCAAGTTAAAAAACTGTGGGTGATTCAGAACTTGAGCGTTTCACTTACATGTCAGATAAAGGAGTAGAATCAGGAAGATCATCCTCCTTTTCCTGCTTTTAACATTTTGGGGGAGGAATCCGTACACATATCAATAAGATTGTTTGTTGTAAGAGATAAATGGTAAGGGGCACACAATGTAAGACAAATCTCACCTCACTGGCTGAAGAATTATCCTGGATTATCTCCCAAGTTTCATTTTTAAGATAAATAGCTTCAGCCTCCCCGTCAGAATACAAGACCTGCAGCAAGAGCAGCAGTGGGAAAATTCTATATGAATCAATTATGCAACAAAGAGAGAACTTCAAAAATACGACTTAGAGAAGTTAACTCACTTGATGCCTCTTCGTACGACCATCATAGGATTGTATGACGCCTTCATAAAACCTGTGCAAATATAAACGGTAAGATCGCTAACCATTCATCACACAGTATCCAAATCAAAAGTTTAACATGTTTCGCAATACACTTACGTCTTGTCCAGTGGCCACCAGACTTTAACTCTCTTACCAACCAATTCCTGACCAAGCTTACTCTTATTCGACTCCTGCAAAGAGGAATGTAGACCATGTGAAAACACGAGACAAAATCAAAGCCTCATAACATAGACAGAGAAGGTACAAAATTTCACACCTTTTCCTCTCCAGCTGTTTGTTTACTCTTGGGATGGCTCTTGGGAGTTTGTTCAGGTTCTTTGGTCGCAGGCGTTGTTGCACGGGAAGCCTTCTTCTGGATAAACGAAAAAGGCAGTTACAGAGTATGATATTTTGACAAAGAAATCATGGTTCATCAAATTTGATACCTTATTCTTTGATGACTGGGAAACATCCGTATCCATGCTTGCATCTTCTGATTTGGTTTTCTTGGCATCTGAGCGGACTGTTTTTTTCTCATTGGTCTTAGGTTCTGCAGGTGGCTTCTTCGCTGATGTTTTCTCTGAACCATTCTCTGCTCTCTTCTCCTTTTTACTTGGCTTGGCAGTCTTAATGCTATCTTCAGGCTTTTCAAGGTCACTTTCCATTAAATCTTCTTCTTCAGGATTATCCTTCTTCACAGTCTGTTTCTTTGATACTGGTCCAGCTAAAGAAGCTGCATCAAGATTTGTCTCTTCCATCTTACTCCGCTTTACCTGACCTCTTCCTAGACTTACTAGAGGTGAGATTGAAATAACAACCGACTGATTCGTTTGACTAGCTTTACTAGGGAAGATGCTTTCTTGCCAGCGAGCTTTCCACGTGATGGATCCTTCTTGATTGATGACGGCTTGAAAGAGTAGCCTTCCTCAGGATTCATCAGAGAATTGGGTTTCGCCCTCTCCTCCTAGTAGACCCTGATTAGGTCTCTGTGTCTGTACTTCGAATGCCCTTGCTTCAAAAGTTGTTGCAAATCATTTCCTTTAGCTACTTTGTCATTTCCATTGGCTCGAGTTCCACCTTTTGCAGTTCTCTTGGACCTAGTCCCCTTGACAGAGAGACTCAAACCCAGTTTTTCCTGAATCAAGAGATTTTGAAGATACTGGTCAAAAGAACAAACAATGTGAAAAGGGGCTAAACAAATGCAATGAAAAAGAATACCAAATACAGTACCTGCAATGGATCACTTGGAACTACTTGTTCTTCTAACGTCTTTTCACCTGCCTGAAAAAACCAAAACTATTGTTAGTTCAAGATTCAACCAAACAACTACTGTACGAACAACAAACCAAGAGCTCAGGACATTAAGAACACCTCAATTTCTTTGGAGTTAACAACGATTTGTGCTTCAGTAGTGGCAGCCGCTTTGGCATATTGACAACACTACTGGAGAATACATCTCCAAGCTAGTCCCTGTGGACTTCAAAGCATCCATGATGTACGGTCGCAGCGTAGAGGAGCAATTACTGAGAACCTTCTCCACAAGCCCCGAAGCCATTGGTGAGACATCCTACACCATGGCGAGCAGAAAAAAATCAAATCCCAAAAATCTACTGAAAAGCTTGGAGACTTAAACATGAACTAAGAAAAACTCACCTGGTTTTCTTTTTGACAGCAGCCAACAGAATCTCTAGCAAGTCCATGGATACTTCTTCACTTTCATCTATAACTGTGATCATTATCGTCTCCATTGAGTGAAGCACCGGTTGAGGATGATCCGGGCTTAGTAGATGCACAAAAAGAAAAAGCCATCAGCGTTACATAAAGCACATAAGAGTTCATCGAGCAACGTTAACTCATGTTCTATCTCCTACCTTATGACTTTCAAGAACTGCCGAAACATCTTTAGGATAACGTCATCGCACTCCAAGTCCAGCATCACCAAAGACGACCTGACCTTAGCAACAGTGTCAAGAACAGCCTCCGCTTTCTTGTAACTGCGAGAGGAAGCATCAGCTAGTTTTCCAAAGGCTTCTACTGTCACCTCGAAGATATCCTGCAATCCAGAGAAGTGCAAAATGCCATGTGAGTGGAAAGAATAGCGTTTACTAGAGAGATCGTGAGATTTAATGGTGTAACAAACCTTCATATTGTCATCGTTATATGGGGCCTCAGGGGCAGTTATCCTCATGATTTCGGTTAAGCAGGAGACGACGTACACCCTGACATCGGAATCAGGGTTTCTCAAGAGATCAGGAGATACCAAAGCCTTCATAGATGGTCTCAGGGCGCTTGCCACAGCTACAATAGGATCTTGCTCCACGGTAGAGAGCAGAGTCTCCACTTTCTGCATAGATGAGCGTCGGAATCAGATGAGCAAACATCACAAACCGCAGAGAGAAACTCACTCTATGGATCTAAGAGCAACAGAACCCTAAAAGGTTCCCCCTTTACAAAATCTAAAACGCAAAAAAAACCCTAAATTTTTCCGATTCCTGTTAACCCAATTTCACCAAACGCAGAGAGAAATTCACTCTATGGATCAAAGAGATAAAAACCCTAAAAGGTTTCACCTTTACAAAAGCTAAAACGCAAAAAAAAACCCTAATTTTTCCGAATCGTCGAGAACAGAGAAACCCTAATCGGTTCCTGTAAACCCAATTTCGAGAAAATCAGAGAATGTCAAGACTCAAGAGAGAGAGAAGGATTGGTACATGGAGAAGGTCGAGAAGGGAGTCAGTAGAGGAATGAGACTCGAGGAGATCTTTTCCAGCCTTGAGGAGAGCTTCAGGGAGTTCGGTTTCTCCGACGAGAGGACCCATCTCTTTTCTTTCTTCTTCTGTGGAATAACGAATGCTCTATTCAAAACCCTAGAAGACAAATAAACATTCTCCGAACGAAAAGATAAGAAACCGCTGTCGTCGCCGCGACAAATCCAAATTTGGTCTGCGCTGAAAGAAAATAAAATAAAAACTTAGACGAGTTTGATGCCTCTTTTATATTAGTGGTGTTGACCATGCAAAGGAGCTGCTCTATATACCTGTGTTCAGAGAGATCATTAACTCTCGTTAAGAATAATTATATTTCAAAAAAAAAATCGTTTTTTAAGTCTCAATTATGTCGAAGTAATTGACAAAAGAAAACAAAAATCAACTATGTGGAGACGGAACCCACTCTGAAACATGTGTTTTGTCATTTGATCATTAGGTTTTTTAATATTTCTTTTTAATCACAACTAGATTTTAATCCGTGTTTGTAAATACAAACGATTATATTTATAAATTTCTATTATATTTTAATCGGTATTTTGTAGTTTTTAAACTAGAAATACTGAAATTATTAAAATCGGTATTTTGCAGTTTTTAAACTAGAAATACTGAAATTATTATCTATTTTGGTCGTTGAAATTTGTTTTTAAATGGTTAGTTAATTCTTTAAAAGGTATTCCATGTTAATTTTTGTGAAATTAAATAATGGTAGAGTTCATTAACTAAAAATAATAATTAATTTGTGAGATATATAAATAAAATTTTTTAATGCTTTTCATATAAAAAATCTAAAAACATTCCGAAGAAATTTTAATACTTTCATGTCAAATGGACTTTTCAATCGATTCTTCTATCCATAAAGATTGCGATCATCAACGAACATGGTTTATTGAAAACTAGAAACTAGTTGATAAAAAGGATTGAACCAAATTTGTTTTGGTTTGAATATGCCTCGATGAGATATGAACAACGGTATTTATGTCACTAAACTAAAGGACATTCTGTAAATAGACATTCGACTTTCTTTAATTCCTTGATATTTTTTTTTACATTTAAGAAATAATCAATTTCAAAGAAGAACATAAATAATAAATATTTCTTTTTATTCATTTTGTTTTATTCTTCATTATGTTTTCCTGTTTTCAATAGATTTTTTTAATCCATTAAAAATGATAAATATTTATTTTCATTTTTTTTCTTTCTTATTCCCTATATTTCTTTTCAAATCCTTCTTTAATTTCCTCGAAAGGAGCTTCTACTTTGCAAAATCCAGACCATAATCCTCAATCGTCAAAATCCAAGCAACAATATTCACCCCAGAGCTCTTGTTCCACGAGATTCCAATGTCACACTTCAGCAAATCATGACAGGTTTCACCCATCATATTTTATAACCATCTTTCACATTCACCACAAAGCTCTGTCTAAGCAATTCAATAGATTGAGTTTGGGAGACCATTCCTTCATATCATAAAAGCTTTATTAGAAACAATCTCATGACCTTGAAAAGACTTTCCCTCAAAGAGAAATTCATTAATGTGCTTCCTTAATCTACAAATTACTGTAGTTATCATATAATCCTAGTTTTCAACTTCATTTAGTACCTGTGAGTTTTGAGGATTTCATTTATGAAAACAATAATGGGAAAAGAGAACCTCAACTAAATGTATAGATAACTGGAAAAATTGAACATGTTCCAAACAAATCTCAGAGAGCTGTCTGCTAAAATATCAAGTTATCAAAACCAAGATAAAACAGCATTGAGATGGAAAAACATTTTGAGATTCAAAATGCTTCTTGAATCTTAGTTAGATTCAATGTGCTTCTTGACGATATTGAGGGCAGTTGTATCCTCACCGTAGTCCTGAAACACCAAGCAAAAAAAACACAGAAACGCAATAAGTAAACGACCAAATCAATTCCATGAATTAGAGATTCCTCATATAGATTGAGACGCAAATACAATATATCCATGAATTAGAGATTCCACATATAGATTGAGACACAAATACAATATACCTTGACTACAAGGCATGAGCATCCAACAACCTTCCTGGCATTACCCTCAGAGTCAATCTTACAGAGCTGCAACAACAATAAAGATTTAAAATTAATTCAGAAAAAACGAGCCAGAGTCAATAGATGAAGGACTTACACCAGCCCATTCGCCGAGGGTCTTGGCACTTGGAACAGTAAGCAAGTTGATGCTGTGATCAGCGCAAAGAGCCTTGACAAGCTTGACGTAATCGGGCTGGTTGCAGTCTTCAGCCAAGACACAGAGCTGAGCAACACGCTTCTCAATAAGCTTAGCGCTCTCATGGAGACCACGGACAACACCACCATGAGCACGAGCTTTCCTAAGAGTCAACTCCAAAGCAGTCAACAAGTCCATGTCCTCTGGGATGATGGCCGCTGGCTCAGCAACGGGAGGAACAACAACTGGAGCAGCAGCCTCATCGCTGAAATAATAAAAAGATTACGATTTAGACAAACAGAAACCAAGACATTCATATTATATAACATAAAATCTCAACAATAATGTAACTCGTCGGTTCCAACTATAAATCCAATTCAAACCATTGGAAATGATACTAAAACAAGTAGTTTTTCAACGACCAGAATACAGTCCAATCTCAAATTCAAGTACGATAATCAATTAAACCTTTTAAGTATTAAGGGCAATGACAGCAACATCAACGATGATCAGAGAACATCAAACGCGAGGATAATTCATAGAAGCTTACCCCGACATGTTGTGTCTTTAAATGCCTTTTAACTACCGTAAATAACACAAGAGTCCTTGTTCTCTGCCAATATAAACCAGATAAAAAAAGAATCAGTTTCGAACACTCAACGTATATAAATTATACTGTGTAAACTGCGTAGGACATGGTCCAGATCACATGTTCGGATTGATGGAGCTGAGAAGAGACTGACCTCAGATACAAAGACGGCTGCAGCTGAAAGGATGATGAAGTACTTAGAAGACAACTTATATGCTGGTTACTAAAAACCCTACTTTTCATCAGAATAGAGCAAATTGACAGATCGTTGCGGACCCGAGCCACGTATTTTGGGCTTCTACCGTCCCATTTAAATGGGCTTTTTAGAATAATTATTATTATTGTATTATTGTTTCCCAATTTTTTTTTTTTTTTTTTGAATGAATGTTAAAATTCTTATTCAAAAAAACCTTTGTTACATTTTACAAATGCTTCTGTATGTTAAAAATATTTAAACTCTATTTTCCCTCTAAAAATATGTACTCATGTGTCTCGCCTCGTAGAGAACCAGAACTGTAAACCATTCTCCATCCGATTATCTCCACCCCTCTGGATGGAAAGAAATCTATTACGCACTCCTCGATCGATCATTCGGACTATCGTACTTGGTGATTTTGGTCTCTCACCATGCCTTCTTCCATTTCTTTCCATCCACAATGCATGTATAGTTGCTTGGAATACATACTTCAAAGTGAATATCTTCATAGTGCTTTGATCAGTCGAAATCAGAGTTACTATTTCAGACCAAACCTTAGAGTAGTCATTATCCATAAGCACTCCTACAAGCTTCTTCCAGATTTCCTCCGAGAAACCACATTCAAAGAATATGTGGTTTCTAGTCTCCACTTGTTCATCACAAAATGAACACCCAGCATTGACGTTTCCTCCCCAACTAAGCATTCGATCCCCCGTGGATAGTCTGTTGTGATTTGCTAGCCACGCAAGGAAAGAGAACTTAGGAGTTGCATAAGAGAACCAAACCCCTCTACTCCATGCACAATCAACTCCCTGCCCTCTCAACAAACACCAAGTAGCTTTTGTCGAGAACTTATTCTTGTAGGAGTCCTCTCTGTGTTTCCACAATCCAACATCATCTGCATTAGAAGCCCTCTCCTTACACTTGATAATCTCCTCCTCTACCAAGTTTAAAATTGGTTCACGATGCCTTCTTCTCCTGTGTTTTATCATCACCTCCTGCACAGTTGCATCTTTACCAATACCCATACTCAAGTAGCCTCTTTCTCCAATAATATCCATAAGAGTACCAAGAGAGGACCATGATACATGCCAGAAAGATGCCCGTTTCCCATTGTTGATAGTCACTTTATAAAAATCTTTCACCGCTTCTCTATACTTCAGAATTTTACCCCACATCCAAGAACCTGCTTGCGTTTTATCCCTTACTGTCCAGAAAGAGTTTTTACGAATCAGATACACTTCAATCCATCTTACCCAGAGAGAATTTGTCGAGGTCAGAATTCTCCATATAAGCTTCATACAACTCACTTTATTCATCTCCTTCAGTGGTCGCAAACCAAGCCCTCCCTCATGTTTTGGCTTACATACTTCAACCCAAGCAATTTTTGTTTTCTTTGCGTTAAGAGCAGGACCGGACCACAGAAATGCAGAGCATAGCTTCTCAATTTCTTTCAGACAGGAAGCAGGCAAACGAAATGCAGCTAACCAGAAGTTTGCCAAGCTAGTGATCACAGATTGAATAAGTTGCAGCCGACCACCAAACGACAAGAATCTGCCAGTCCAAGAACTGATTCTGGATCTAATCTTCTCAATAAGTGGAAGGAAATCACCTACTGTCATGCGTTTTGTGAGGAGAGGCAATCCTAAATACCGGACAGGAAGCTTACCTTCTTCAAAGGGAAAACCCAGGATGTCTTCCTGTTGTCTCATTGAAATGCCCGCCATATAGAGAGTAGATTTCTCCAGATTAATTTTCAAACCTGAAGCTTTCTCGAATCCCTCAAACACAGCCAGTATACCCTCCAGAGATCGTTTAGACCCATCCGCAAAGACCATGAGATCGTCAGCAAAACACAAATGTGTCAAGTTTATGTTTTGACATCTCGGGTGGTATCCTATCAATCTCTTTCCCGCTGCCTCATCTATCAGCTTTGAGAGGACATTCATGCAAAGCACAAACAGGTACGGCGAGAGAGAGCAGTCCTGCCTTAGTCCTCGAGTGCTCTGGAAATAACCCGCTAGCTCGCCATTAATCTGAATGGAGAAAGAAGCCGTACTAATACACAAACTTATCCAGTGTATAAATTTTCCCGGAAATCCATAAGCTGTTAACGTATTGAGAAGGAATGGCCACTGAACGGAGTCAAAAGCTTTTGATATATAATACTACATTTAATTTAACGCATTCATTGATTTGCCCCTCCGACAGTCTAATTTATAACCATATAGTTTCTTCCCTTCCGAAGTCGAATGTATTAATTTCATTACAGTTAAATGTTATTTTAACGTCTTGAAATTAAATAATATACTTTACCAAAACCAACATGCAAAAGATTTTTAACTTCTTTCATGCGATATTTTTTTACTAATAATAAGATTTGAACGACAAACAAAATCTAAAAGAAATCAGCTCCACTACCATAATTGTCTTTGTTATCTCATGTAGGTCCCTAACTTTATTCGATTATTCTCAGGAGAAGAAAAAAATACTCACGGGATCGTCAGTGACCGGAGAAGCCGTATGAAAGACGCCGTCACAACCATCGATAGCCGACTTAAGAGCATCGTAGTCCTGAAGATCTGCTTTGCACAGAATCAGTCTCTCCTTGGCTCCTTCGAGTTCTCTCAAATGTGTATTCTTGGGATCATCTGCAAAAAAAAACAATATAAAAAATTAATAATTCATCCAAGCAATTAATTAATTCAACCAGAAAATATTATCATTATTACAGTGACCAAAAAAGTATAATATTATCGGACCTGGATTCCGTACGGTTCCTTTGACCGTGTAGCCTCTCTCAAGTAGTAACTTAACAATCCAAGAAGCGATGTATCCACCAGCTCCGGTGACGCAAACTGTTTTCCCGACCGCTGTAGATTCGTCGACTGGCATTTTTTTTCCGGTGTGGTCGAAAGTGAAAGCTTCGGTCTTCGAAGAGGCAGAAGCAAAATGATGAATGCGTACAAAGTGAGTTACGGTTTGTATATAAAGACTGAAAAGGAAGTTTATCCTTTTTTGATTCCTCACACCTAACCATTGTGATGAGTGTGGTCTACATATTTATATTTTATTTGCATATATGTATAGAAAGACAAAACATATTTATTATTTTATAAAAAGAGGGGTTGGTGGAAGCAGAAAATTATTTGGAACAACAATACACCAGAAAAATCTCATAAACTTGGACAAAACTCTACCTACAATCATTTTACTTTGGGTAATATATCTCTACCAATATTTCTTGATGAAGACATTAATACATCTTCTAGACGATGTATGTATATGCATATACCGAAATAATATTGATTTACACCTTTATAATCATTCAAGAAATCATTGATTAGACTGGACGTCTAACCCAAACTTTTGATTATCTACACCAATTTTTTTTATAAAAATATTATAGAAAAATTGTTTCGCTTAGGTTCGAGCAGTAGTAGTACAAATATATTAATTCTAGAAGAAAAGGGTGTGGTATGGGACAAGACAAGTCGCAAGTGTTATGCTTGCAGTTTACTTACCTACTCCATTGATGGTAGGATGTTACGATTTAGACACTTTTCTCTGAAAGTTAAAAATAATGCGCTCAATAAAGGAAGTGCTGAAATGACTACACATATAATCACTGTTTTGTGTTTAGCAAAGCACACACATGTCCTCTAAAATGTATGTTACTTAGCTAGGTGACACCAGCAAACTAGTTCCACAATAAGACATAATAGGTCAGAAGACTCTCTCTACTAACAATAACACCATAAGTCTTTAAACAAGCAGCTTCACTAAACATAAAAGTTACCTAAACCACAATAATCAATCTTTATCATCACCTCCTGCACAGTTGCATCTTTACCAATACCCATACTCAAGTAGCCTCTTTCTCCATAATATCCATAAGAGTACCAAGAGGACCATGATACATGCCGAAAGATGCCCGCTTCCCATTGTTGATAGTCACTTTATAAAAATCTTTCACCGCTTCTCTATACTTCGAATTTTACCCCACATCCAAGAACTGATTCTCGATCTAATCTTCTCATAAGTGGAAGGAAATCACCTTGTATAACACGTTGCAGCACGATATAGGACGGTAATCCTTCATCTCTTCAGCCGTCTCCTTCTTTGGTATTAAAGCTAGAATAGTGGAGTTCAGACCCTTAGGCAAAAATCCCTTCTCAAAAAGATTTGATCGCCACTACTACATCTCTTCCTATAACATCCCATGCAGCTTTAAAGAACTCACTTGTATAACCGCCGTGGTCCGGTGATTTATCGATGGCATGCTGAAAATTACCCTCCGATTTCTCTTCAAGAACATCTTTTTCAAGTCGCATCTTTTCTATGTCACCGCAACTATACTTCAACAGCTCTTTTAACCTCGCTTCATCGTGATTCCTTCATAACCAGTGTGGTTAAGAAACTCTTTGAAGTATCTCTGCTTCCTTCTTTACTTCATCTCCTTTAAAACAATACCATTCGGCCCTTCAACTCATTGATAGCATTCCTAACTTCTCTCAACTTCACAGCATTATGAAAAGCTTTTGTGTTCAAATCCCCACATTTAGCCGATTAACTTGGATCTTTGCTTAAAACTCCTCTTCTATGTCCGCTAATCTCGCCACCGACTTAGCTATTGTCTCCTCTTGTATAGCATTGACCGTTGTTCTCCATTGTTTGATTCTGCTTCTCACACGAAACTCAAAAGCATCTTTAACTCTTCTTGGTAAATCTCCTAACTTCTTCAACTTCACAGCATTATGAAAAGCTTTTGTGTTCAAATCCCCACATTTAGCCGATTAACTTGGATCTTTGCTTAAAACTCCTCTTCTATGTCCGCTAATCTCGCCACCGACTTAGCTATTGTCTCCTCTTGTATAGCATTGACCGTTGTTCTCCATTGTTTGATTCTGCTTCTCACACGAAACTCAAAAGCATCTTTAACTCTTCTTGGTAAATCTCCTAACTTCTTCAACTTCACAGCATTATGAAAAGCTTTTGTGTTCAAGTACCTTTCTGCTCACATTGCTTGGGCCGTGGCTTTTGCATTTTGAGCTCCTTCAGAAAGTACCATGTGCCGTGCTTTTGATTCTCGAGGAAGGACCGCCTCGAGATAGAGCATCCTCCGTTGTGATTTCACCACATCCGCAACAACTTCTCTCATTTCTTCTATTTCTTCTACAACTACATCCTTCTCACTTAACTTCCTCGACTCTTCATCCTCAAGTGCAACTTCCATATTACCCTGCTCCTCCTCATCAAAGGTACCGAGAGCGAGAATCTTGATGGAGTTGCAATCCGCACTTCACCATACTTTAGAGTTTGGTTTTGTTTCCCAAGCTTCGCCCCGCCTTCCCCGGAGTTAACCATTGATCGTGATTCCTTCATAACCAGTGTGGTTAAGAAACTCTTTGAAGTATCTCTGCTTCCTTCTTTACTTCATCTCCTTTAAAACAATACCATTCGGCCCTTCAACTCATTGATAGCATTCCTAACTTCTCTCAACTTCACAGCATTATGAAAAGCTTTTGTGTTCAAATCCCCACATTTAGCCGATTAACTTGGATCTTTGCTTAAAACTCCTCTTCTATGTCCGCTAATCTCGCCACCGACTTAGCTATTGTCTCCTCTTGTATAGCATTGACCGTTGTTCTCCATTGTTTGATTCGCTTCTCACACGAAACTCAAAAGCATCTTTAACTCTTCTTGGTAAATCTCCTAACTTCTTCAACTTCACAAAGATTATGAAAAGCTTTTGTGTTCAAATCCCCACATTTAGCCGATTAACTTGGATCTTTGCTTAAAACTCCTCTTCTATGTCCGCTAATCTCGCCACCGACTTAGCTATTGTCTCCTCTTGTATAGCATTGACCGTTGTTCTCCATTGTTTGATTCGCTTCTCACACGAAACTCAAAAGCATCTTTAACTCTTCTTGGTAAATCTCCTAACTTCTTCAACTTCACAAAGATTATGAAAAGCTTTTGTGTTCAAATCCCCACATTTAGCCGATTAACTTGGATCTTTGCTTAAAACTCCTCTTCTATGTCCGCTAATCTCGCCACCGACTTAGCTATTGTCTCCTCTTGTATAGCATTGACCGTTGGGTTCTCCATTGTTTGATTCGCTTCTCACACGAAACTCAAAAGCATCTTTAACTCTTCTTGGTAAATCTCTAACTTCTTCTTGCTTAGCTCCCTCGAAGGAAATTTCAACGCCTTTAATTTCTTTGAGAGACTAAAAAGAGCCGAGGTAGAAAGGAACAAAGCTGGTGAATCTCTCCAGAACTCCCTCAATAACCTTTGAAACTCGCATTTTCCCAATGATATTCGTAAACTTAAACGGTCTCCTTTTCGCTCTTCCTCCTTCATTATTTGCCAAAAGCTTGAAATCACCTTGTATAACACGTTGCAGCACGATATAGGACGGTAATCCTTCATCTCTTCAGCCGTCTCCTTCTTTGGTATTAAAGCTAGAATAGTGGAGTTCGGACCCTTAGGCAAAATCCTTCTCAAAAAGATTTGATCGCCACTACTACATCTCTTCCTATAACATCCCATGCAGCTTTAAAGAACTCACTTGTATAACCGCCGTGGTCCGGTGATTTATCGATGGCATGCTGAAAATTACCCTCGATTTCCTCTTCGGTAACATCTTTTTCAAGCTGCATCTTTTCTATGTCACTGCAACTATACTTCAACAGCTCTTTTAACCTCGCTTCATCGTGATTCCTTCATAACCAGTGTGGTTAAGAAACTCTTTGAAGTATCTCTCTGCTTCCTTCTTTACTTCATCTCCTTTAAAAACAATACCATTCGGCCCTTCAACTCATTGATAGCATTCCTAACTTCTTCTTGCTTAGCTCCCTCAAAGGAAATTTCAACGCCTTTAATTTCTTTGAGAGACGAAAAAGCCGAGGTAGAAAGGAACAAAGCTGGTGAATCTCTCAGAACTCCCTCAATAACCTTTGAAACTCGGCATTTTCCCAATGATATTCGTAAACTTAAACGGTCTCCTTTTCGCTCTTCCTCCTTCATTATTTGCCAAAAGCTTGAAATCACCTTGTATAACACGTTGCAGCACGATATAGGACGGTAATCCTTCATCTCTTCAGCCGTCTCCTTCTTTGGTATTAAAGCTAGAATAGTGGAGTTCGGACCCTTAGGCAAAATCCTTCTCAAAAAGATTTGATCGCCACTACTACATCTCTTCCTATAACATCCCATGCAGCTTTAAAGAACTCACTTGTATAACCGCCGTGGTCCGGTGATTTATCGATGGCATGCTGAAAATTACCCTCGATTTCCTCTTCGGTAACATCTTTTTCAAGTCGCATCTTTTCTATGTCACTGCAACTATACTTCAACAGCTCTTTTAACCTGTCTCGTGATTCCTTCATAACCAGTGTGGTTAAGAAACTCTTTGAAGTATCTCTCTGCTTCCTTCTTTACTTCATCTCCTTTAAAAACAATACCATTCGGCCCTTCAACTCATTGATAGCATTCCTAACTTCTTCTTGCTTAGCTCCCTCAAAGGAAATTTCAACGCCTTTAATTTCTTTGAGAGACGAAAAAGCCGAGGTAGAAAGGAACAAAGCTGGTGAATCTCTCAGAACTCCCTCAATAACCTTTGAAACTCGGCATTTTCCCAATGATATTCGTAAACTTAAACGGTCTCCTTTTCGCTCTTCCTCCTTCATTATTTGCCAAAAGCTTCGAAATCACCTTGTATAACACGTTGCAGCACGATATAGGACGGTAATCCTTCATCTCTTCAGCCGTCTCCTTCTTTGGTATTAAAGCTAGAATAGTGGAGTTCAGACCCTTAGGCAAAATCCTTCTCAAAAAAAGATTTGATCGCCACTACTACATCTCTTCCTATAACATCCCATGCAGCTTTAAAGAACTCACTTGTATAACCGTCAGGGTCCGGTGATTTATCTGATGGCATGCTGAAAATTACCCTCCTGATTTCCTCTTCAGTAACATCTTTTTCAAGCTGCATCTTTTCTATGTCACTGCAACTATACTTCAACAGCTCTTTTAACCTGTCTACTGTGATTCCTTCATAACCCAGGGGCGTGTGGTTAAGAAACTCTTTGAAGTATCTCTCTGCTTCCTTCTTTACTTCATCTCCTTTAAAAACAATACCATTCGGGCCCTTCAACTCATTGATAGCATTCCTAACTTCTCTCAACTTCACAGCATTATGAAAAGCTTTTGTGTTCAAATCCCCCACATTTAGCCAGTGTAACTTGGATCTTTGCTTAAAAAACTCCTCTTCTATGTCCGCTAATCTCTGCCACCGACTTAGCGCTATTGTCTCCTCTTGTATAGCATTGACCGTTGGGTTCTCCATTGTTTGATTCTGCTTCTCACACAGAAACTCAAAAGCATCTTTAACTCTTCTTGGTAAATCTCCTAACTTCTTCTTGCTTAGCTCCCTCAAAGGAAATTTCAACGCCTTTAATTTCTTTGAGAGACGAAAAAGAGCCGAGGTAGAAAGGAACAAAGCTGGTGAATCTCTCCAGAACTCCCTCAATAACCTTTGAAACTCTGGCATTTTCCCAATGATATTCGTAAACTTAAACGGTCTCCTTTTCTGCTCTTCCTCCTTCATTATTTGCGTTCGGATTCGCAGGTGGTCTGAACATCCACCTGATTCAAACACACTGTACACCTGAGTAAACTTGTGAACCCAAGCATCATTAGCTATCACTCGATCTAGCTTCTTACAGATTAAACCCGAGTCTCTTTTGTTACACCAGGTAAACAAGGGTCCATTATAGCTAACATCAGTTAAGCAGCAGTGTCTTGCAACTCTCTGAAAATCCCTCATCCCCCCTGATATACTTGGATCGTTATCAAAACTTGAGTGTTCTCTAGCATCTAACACCTCGTTAAAGTCTCCCATGATGATCCAAGGTTGATTACGAAACAGAGCCGAATCATGATGGCTACACATGTCCTCCCAAAGCTCCCTTCGCTCTTCTACTGTGTTTTTTGCATACACAAAAGAACAAAAAAACTCTTCTTCCATTCCTTGTAACTTTACTGCAACTGTAATTATCTGATCAGTCTTGAAAACCGGCGTCACTCTGACATTAGATTTCCAAACAACCCATATTCTTCCCAAAGCATTATACTCATAGTTTGACAAAAACTCCCAATCCCTGAAAACCTCAGATACAATTTTTTCTGCCTTCCTTTCCTTCACTCTCGTCTCCAACAAACAACCAAAACTTAACCCGCTACTTTGACACCATCTACTAACCACAGAATGCTTCGTTGATTTATTAAACCCTCTCACATTCCATGAAAAGCACGTCATTAATGATTTTGTTTTCAAGTACCTTTCCTGCTCACATTGCTTGGGCCAGTGGCTTTTGCATTTTGAGCTCCTTCAGAAAGTACCATGTGCCGTGCTTTTGATTCTCGAGGAAGGACCTGCCTCTGAGATAGAGCATCCTCCTGTTGTGATTTCACCACATCTGCAACAACTTCTCTCATTTCTTCTATTTCTTCTACAACTACATCCTTCTCACTTAACTTCCTCGACTCTTCATCCTCAAGTGCAACTTCCATATTACCCTGCTCCTCCTCATCAAAGGTACTGAGAGCAGAGAATCTTGATGGAGTTGCAATCCGCACTTCACCATACTTTAGAGTTTGGTTTTGTTTCCCCAAGCTTCGTCCTGTCTTCCCCGGAGTTAACCATTGATCTGTGATTTGTCCTTCTTCAATATCCAGCTTTTTACCACTGTCTATCTTCAAGGTAGCCTCCTCACAACCTTCTTCAGTTGCTATCTTTGCAACACTCTGATTCTGTACCATCTCATCCTTCTGTTCAACCATTTCTTTTTTCTGAACCTTCTCCTCTTTATTCTCCTTCCTTCCACATTTCACTTCAAGATGACCCCATTTCCCACATTTATCACAATGATTTGGCAACCAAGGATAGATGTATTCCACTGTGATATCTTCCCCTTTTATTTTGTAGTCAATCTTCTTCGGTAATGGTTTAGATAGATCAACTTTTACACATATTTTTGCTATCTCAAAATTAGTACACGCGATCGTCTCTGGGTGAAGATGATCAGGAATACCCACAGCGCTGGTGATGAAGCTGAGACCCTCCCAGGAATACATGCTCATCGGTATATTCTTCAGATAAACCCACAGCGGAGTAAGCTTGTTTTCTTCATCCGCAATCGGAGACCATTTCGACGCCACCATTGGAATCCCAGCTATATTCCACATGCCTCTACGGATCACCTTCTCTCTCACCGCTGCGTTGGGAATCCTTAATCTCATCGTTGTCTCATCCATCTCGTACACATCGAGTTTCTGAACCTTGTCACCAAACGCCCAGATCTTGTTTAATATTACGTGAACTTTCGCCACATGAGGCGCCGTCTCCAGAAATCGAGCAATAACGAAGTCTTCCCACAACGGATTCGCTTGCTCGACAATCTCCGATGGTACGATCACTGATTGAATCCCTTCCGAAACTGAAATATCTACCTCATACTTTTTTAAAATCTTCTTCTCCTTCGCGACTGTAACCCATGATTTCGGTGGAATAACTAGAGGCGGAGGATCTTCCTGCACCTCCTGCGATCCCATCCTGCCGTCGTAGAGGACCGCCAGATCAGATCGATCGAGAATCCCTGAAATCGCACTTTGAATCGCCAAGTTTTTCTCCAGAGCTAAACGCAGCGTAATTATACACTCATTGTTTCCCAATTTACCAGTTATTGTTTCCAGATTGTGTGGTATTTTATAGCAGAACTAATAAACATATGAATGCTTATTCGTATTCCAAATAGCGTAACTAGGCCTGGACATTCGGGTCCCAATCGAGTTTCGGTTTTATCCAATCGGGTTTCGATTTTTTGGGATTGACAAAATCAGCCCCATTCGGATTATATGAAAATTTGGTTCGGGACCGATTTGGGTTCTATCGGGTTCGGGTCGGGGTTAGTAAATCTTCAAAAAACCGGTACAACCTGATGTACTTTCGGGTTCGGGTCCCAATCGGTTCTTCGGTTTAAAAATACCTGATTTGTATCTACTTTGTAACCAAAACATAAGTAAAATCGGGTTTTTTCGGTTTAAAAGTACTTGATTTGTACCTATTTTATAATCAAAACATAAGTAAAATCGATTCAAAAATAATAAGAAAAGAACATCAAACATGATCATTCAAAATCAAATGAAAAGTAAACATAGTTATTGATAGAAAGAAAACCAAATAATTAAAAGTTTAAAACGAAAACTAAATCTCATGAAATGAGAAACATTATTCAATTGAAACAAAACTAAAATCTAAAAACTTCAAGCTTCAACGGTCATCTTTAACCATCAACATTTGTATAATATAATCACTAACCGTCATGTGATAGATAATTATTTTAGATGTTTAGTAATATCTTAATGTATTTTGGATACATATTAAAGATCATGTTTGGTACAAGTTTTGAAATTTTGAATATTTCGGGTTCTATCGGATATCCATTTAAGTTCGGGTTCGGTTCGGATAATATCCATAACCCAAAATACTGTAAAACAAGATCCATTCGGTATTTATGTCGGGTTCGGATTGGTTTAGATTCAGTTTTATCGGATTGGATTCGGTTCGGATTTTCGGGTTCGGTTTATTTGCCCCGCCCTAAGCGTAACCATCTAAAATGTAACAAAAAGAATAAGAATAAACCCAAAATTGAATAAAAAGAGAGACCATAAAGGCATAACTATTTTAATTTATTTTTTCTTTTACTATTTTTGTTCAGCTATAAACGTTTATTAACCCTTCCCAATCCATACAAAACACCACAATATTTTATCCACGCACTGCGTCTCTTTCATCTTCACGAACACACGCGCCGTCACCAAACTATCCGACCCCGCCTGGTGCGACATCCCCTTCCCACACCAAGAAGCTCCGCTACTTTACTCAACCCACCATAGAGATCGTCACTGAACTCCATCAGGTGTTTGATATCACACACCCTCGGGAAAAACGTCTTTACCAAAAGAAAAAAACTCCGACTGCTACTCAGGCAGATCCTTACCCGTGAGGAGTTTCAGCAAGTACCCGAAGTCGTATCCGCAGTGTATCCCCTCGTTGAGCACTACCCCTGATCCCATCAGAAGGTCTCCGAATCGCACCGACTCGATTCCTGGGATCGGTTGTTTTCAGCGAAGTCGATGCCTGATCGACGGAGGAAATCGATGGAGTCTGCGGCGTACATGTCGGCTTTGAGGTTGAATTCTCTGAAGTTGAATTGCCAGATGCAGTGTTTGTTGTTGTTGGTTCCGAAGGTGGGGAGGTTTCCTTGCTCGTCGGATAAGGTTTGAGGCCGAGCTGGATCATGTTTAGTAGGTTTACGTTCGTTCTTAGGGATTGGTAAGAGTTGGATTCGTTGCGTCTCGGGTTTGTGTTTGTTGTTACCGTCTTGCACACGACTCCGGGGAACTCTGTGTCCATCGCGACGTAGGGGTAATGGTTGATGGCTTGTGATATAAGTGACATCTCGTACTCGATATTCTCGTTCCAGACCTCGCGGATCTCAATTGAATCGTCTTCTTTCGTCGTCATTTGTTTCAGGATGCTGTAGATGATGAATTGAAAAAAAAAAAATACCTAGAACGGATCTAGAGAAAGATCCGATCTTGTTTCATCAATATCTGCAATCAAAATGCCAACGCCAAGAGAGAAAAATTAATCTCCAAGACAACGACATCTCGCACAATGTATCAACCAAACCAAATTAAACACAAACACGGAGATCGGTGATAGATGGGGTGATGATATTACGAACCTGAAAATTAAAGCCAAGAAGATATTGATAGATAGATATTTTATGAAGTTGGTGGAAAATCTCCAGGTTAGGGTTACAGAAGATGTGGTGGTTATTTTGGAGAGAATATATTTAAGTAAAATCGAATTTTCATCAACTCTTGGCGAAATAATAAATCGATTTCATCGTTTGCTTGTCGTTTAAAAAGCTTCCTCTATTCTAAGAAGAAACCTCAAGATTACAAAATAATTTACTGTGTGACTATTGTTAATTTCTAAGGCCAAAATAACTTTAGCCTCCCAAGCTCACACATCTATTTATTCTAATTGGATATAGAACTTGAAATAAAAAGCATAAAAACAAAACATTACTAATAAAAACATTTGTTAATCGCCTGTTCGAAATCTTTCAAAGACACAAGTTAAGTAGTTAAGTCTGGTGGTACATAGAGCATACAAGTATCTTAATTATTTTACATCACTTAAACTCCTTGATTCTAAGTTATATTTTAAAAGACAAAGCTTTACCCATTCCATCTACTTCCTCCTCCACCCTGCAACCAAAAAGTACAAGACCATTGGATTCTTCAGACCAAAACAAGACCAAATCAGAATTACACTTCTTCAACGGGATTCAACAAACTAGATCATGTCCCTGCTCCAGTTTGTTACAAGACTTTTTTACTCTAAACGTTATAAACCCTTCTACAAGGTTCTCACTTCTCAGGTTATGGAAGGTTATGGAGTGTATTGTTAATTTGACTCGACACATAACATATATACAAGAGACCTGTGTCAACAGAAGTGATAGACCATACCTTAACAGGTCCTTTGGCGTTTCACAGGTTTCATATCGTTGGCAATGAAACTAATCACTTCCTTTAATGTTGCTTTCCTTCCTGCTTCGAAATTCCAAAGTTCTGGGGTGCTGTATCGACCACTTGCATTATACTCATTCACTTCCTCCAGAGCTGTTTTAACAGCGTTGTGCACCTCTTCTCCCCACTCGCCTTTAAGCTTCTTCAGCTTCTCATCCTCTTCGTCTACCACTTCTTGTAACCGTAACCGTCCAACACCATTACTGCTGACTTACCAAAAAGTAATGCCCAACATATGGATAAAAAAGTACCAATATTCACAGAACCACTGGTTTCTCCTATATATTTCACTCAAAAAGGGCCCGTAATGGGTAAGAAAAACATACAATTGCTTTGTCCCCGGTTCCTTCACGTTTGAACGGTTGCCATGTTGAATCCTTGATGTTATTTTGCCATGTGGAGCAGAGTTTGACACCTTCAACCATAGACTCATCTGCAGAATATCTCTTCTTGCAAGCGTTCAAGAAGGGCTCCAAGTTCTCAAGTTCTCCCATCCTCTTTATCCCGATATCAGATTCGGCACCCAACAGCCCTGTCAAACGCTGAAGAAAAGAGAATTCGGAGCTTAAACAACATAGGTCTGAATGGTACAGTGCAAGTGTATCAGTAACACTTAAATTAAACATTAGATATATGTACCGCAATTAATGTTTTCCGCGCTGCATGAATCTCAAAATTGCTTTGACGTTCTTTTGTCATCAGGTCTGAGTTCATCTGCTCTAGCTGTTCTAAGTCAGACTTCTTGTCCTCTAGTTCATCATTCATCTCCTTCATTTTCGGCTTCACCGCCTCATCATCATCATCCCCCAAATGCTTCATCACTTGTAGTTTGCCTTTCAGTTCCTGGATCTCCATTTCGAGTGTCTGTTTGGTGTCTAGCTGTGTCTCAAGCTCAAGGATCTTGCGCATAGCCTCTTCTTTTTGCCTCTGAATTTTAATAAGGAGAAAATTTTCAAGCTCAAGACACAAATGAGGTAAGGTTTTTCACCCCTTTTTGGCTTTAACTTGTTATACAGTTTGAGTTGTGTACCTTATGCTCTTCCACAAGTCTCAAAACGTTCTGGTCAGCCTTCTTCTGCTCATCGGAGGCTAACTGGAGGGAAATGTTCATAGCATCATTCTGCCAAACCAAGAAAATACAAATGATTATTAGTAGCTCGGAAAACATTGATTTACCCATTCAGGGACGGATTGTTTCATGTGCATGATACTGACAGTTTAAAAAAGATATTACCTTTTTCTTCTCTTCATCAAGCTTTTGTCTTTCCAGCTCAGTTAGCGCTTCCTTTTTTTCCAACTCTTTGGACCAATTCTGCAGTCTCAGCATCTTTGCTTCCAGTTCATTGCTTAGGCTCTCCTTATCTTCTAGGATCTTCTGAATACTGCGAACCGACATCTGTTGCATCCTCTTTGTTTCTGAAATAAAATAGAAACGATTGTCAGATAACCCTAACACAATGCTAGATGAATCATAAACATATTAGCTTTCAGTTAAAAAAACCTTCTGCATAAGCTTCGTCCAAGGTTTTCTTCTGATCCAGGACCCTCTGCAGTGACATAGCCGTGTAGTTGTAACTATACTGAACCTTGTACAGATCTTCATTTGTCGTATCAATTATATCTGAAAGTTGGTCAAGAACAACGTTTCTATCCTGCTCTTTTTCTTGAGAGATATCAGACACTGTTCTTAGCTTTCCCTCCTTGGACAGGTACTCACCTATCGGCCCTTCAGAGTTATAGTCTTCCGCACGTGCACACCAACCATAGGCCTTGGACTCTGTTTCTCCCCTCTTCTCTGTCCACTCCTTTTTGCTGCAGCCTTCCCTCTCAAACACCTTCTCAAGCTCTGTCGCACTCGCAAACCCACTCCAGTCGCTGTTAAACTTAGCAACAACCCCAACTATCGAATCTCGTTCAACCCAAAACACATTCACATCAACAGGCTTGAACCTAGAGAGACGCTTCAACCAATAAGCTGAATCAAGTAGAACCCCCTTGTCATCACTTCCTCTCAGAGGGTTAATCACAACCCCCATCCACGGCCAGACATAAACATCACCCTGTTTCGGTTCCGTCTCGTTTAACAGAGGAAGAGGAGGGCGTGATGGAAGACCTTCTGCGTCACCAGCGACGAGCTCGTTCTCTAAGTACTTAGCCAAGGCGAGATGATTAGCCTTCTGCTTAGCACTTCTGCTGACAGCTGTGGAAACACCAGAAGCATGTGCAATCAGCTCCTTGTACTTGTAGTCTCGCTTCTTCTTGTCTGAACAGAAGGGGCATCTCAGCATTCCGTTCACCTTAACCTTGTATTCCCCGGTCTGCAGTTTCAGGTAAGGCTTCTCGGAATAGTCATCGATCTCTGATTCGCTGATATCAGACTCTTCATCGTGTGGAACATCCATCGTACCTGCTTTACCTGGAACACATCATTCAAACATTTATTTTTTTTTGAGATAAGAACATTTTGCCAAGAAAAAAAAAAGCTAAAAAAAAAAAAATCGAATCAGTTTTAGGTTCATGCAGCAACATTACAGCCCAAAATAGACTCAATTTCTAGGGAAATCTTAATCACAGGAGCAAGAGAAACCCTAGGCTTCATATACAGAGTCTCTGTTACGGGATACGCTCGTGCAGGCATGATAAGTAAGTAGTAACCAAACGAAAAATGCAAAAAAAAAAAAAAAGAAGCTACAGAGGAAGTGAGGCGAAGCGTTAGAAGCACGAGATGGCCAGAAGAAACACAGGAGATTTCACTATGAACGACATCGGATAGAGGAACATGGAGCTTACTCGCGACGGGGAAGAGATGAAACACGGCGGTTGATGAAGAGAGGAGAAGAGTAGAGAGTGACGGAGAGCTTTCTGAGTAATACGGAAAGTGAAGCGGAGGGATTTTATATGAATATATACAATAGAAATTGCACCACGTGTAATTTGCATATATGGAATTACACTCCTCTGGTTTGTGTATACTTTTTTCTCTTTCTTCGTTTTAAACTTTAATCTCCCATATACCTTTTCTTTCTTTTTCTATTCAAATCTCTCTTAATTTTTTTCAACAATAATTCAATTTTTTTTTATTTTCAGAAAAATTCCCAAAGCAATGTCTTCTTTTGGTTTTTTGTCAGAAAAAAAGAGGTAGAAAAAATTTTGAAAAGAGAAGATGAGAAGTTCCGATCTATTTGATCAAGACGGAGATGGATTTCAATTTCTATCATTATGGTTCGTCTCTACATAGATCATCTTTGGTAATGTTCCTAAATTTTCTCTTCTTCAAAGCTACTTTTTGCGATTGGAAAATTACTCTCTTTATCTTATTTGTAAAATGGGTTTTATCTAAAATGAAACTCTATTTCTTCATTCTCGTTGTTGTCGGCGTTGTTGTGCCTTAAGAAGCATGTCATGAAGAACATACTATAGAAACCGAGAGCAACCAACCTAACATGGCTGACTGTCCTGGATAGCGATAATCTTGATGAAGAATGGAAGGCAATGGTGAAAGAGACTATACCAAACTACTGATTGAAAAATCCAACTAACAATAATAATATCCAGACAATTATTGAAATTAGTCAAACACTAATAGAAAATATTAACTAACAATAATAATATCCGGATAATTGAAATACGCTACTTAACTTATTAAATATGAGAATAATCTACGAGTTCAAGTATATAGTGATAATCGACTACTGATTGAAAAATCATACTAACAATAATAATCTCCGGGTAATCTATACTATAATGAGGCACTTGCATCACTTCTGATGCATCACATCAGCGTTTTTGTGGGGTCTACTTTAAAAAAGTGTTAAAAAATATCAAAATCGTGGTTTGAACCCAGGTTAGTAAGATACAACATCCACCATTTATACCACTGAACTAATGGATAATTTGTACATTGATGGTTGAAACTAATATATATTTATGAAGGTTGGAAGACATTACTTCTTGGGCTTTCTCTGAGGACGGGCCTGCAAATGTATTATGGGATTCAATTTTAAATGAGCTTCATCACGTTATATTTAGAAATAGCTTAAGTTTGCAACAATTATAGTTTTCTCATATTGTAAATCGTCGTTGTTTAACATGAGTTAGAATTCTTTTCATCAATGTATCGGACTGAGTTATAGAGTTGCGCCGTTTGTCTGTTCGTAATTTTTTTTACCGGTGAACTATTTATCTCCCCATCTTAAATCGCTTGATCATAAATATTTCTGATTTGTAGTCCCTCTTTAAACCATATATATATATGATTCTCATCATTGATGAACCCAATCTGCATCTCCACATAAATCATTGATTCCTCTTAGCTTTAACCATCTTCTAGAAAATATCTCTCTCCGCCTCTCCAGTTTCTCAAACCAGCGTCACCGGCGTCTGTCACTAAACCTTCGAGTTTCTCCTTATTGGTCGTAGTAGTCAGAGCATTGTCCATGCTTCCTCCGCTTTTGGGATTCCTTGAAATTCAAGAAAGGCAGTGAGTTTATGGTAAGTTAATATTTGATCTATCACATTTATTTAATATAATTGTATTTAATTGATTTCCTGATTCTTTGTTGAATAATATTATTTGCAGATTTTGTGATTCATGGATTTATTCCCGCCGGATGTGCTAATTATTACATGCCATCTTTCAAAGCCGGTTCGTGAAAATCGATCGTTTTGAGATTGCTGGGTGCTCAAACATGTACTAGATAACTGATCATCAATTCCTCATTCCATCAACCATTATTGATGAAGTCATCACAAGTGCTTTTGAGATCAATCTCCAGTCATGATTAGGCTGTTCGACAATCTCCAAATGATTGCAACCACAAACCTCAAACTTCCATGTATATTATCATATTACATATGGGTTTATATTATGTTTCGATATTATAAATGATATTTAAACTCACATTTGGTTGGGCAAATCCGTTCTGTCCAGGGCTCGAACCTCATAAAATAAACAACTCGAGTCATTATCTGTATCATCTATGACCAGTCAGAAAAAATCAACACACAATTATTGTCTATATTGTACTAACGTTAATGATCAAAAATATTTCCTACCCAAGATCTGTGGTTGTCTCTTTATCTCCCTTACTTATCAAACTAATTTCACACAAACCTTTATTTTACAACTTAAAAGAAACCACAACAACCCAAATAATCAAAACATCAAAAACTAGAATAAAAAAACTAGAGTCCAAAAAAAAAGACGAATCATTAATGATCACCTTTTTGTCTAATTTTACAAATAAACTTCAAACCAAATATATCAAACCAAGCACCTTAACTAAAACTCAACGACATATAATCGAGTCAGGTAAACAAATACAAACTACACAATCAGTTATTTAACAATTTATAAATATACTTTCGCAGATGCTTATGAAGAAGACGAAGAAGACAACCAAGATCAGTGAAATCACCTAAACGAAAAAAGCTGAGAAAATTATGAACTCTGATAAATATAACAAACAACAATTTTTGTTTACATATTACCCATCAAATTAAAGAGAAACAAACACATGCACACCAAGAGATACAAGAGAAAATCTAGACAGACACAAATGCGACAACAATATCTCCACCTGCTCACTCCTCTTGTCTTGTGAAAATAGCTTACATGTTCAATGTCAACATACCAATGCTATTGTCTTCTTATGAGAAATACATAAATTTGTTGAAAATCCATTAAGGTCCAAACACTCAGAATTATCACTCATTTTATAGTTATTTCTACAAATCTTCATGTATTTGTTTTAAAGGTTCTGTAAAAGCAACAAGTTTAAAAATAAAATAAAAAAATATAACAAACATAATAAAGATAATAAAAATTATTACTTAATACATACAACGTACACAATTAATTTGGAGAAAAAAAATCCAGAAACAAAGGTACTCTCAACAACTTAATTTAATTTATGTACTCTCAACAGTACAAGAAACAAATAAAAAAGACAAACAAACAAGAATTCTCGTGACACAAAGCAACACTACAAACTATATATATCACATTACTAACACAGTTTAGTCCTTCATAAAGGGAGAACAATGCCTATACAGTTCATCATCATAACTCTAACCCTATAACAATAAAAAAACTTGAAAAACAATGATCAACCGAAAACGCAAAACTCACACTACAATAACTCTAGCAAATATTGAGATGAAACTCTGTTCATAACCCCGCGCTTGCGCCCTCCAAACTCACACACTTATGCATATCAGGAAAAGAATCGCAGATGTGAAGCTCACCCGAAGATGGAAGAAACAGTAAAGACCATACTTTTATTTTTTTCCAATACAATAGTTCAGAAAAGGCCAATTATAATTTGAGCCCAACATTTTAAACCCACGATTACTAAACTTTACAATAAAACATTAGGGAAAACAGTTTCAATTTTATGATCAACAATTCAAATAATTAGAAAGACAACAAAAAAAACTCCACAACTCAAATAAACCACTAAAATAAATATTTATATAACAATATGAATAAAATCCTCGTTTTGTATTCAAGATATTTCTTCGATAAATTTGAAAGTAAAGCTATACATTAAGCAATTGTGAAGGTCAACATTTTATGCAAATAGAAAATATTAATATTTTATATGGAAGATTAATGTTATGAGAAGAATTTACAATTCTTCTTATTTGACCATTTTAAATATCATAACAAACAAAGAGAAAATTAGTCTTCATAACAAGAAGAATTCAATAAATCACCGTAATTAAATACTAAAACATTAATTTCAATATTCAACATCATAATAAATACACTATATAAACAAACCTAAAAATAAATAGGCAAAAATAACATCAATTCCTAACAACCTATAAACATATCTACAATGTGATAAGCTTTCACAACCAAACACAAACATGAATAACAATTCACTTCTTACTCATCGACTCTCACACCAAACAACATCAATATGAGCAAATCTTAGACAATTACTCCAGATCTATATACAAAGACCAAATACACAACAATCGGTCATCGATTTCCAGGTACCATCAATTTTTGACAATCAAGGTAATTACAATGACTCAGTCGCTGAATCATTAGATTTCATGTTATCATATCATGACATTCATCATCCCAACTCTACATTCCTTATTGAGGAGACTAACCAATATGTGATGAATTTAATGAGGGAAAACCCTTATATTATATCCCAACATCTTCAAGTTACTCTCGCCATCAGAGACTATAATCTAAATGCAACCGCAAAACTTGACGTTGATCTAATCACAAACCTAGAAGTAACCCGACAACCGAAGAGGAAAACCATATATGCACCATCTGCTTTGAGAATTACACCAATGTAACCAATATTTCGACACTCACATGCGGCCATAAATTTCATTGTCTTTGCATTAACCAATGGCTACGTACAAATATAAGTTGCCTAATGTGTTGGAAAAGTAATTTATGAGCCAAAACAAGCTAATAATAAAAAATAATTTTATAATAATCATCAAACAATATTTGGTATGTATTCAAGGGCATAATCAATAGATAAAATCACATACACAAAATCATCCGATACATCAACAATGTCACCGGCCCCGCGCCTGCGCGGGGGCTATGCAATTAGTTATTTAAGTTATCCGATCACTAATTTAAATAACCAACAACCATTAAATATAATTCGATGATTGGTATACATTACATACATATCTGAATCGCATAGATTGGACTGTGATACACACATGTAATATTATGAACGGAAAGACGATGGAGAGAGTGAACCGGTGAAGTTATTGCTTTTGAGCTGGCTGTAACTCGCCGGAATTTTGCCAGAGATGAATTCTGGTTTGCGAAGAAACAAATTTTCTTTATTCCAGAGACTGTTGCTGGTAAAACACCTATGATTTTTTGTGAGAGACAAGTAGAGCTATGGACCATCACATGATCATATATCTACTGCATCTTCTCTATGTAAAATACCATTGTTTATATTGTTGATTTCTGCAAAAACTAAAATCATGTCAAACCCTCAAATAGAGAAACAAATTTAGGCGAACTGGTGCATTAATCGGTTTCTGAATTGGTCCAAAATTTTCTAAATGAGATGTGATTATTATATCTTATTTGGTTTTCCGTAGATACATTAGGAGGATAAAAAAAAGAAATAGAGAAAGAAGATGATACTATGGAAGGAGAGAAAGTGATAAAGAAAATTGAGTAATTTTTTTGTATTAGACAGCTATCATATTACATCTTTTTGGTTTTCTCTTTAGGTGAACAACTATTAGGTCAAGGACTTATTATCCTGGATCCGGATTCGATCCGGGATCCGCTCCGAAAATAGGATATTCGGGGCGTCCAGATCTGAATCCAGATAGTAAAATCAAACATCCGTCAAAATCGAATCCGGATCCGGTTATCTTAATTTTTACGTCGGATATCCGGATCCGGATCCGTACTTTTAAAATATATTAATTTTTTAAAAATTTTATTAATAATTATATTTTATATATTAATATTTATTCATAAAAAGTTTTATAATACTATATTTTAATTTTTAAATATTATATTCATATTTATATTTATAAATCTTGTATAAATATTTATTTAATGTATATTTTAGAATTTTAATATTTTTAAAACTATTATTAATTATTTTTACGAATCCGAATCCGGATATCCGCGGATAGTATGATAACTAAACGGATATCCGTAATCCGGATATCCGGAAGTCCCGAATCCGGATCCGGATTCTAAATCCACGGATCCGGTCGAATCCGGATCCAAATACCCCAAATTTCCCGGATATCCGGATCCGTCCCACCCCTAACAACTATATGGTTATTTCATTATTTGTGTAATTTTGTTCTATTATGAATTGGACTTTTAATGATTTTTCATGTCTGCGAACTTTTTAGTTATTAAGTATTTTTGTTGCAATTCGCTCTATAATCAAATCCGTATATTGTATTTTTTTATAACTAATAGTTGTGTATTTTATATCACCTGTCAAGTTTGACTAGAATGTGTGGATCTGAGGTGAGCGTTCGGGTACCCATTCGGATTTGGTTCAGTTCTATTCGGGTTTCGGATTTTCAGAGTCAAAAATTTTAGTTCCATTTGGATATTTCTAAATTTCGGTTCGGATAGTTCGAGTTCGGATAACCCATTTAAATTAAATTTTTAAATTCATTATATACTTTTAATTTCTCAAAATCTGTAAACAAAATAATATATTACATATCAATTTGAATAACATATGTTAAAATACCTAAACTTAACATATAAATTAGTTTGGTTTGAAAATTTAGAAAGAGAATCAATAGATATTTTAAGTAGTTTTGGTGTTTTGACTATACTTTAGCTATTTTTAATATTTATTTTTGACTATTTGTATGCATTTTCAAATATTTTGGATAACTAAAAAGTATCTTATATTTTTGGATTTTTTCTAATATACATTTAATCTAAAAATAGTTAATATATTTAGGTATATAAATCTATTTCAGATATATACGGATAGGGCTGTGCACTAATACTTGTTACTCAGTCGATACTTGCTACTCGGCTCGTACTCGGCTCGAAAACGCAAGTACTTGAAGTTGTCAAGTCAAGTAGCAAGTCCGCAAATTTTACAACTTGCAAATACAAGTCAAGTATCAAGTAATACGATTTTTTCTAATACTCGACTTGTTACTTGTTTTACTACTTGTTATTGGTTTTAAAAATATATATGCCCTATTAAATCATTACTTTTATTTCTCACATTGTAATTAATTTTTATTTTTTTAGGTATTTTATTTTATAAGTACTTATTTTGAATGGATCATATATACACTAAAAATCAAATTACTTGAATGGATTGAATAAAATAACAAGTATATTGGAAAATAAAAGTATTTATTCCATGTTTAATTGCATTTATCATTTTTGGTACATTCAGTTTTAAAATTTTACCTAAATAAACAAGTATCAAGAATTAACAAGTACTTTGCAAGTATTAAAAGTATAGGCAAGTACTTGATTATTAAGTACTTGATCGAATCAAGTACAAGTACAAGCCGGAAATTCTAATACTCGCACAAGGCAAGTCAAGTACGGGTACCTGAAAATATTTCAGTTCGGGTCTGATTTAGTTTTGATTCTATAAATACTAAAATTTGAACGCATTTGATCAATTCCGGTTCAGGTTCAGTATTAATTTTTTTTTTTGATTGGGTTCAGTTCTTGGATTATGTGGGTCACCTATCCAATGTATATATAAGCCTAGGGTCTGACTGCGATTGCGGTTGCGGGAGTTTGGAGATGTGTATGCTCCGATTTCTAGCGTTATTAAGCGGTTCGTATGACTAATACAGCGGTTAGAAATTGTTGTGTTTGCGGAATATTTGTGACTGGTTGATTATGAGATATTGTATTAGTTCTAATAATAATTATCAAGATTAACACATTTTAATGTTATAAAAATATCAAAAATATACTACTATGATAAAATTTAATAAATATAAATATAATATAATTAATAATACTATTACATGTATTTTTTAGTTTACATGAAAGTTATAATTTCAATAAAATTTAGTTTGAAGATTTATATTAGAACTTTTAAAAAATATTTTATTTCATTTATATATATATATATATACGTATATTTATATATGTGTATATATTATGTTTGAAAATTATATTGAATAGTTCTGGTTTAAAGTTTTTATAAAATAAAAATTATACTGTTAGTGAATTTAAGTTTAAATATAAGATATATTTTTATAATATTTTAATTTTAAAATTTAAATTAAAATATTTTAAATATTTTTAAAAAATATTTTATATATTTTTTATCCATCGGCAATCGCCCGCAACCGCAAACGTTAGCCGAAACTTACTTTTGATTTTATGAGATTTGGAGCAATTTGAGGCGATTTGTAGCGTTTTGAGTGATTGTTGCATAATGCCAACAATCGCTACCAAACGCAAAAACTGCGTTTTCTGACGTTATTAGACGATTCGTATGACTGGTATAACGGTTAGAAATTGTTGCGTTTGCGGGATATTTGTGACTGGTTAATTATAGGATACTATAATAATTTAATAATAAATTATCAATATTAACACATTTTAACGTTACAAAAATATCAATAATATACTACTATGATAAAATATAATAAATATTAATATAATATAATAAATAAAAATATTACGTTTGCTTTATATTTTTTTAGTTTACATGAAAGTTATAATTTCTATAAAAATAATTTTGAATATTTATATTAGAACTTTTAAAAGCATATTTTATTTCATTTATATATTTTTTTATATATGTGTATATATATTAATGTTTAAAATTTATATGGAGCAGTTTTGGTTTGAAGTTTTTATAAAATAAAAATTATAATGTTAATAAATTTAAATTATATATATATTATTTCTAATATTTAAAATTTAAGTTTAAATTTAAAATTTAAAATATTTGTAATAAAATAGTTTATATTTATTTATCCATCCGCAACCGCTAGTAGGAACGAGCTTTTGATGTTACGAGTTATAATATTTCGTGTGATTGTTGCAAACCGCCAACAACCGATACCAATCGCAAAAGTTGCGTTTGCGGGTTCTAGCCGGAAACCAGTTGCCCCCTAGTGTAGGATTGTAGTCCGTAGGGTGAAAAACACTGGATCATAGCCCCTAATCATCGCCCTTCTTTTTTTAGATCGCCATTCTCGAATTAATTGCTGATTACGCAAAACGGAACCTATTTGCCTCCTAACCAACTCTCTTCTTCTTCTTCTTCTTCTCTCCATCAGATCCCTTCTTACTTTCCTCCAATTGGATCGCGAGTTGGAGGTTGGTTACGAGGAGGAAGAAAGGAAGGATATTATTGGATCTGATTTCAAAAAGGAGAGATTTTGTTCTGATTTATTGAACACCATGGACGTTCCTAGCTCGTGGGATGCTTTACGCAAACAGGTAATTTTCGATTCGAAGCTTCTGGGTAGCGACTGAATCGATATTCTTCTCCTGGGTTTCAATCGAATTGAGGAATAAATTGGCTATTTCTTGTTGGGTCAATCTCAAAGATGAGATTTTTTTTCTATTGGATCTAACTGTAATGTTAATGATAACTTTAAAGGAAGATGCTTTGTGTTGTTTGCATTTGGATTTTACAGGCTAGAAAGATTGAAGCTCAGCTTGACGAGCAGATGCATTCGTATCGCCGACTTGTCTCTACCAAGGCTTTGATAAAGTCAGATGGTGTAGAGAGTGACCTCGAAGCTGGGATTGACTCACTGCTAAGGCAACTGCAACAAGTTAATGCGCAGATGCAAGCTTGGGTTTCTTCAGGTGGTTCAGAGATGGTCTCTCATACTTTAACTCGACATCAGGAGATCCTTCAAGATCTCACACAGGTATGATCCATCTTCCATTTAATAGTTACTTAAGTTTTGTTGCTTGGGCTGGTAATGTTCTGATCAGCAGCAATGCAATGAATGTTTGACTCATTCGATGAGCTTTGTTCCTGTGTGTATGACTCATTCAAAGTGCAGGAGTTTTATCGACACCGATCAAGTCTTAGAGCAAAACAAGAGCATGCTTCACTTCTTGAGGACTTTAGAGAATTTGACCGGACTAGGTTAGACTTAGAAGATGGGGATGGCTCTGCAGAACAAGCTCTTCTCAAAGAAAATGTGGGAATCAACCGCAACACAGCGCAGGTTAATAAAATCCTTTGCCAGTAAATCTTTGTTAAGACTCTACAGCTGTTTCACACATTAAGCTGGCTTTATCAGTTTAGTTGAACACCATCATGGCTTATGTGAACTGCGTATAACATAAACTTTGCAGATGGATGGTGTCATTTCACAAGCTCAGGCAACACTTGGTACACTCGTGTTTCAGCGTTCAACTTTTGGAGGCATCAACTCTAAGCTTAGCAATGTCACCAGCCGTCTACCTACGGTACAGAGAGCCTTCCTTTCTCTTATTTGCAACCTCTCCTTGCTTTCTTTATGTGTGGCTATTATAGAATATATCATCTGTATACCTCACTCTGCGATACTATGGTTAAACCCACTCTGCAGGTGAACACTATTCTGTCAGCGATAAAGAGGAAAAAGTCAATGGATACAATCATTCTTTCACTAGTTGCGGCTGTATGCACATTTCTCATATTCATCTACTGGTTAACCAAGTAAAAAAATTGCCCATTTTTTCATTTCATCTTTCTGTTGGGCCACGTCTGGTTTTCCCATGATGTTAATTTGTTAGAGTTTGTTATGTGATCATCCGTCAGTGTTCTAGTAAAGAATCTAAAGATCAAAAACATAAATATTTTGTGTACAGCAAACTTCATTCCTATCTTTGCAGTTTTGACGAGCTTATACAACCATCTGTTTCTTTCATCCTATACTGGATTTTCTTGGCTTTGAGAATGATATAGATAGTTGATATCAATCTGGCTTCAATAAAATTCTAATCATAAATAATTGTGTATCCACTTGCTATATATCTATCTGTATCATACCTGTCACACGAATCTGGAACCTAATACTCGAATTCACCTTATGCTTAAGAATGTGGCAAGGAGAACGCATGATGATCATGATCTATAAGGTCTCGCTATCACCGCCGTCCTTTGATATGTTGACAATGAAGTTATGTGAAACTAAACATCGTTAGGGTCACTGCTTGTATATATCTGATGTTGGAATTGATCCGTCAAACATGGTTGATCGTCAGGGTCACTGCTAATCCACTGCTCCCCTGGGCAAATGGAACAAACCTGTCCTCAGGCTGCTATTTCGTATGAAAACAAAGAGAGATCATCTTCAGACACTGTCTGATGATTATAAGTGGCCTGAATGTGTATTGCAGAAAGGGACATCTGCTTTCATTCATTATACAGTAGTGTTCAAGCAGTTTCATTGGTTGCTAATAGAACTGGATATAACATTTCAAAACATAATGTCTTTCCCTCTATTGAAGTTAATCACATGTAACAAAAATCATATAATGTGTTTTTCTTTTAAACTTGAAGGATGAAAACTCAAATAAAACTGTGCTGAATCTGTTTGCTGAGCCCAACGATCCTGCAATCCAAGCAACTACACAGAGTTTAGTCAGTCAGTCAATACCCGAATTAAACCACATACCTAAAGAGGGTTCGAGCTTAATTTGTGTTTGAAAAGATTACTCACTCAAGTGATAGACCTGAGGAGACTCGTAAAGATTGTCAGCTTTCAAGCTTGCTTTTCACTAATCCACTCAACAAAACTGTCGAGAACCAATGGCCATGCAAGCTCAGGATTGTATTCCGTCATGTCAGGGAAACTTATCTGTATAAACACGTCTAGTTAGTTGATGAAACTGCCAAGCAGGGAACTAGAAAGGGTTAGGAAACATACCTCGTTGCAGAACCTGTAAAATCCCATCCATTGATCCATGTTTATGACTTTGTAGTCGTTTTGGATCTGTGAAACAAAATTCATATGATGATAAGATTGCAAGGAAAAACATTCTGGACATGAAAAGATATTATTACAAGTGATGCAAACCTTTAAGTACTCGACGAAGTAGTCAACTTGGGCTCGGAATGTAGATCCCATGACGATATCTAGGAGTTGACATATAGTCTCAATGTCTATGCTCTTCTGTTTTTCCTCTGCATTGAACAGTAAACAAGACCATACAAACATTTAAAAGTGTGATATAGAAGCCATGAAATACAAATATCTCATGCAGAAGCTGCTGAAGTTAATCTTACCTGTTAAACAATAGCGGAAGGCATAAGCATAGAAATCTGCAAAATTTGTTTGCCTCCTGACCTTAAAGAGATTAGAACAAGGAAGAAAAGCTTAGCATGGTTGAGTGCTGAGAAGATGTCAACCAATTAATATATGAAAAATGAAAGGAAAGAATAAAAGATTGAACCTCTTTCTCAAGCTCGGGAAGGGCTTTCTTAAGTTTATTGATAGTATCAGCTCTTAGAGCCTTAAGGCCTCTTCTCCACTCCTCCTACGGATGTACAGTGAGTATCAGAAAACAGAGTAGAAGAGGATCTCTACCTCTTTTATGTATTCTATACGCATATATCTTATACCTGTGTAAAGTAACCTTGTTTCTCAGCTTTCATTTTCCTGCAAAGTGAGAGAGAGAGTATATATAATTTTGCTAAGAGAAAGAAAAATAGACGTATTAATTAAATAACATTTTTGATGGGATTAACAGTAAGTACCAAGCAAGCATCAAGATTCTGATATCAGTATGAGAGACTTCCAAGTTGGAGCATAGTTGCTCTACTCCTTCAGGGCTGTTCAGGTAATAATAGACCAAACATGTTATTAGAGAAGCAATGAGCTAGAAACCAACTTTTATACTAGGAAGAAACAGAGCTTGAAAAGGAATATACGAGTCAATTGGATACTTACTCAATGAGATTGGAAGAAGTATTGGCGTATTGATTAAACAAATGATCTATTCGATCCATCTCTTTACTCGAGCCTGAACCATTGAACCAAAAACACACACACAAAAAGTGAATTCTTGGTTCGTCGAATTATATCAACTTTTTGATCATTCATCAGCTCACCACATCACGAGAAAACCAAGTTTCGGCATAATTACACATAAACCCTAGGACGATTGAGTTCGAGAGAGAGGAACCTGAGCGAAAGAGATCCGTAGTGACTGAATCCGATTTCTTCTTCGATGCTGCAGAAGAACGACGCATCTGTAGAAAGACAAAGAGAGAATCTCAGATAATTAGCAGAAATCAAGAAGAGGAAAGAGTAGAGAGAGAGAAGAAGAGGCATCACCACGAACGAGAAGCTTCTAGATGAGGAAGAAATCTGAGAGACGAGACGACGATTGGTACTCGCAAGTCGAAACCCTTTTTATATGTATCTCCTCTATCTATGTATTTGTATCCTTTTATATACACAATTTTTACTTTTATTGCTGACAAAACACACACACAATTTTTTATTTTTTATTTATTCTTAGAATTATTTCTGATATATAACAAAAAAAAAAAAATAGAGAAGGTAGAGAAAGATAGAAAAAGAACAAAAAAAAAAGAAACAGAAAGGAATTTTGGTTAATTTTCTGATTTTTTTTTTTTGAATTACTGGGTGCAATTTTTGTTTATTCTTTTTAGATTCTTGGAGATGTCTCTGCTTATTCTGGAGAATGAAGCTTGGTATAATTGAATACTATCTTGAGTTTTACAAAATGTCTAGCTGCAGCTACTGATCAGAAAAGGTTTTATTTTGTTCCATCTCTGATTCTTCAATGCTCTCAAGTAACTAGGATTATAAACTACAAGTCATTTACAGTTTTTTTTGCTATATGTTGGTTTAATTGGAGAAAGGGTTCACTAGAGTAGCAAAAACTACATTTTCAAATGCCACATTGTACTATTTGCTCTGTCACCTCCCTTAAATTTCCATCCTATAAACCGTATGATTCAACAGCCACATGTTACGGATCTCGTATCCGTACATTTCAGATACGTGTGACGTTTCCCAGTTACTTGCTTTGATGGTACTTCCACTTTCTGAGACAACGATGGTCAATCAAGGCATCTTCAGGAGCATTTTTTTGCGTATGTGTTTTCTTCACTTTGTTATTCGCATTACGTGTTTTTTAAAAGTTAATGGTCGCATATTATTTCACACACCAAAATCTCAGGCCATGTCAAAGTGCAACTAGTCAATTACTTGCATCATTTCTTCCTTAGCTTTGTTACACGAGCAAATAACAAACAAGTCTAGGCCTAGACGTAATACTCTATACAGAGCCAAAGGTTGTTTTAATTTCTTTGTAGATGTCTCTCACTCTCCTCCCATTTGAGCTTCTATAAGATAGTTATCTTTTTTTTTGCTAAGAATGTTAATTTCGATTAAGATATGAGGATTGTTCTACAGAGTAGTAAGCCTTTACAAGAGATGCCCTGGCAAAAATAAAGTTAAAAAACAGGGCATCAATCAACATTTAATAAAACAACACCTAGAACAGAATCAAGGGATTGCAGGATAGAGATAGAAGTGAGTCATAATTCATATGAGCCACAGAGCCATGAGAGAGCAAAATTTCTTTCGCTTTCTCGCTGCATAAATGCAGTTGATGATGTGTCTGTTGATTCCATTGAAAGTCACCAGTGGGGGGACTAGTATCTGGTTGTGTAGCATGTTGTTCCTCTGCTGCCAGATGTAGTAAACAATCGCTTGTGCCACCAGCATACGGAGGTTTGAGGGGGCAGGAGCGGAGGAAGATGATGACCATTGCATAAGCTCACTCCAATCGTTGAAGACCGGGACTACGTCCCTGCACCTTCGACGTACTTCAGACCATAAGACCATAGCATACGGACATGAGAGCATCAAGTGATCCCTTGTTTCCGGGTGGAAAGAGCAGATGCAGCAAGACGTATCAACCTGCATACCCCACAAAGCAAGACGACATCTCGTAGGCAACCTGTTAAGATTTGTGATCCACATATGGAAGGCATGCTTAGGAGTGGCTCCACTGTACCATATGTGCTTAGCAATGTCTTGGATAGGTGCTCTTTGCCTCAATACTTCGAACCATTTCGAACCATTGCATGTCCTTCTATCCGACACAGATGGTAATGGAGCAATTTCGAACCATTGCATGTCCTTCTTTATCTTATGGATGTATATCTTTGCCAATTATTATTTCATTTGAATCCACCACCGAGTGTCTGATACAGTTTTGAATAAAGGAACACTTATAAACAACTAACTATATTGAAAGTCAATGTTTTGAAGGAAGAAAAGAAGTTTCTGCAGACAATGAAGATAAGCATGGATTGAATGAGCAAAAACGCATTCAATTACAACAGTGGCACATAATTCTAGATTCCTACTCTCTGTTGTTGAAGTGTGTGATGATGATAATACTCATCTTTCTCTCAGCATTTACTTCTCTCCTACCTACATTTCCCATGAGCTGATGAATAGTACACATTATTCTTAATTATATATTCTTTGTTTTAAAACGCTAAAATGGACTTTATATTAAGTTCTCTATCAAAAGAACAAGAGAGCAAACAGAGTAAAAAAGACAAGGATGATGAAAGCAAAACAACTTCTTGTGATTGGTTTTTTATTTTCAGTACTCCTTTTGGTCGACGCACACACAACCGAGTCAATATCAGATCACGAAGAGAACGCAAACGGAAAAGCTGTAACCGTAGAGGATCATAAGCAAATAAACAGAGGAAGACGCAGTGGTAGCGGTCAGAATCGTGGACGCAGAAGCTGCGATCCACTCTACCAATACTTATTCGGAGTCTGTGGCCGTTGGCCTTTTCCTACAACACCTTCACCGGATAACCCTTTTCTCCCTTTTCAACCACCACGTCAACCCCCGCGTCCACGGCCACGTCCACCACCGTTGGTTCCATCTCCACCACCACCTCGTCCACGTCCAGGACCGCGACCAAGGCCAACTCCACCACCGTTAGTTCCGTCACCACCACCACCACCCCCTACGCCGCTTGTTCCTTCACCTCCCCCTCCCTCTCCGCCACCTATTTTCTTATTCCCTTCACCGCCACCACCAGTGCTAGCGTTCCCGCCACCGTTAGTTCCGTCTCCTCCGCCGCCATTGTGGCTACCACCACCAGTGTTTACTCTTCCCCCGCCATTGGATGAGTTTCCACCTATGCCACCAATAGTTTGGCTGCCTCCTCCAGATGTTCCCGGGCAATCCTCGCCGGCGGAAGACTTCGATATGACTCCACCTTAGTTAATGTAATCACCCACGTTGTAACACAGAGTCATGTTTCTGTTTTCCTCTTTAGCGTGTACGATTACTAAATAAGTATATGTCATGTCATGTAACGGAACGGAACTATTTTGATTTCCTCTGAACTCTATATAGTTTTGTGAGCACGTCTCACCCATCTCATTTTCATAATCAAATGGGCCGGACTTAGAGAGTTCTGAGAAACTGGCCCAATAAATGAATAAGGCCGTTCGGAATTTGGTTGGTAAATGTGTAACTTTAATGTGGGTGGGTCAGGTTGTTTTCTACGATGTAATAATAAGGAGCAGCTGAAGCAACGGCGTAGGATAAGTATAACAATTCTCGAAGTGAAGACTCGACTCTATTCAATGCTAGTTTCTTAGAGCAGAGCAGAATCAAAGAATGCCACGTTCTTATACTCTTCATTACCTTTTGTTTGTTCATATCTACATAATAACTCCTGAATGTACATTTCATCTCCACGTTCCATTCTTGCAGATTGCGTGTAACTTGTTTAACCACTTCTGATCTAACCGGTTCTGTAGACCATGGTTTTATATGGATTAATTTTGGTCCAGCCGTTCCCATTGTTCCCCTGGCCGGGTTGGAGAAAAAAAACGAAAACACTTACGGAGCGTCCAATTCAGATATCGATTCGTTTTTTTTTTTTTTTGGTATTTTGATTTATAAAAATAGTTATAAAAAATAGCTACTATAATAAAATCATATTTACTTTGGTTTAATTCGGTCTATATAACGTCGGTTTTCAGTTTATTCGGTTTTAACGCAAAAACCATAAGTATATATTTTTAACAGTATTTTGTGAATTTTATTTTATATGATTAGATCGGTTTTAATATAGCCGGATATATTTAGGTTTTTAAATAGGCTATTTTTATTTTACTATTTAAATAATTAATAAACATATTAAGTTAATAATAATAATATTAGTTTTTATAGAATAAATATAAGAAAAATTAGTAATCCATATCTATATGACGCAATTTTTTAAAAAATAATATCCGTTTGGTATATTCAGTATTACCAAACCTAAACCATTTTCTTCGGTTTTAATTGGTTCGGTTTTATCGGATCGAACATCCTGATTGGATATTTAAACATAACGGGTTGATATATGATTTTGGCTCAATCAGACCAATATGATTTCAGTTGATTTGTTGATATAGTAAACAACTTTAACTCGTTAACCAAATCTGTTTTCCTGCTCAAAGTGGAGTTTACACTTGCTAAAATTGCTTATGCTTTTAAACGTTGACTCTAAACGGGAATGGAACTAATGCTTTGAAAGATTGATACATTACAAATAAACATAGTTCTGTCTATTTTCACTTCAATATTTCTTTGAGTACAGAAGCTGTGTGTGTGCTGGATAACACTCACCTTGTAGCTCTAAATTCCTGAGCCAGGTTTACTTATTGCTCTTTTGTATTGGGTTGTGTAACCACATAAATATTCTCTTTATTATCAAAATTATTAATTGAAACCTTACAAAACTGAGGTCTTACGTAGTGACACACGTAAAAATAACCAAAAATTCAACATGATCAATCATCAAATGGTTCCACTATAAATATATACACATGTGTGGTTTAGTTCTTGCATGTCCTAGGGACTAAGAAACAGAAAAGAAAAAGATGAAACGACTTGTAATAATAAGTGTAGTTACACTGCTTTTGATTAGTGTTTCAATAACAGAATCAATAGAGAAACCACAAAGACACAGAGACCAAAGCAAGAAAGGTTTGGTTAGAAGACACAGAAGAGCCAAAAGCAGAAGAAGAAGCTCAAGCAGAAACGGTGAAGCATTTGCTACTAAATGTGATGTGTTTTTCCGGTGCGTGTTCGGCACATGCGGTCAATGGAATTTCCCTATAGTTCCTTGTCCTGAAAACCCTTTCTTGCCTCCTCCTCCGGTGGTTGCACCGGTGGTTATACCACCGCCACCAACCTGTGTTAATTGTGTACAAGCATCACCACCACCTCCAACACCGGTCCCTTGCCCACCACCACCGCCACCGCCAATCCCGGTTCCTTGTCCACCTCCACCATCACCACCTCCTCCTGTGCCTTGCATCACTTGTGTCACAGCTCCAGCACCGCCTCCTCCACTGCCTTGCGTTACTTGTGTCACAGCTCCGGCACCGCCTCCTCCTCAACCCTGTATTGTTTGTACCACTGCACCGGCTCAACCTCCACCGGTAGCTTGTCCACCGCCACCAATACCGCCGGTTATCCCATTTGTCCCTACACCAATTCTACTCCCTCCATTACCACCTTTATTTCCAGTTCTGTCACCACCAGCAACGCCTACTCCAGTTCCAATCCTACCCCTTCCTCCACCTTCTGCGCCTCTTCCGCCACCATTATCTTCCTCTCTTCCATCACCGTCCCTTCCATTAGTGTTATCTCCCCCACCACCACTACCTGGTGGCTCGGTTTCACAGCCACCGTTTATGACTGCACCTCCTCTTCTAGGCGGCGGTGCTCCGGGATTCATAAGTACACCTCCGCCGGTGCAAGACCTCCCTCCTACTTTACCTCCACCGGTTCAGGACCTCCCTCCGATTTTGCCTCCACCGGTTCAAGACCTCCCTTCATTGTTGCCTCCACCGGTTCAAGAGTTCCCGCCTATTCTGCCACCACCGGTTCAAGACCTCCCTCCAGTGTTGCCTCCACCGGTTCAAGATCTCCCTTCCTTATTTCCTCCACCGGTTCAAGAGTTCCCGCCTATTTTACCTCCACCGGTTCAAGAATTTCCGCCGATTCTACCACCACCGGTTCAAGACTTCCCACCGGTTTTCTCAACACCACCGATCGTACAAGATCCACCGGTGGTTCCAATATTCTCCACACCCCCAGCTCTTGGAGACTTCCCACCGCAAACTCCCGTCTTCACCACGCCGCCAGAAGTAACGAATCCATGGCTACCGCCAGAACAACCGCCGGTTACGTCCATACCAACTGTGCCGGATAATCCATATCCAAACCCGGACATGGGTTCAAATCAGCCGTTAGTTCAGTTTCCTCCACCCTCTTGGGATACACCACCATTTAATCGTTAGTTTTCTATATTTTCAGGTTCTCCTGCTTTGTTAAATTGTAAAAATGTAACGTAAGATACACGTAATAAGCAGCAATGCCAGATTGTTTAAACTTATGGCTGTGATTTGCATTTCATGTAAGACTCTGAAGGAGAGTGTCCCTTTATCATTAATTAAGCCATGTATAATCTATCTCCTTTATCATTTCCTTTTGAAAGCGTGTCACTATATTTATTATCCAAAACATATTTACAGCATTTTTTAAAAATATATCTACTACAACTTTTTTGTATAATATTCTTTCGAAAATATTATTGTTTTGCAGTTTATAGTTTTTTTTTTTGATAAACACTAAACTAAAATCTATCTATATTTTTATTAAAATAATAATGAAAAATTTATTAAGTTTAAAATGTTTGAAAATGAGAATTTAGTATATAAAATTGGCACTAAAAATATGCCAAAATACCACAATATGTAACCAAATTTCTCAGCAAACAACCTATTAATGTGTATAAAACCTTTTAACTTAACTTATCAATAATACTTTTTGGAAATATGTAGAAAAATATATATTTGTCAGAAAAATATTGTCAAAGACATTTTTATCATTAAAAATTATATCCAGTTTTTAAAACATTAAAAATCATTTAAAATAAAAAAACTGGTCTAAGTAGACAAATTATACTATTTTGATTCTCATATATGTTAATAAATGATATATACGGTTTATAAAACTGGTCTAAATTTACTAATAATATTAACAAATTATATATGTTAATATATGATATATATGGTTTATATAAGAATTTTTGGATCTATCTACTCGACTACACGTTTGAGTCGGATATGGAAATATTTATTGAGACTCAAACATTATAATAGAAAAAGTTAAAAATATTTGTTTTCTAATAAAAATTACAGATTTATGTATACTTTATCAAAATGATCAACAAGAATTAATGTCCACGCTTTGAAAGTGCGAATCAAAATCTAGTATCTATTAAATATGTTGATGTGTGACTTATCTAATATGTCTCTCATATACACGAAGTATTTTAAATTAGATGAAATTGTCTTTCTGGGAACACTATTATATCAGATTGTCATTTTTTGTTTATCTTATATCAGATTGTCATTTTTTGTTTATCTTTATGTTTCTTTTCTAAATATATATTATTTAAACTCTGAATCTGTGACTAATCGAATTTGATTTTTTATGTATATCAAAAAATATTTTAAATAAAGTTAATATAAATGAGTTTTAAAATTCATCAAATAAATTTAAAAACTAGTGATTATGATTTTTTGGTCAAAATAGATCCGTTTATATCGGAATTTGACAAAATACATACCTTAAATTAGACATGTTTTAGTTTGTGATTCATCTATAAATGTACTTTCCTGTCTTTTTAATTTTTAAAACACAATTATTTCATTATCGAATATGAAAGTTGCTTTCAAACCTTGGTTTATTGGTTTCGTTATGCTCACAATTCTTTTCCTTGGTTTGTATTTACATTTACAGCTTGTTAATATATTATATAATCATTCTAATTATTTGATACTGTTTATTTTATATACCTACATAGATTATATGTTTAATTCTATAATATTGAGTTTAATGATTTTCCAAGAATAATCAATGATTAAAAATAAGATGTTTAAAATTTCAGTTTTTATACAAAAATGCAGAAAACTCTCTAAACGTTGGTTTTACAAAAAAAATGATGTTCTATTTTAAATATAAAACTAAGATTATGTTTATCTATTAACAGGAGAAACGACAATTGCTCAGAAAGGAAAAGGTGATAACCAATGTAATGAAACATTGCAAGACAAAAGTGGAAAATGTGATCTCAACCAATGTAATGCCGCATGTCTCAAAAAGCATAAAATAGGGCTAGGTGTTTGCAGTAATGGCGAAGGCGACAACAAAGGAAAAGTGATATGCATATGTCATTACCAATGTCCTCGCTGATTTTTTTTATCTACGTTGAAAATCAAATAATATTTATAATAATATTACGCCTTTGTTAAAGAAAAAATAAATAAAAGTTATAACAAATTGTTTGTTGATGTTTTGGCATAATAAGGTGTACTATGTTACTGAATACAAATATAAATAACAAGTATTGATATGTGTTTCTTCATTTTTCATATTTTTTTTTTTTGTACATTTGAGTAAATTAATATTATACTGGAATTTGTTGTTAATTTCTTTTCTTTTTTAGTTTCATATAAAATTTGAAATAAAAAATGGTAACTCCCGCGATCGATCTATGGCGGCTTGTTATGTGGATCCGGTCAGAAGAGAGAACTCCGTCGATCTGTCTTTGGATTCATCTAGGTACTTTGTTCAAAGTATGGACGACAGGCGAGGGAGAGGAATAAAGCATTTGATTTTAATGTGGCATTTTCGGATCATGAGAAGTACGTGAGGAGGGAGAAAGAGAAAGGAAACAGGGGATACGAGTGAGAGCGACGATCACATTGATATACAATCATAGATTGAAGGTAAGATCGATGTGTAAGACTTTATCACTTGGAGAAACACAATGCTTGAAAACTGATTCATTCACATGCGTATTGTAGCATTGTTGCCATTGCTGTAGCATTCAGACAATGCTTGTTCTTAGTCTTTATGGTTTGTGATGAGATTAGAATGAGTAAGTGTCACCACTTTCAGTTACGCATCTCTTAGTATCTCATCAATACTCTGTTTCACAGACGAAATAATGTCCCTGTTTTTTATTTTTATTTTTAACACAAATGTCCCTGTTTATATTCTGGTAAATCTTCATACCCACCTTGATAGAAAGGATCGTTAGGCTACAGTATTCATTTTAAAGAAGAAAAGCAATGGTTTTTGATGTGATTGGAGTTCTTGCTCATGGTTCTCTTGTTGTCCTGTCCTGGTTTATAAGTCGTGGAATCAAATTGATGCTGCAAAGTTTCTCATTTTGCTAGGTTCCTACTTATCCTTTAGTCTTCATAAATGGTTCAGAATCACAAATTTGTTATAGCATCCGTTCCCAGTAGTAGATAGTAATCTTTTGATTTTCTTAGCTCATGCTCATAGTCATTTATCTGCTTTTGAGACTCAATTGTGGAATCACTATCTTGCTAAAACAAAAAGAGACGCATCTGTCTTTCCGAGAGAAAACTGACCTCCTTTAGCATTACGGCTTAAGCATATCAGTCCTCAGCCTTACGGCTCAATGACTTTATGGCCCAGAAGCACACTATTATTGTGTTGCTTCAACCAAAAGATTTGAAGCTAAGATCATCTCCAATGTATTTTGCTATTTTTACCTCTAAATTTGAAGAACTAGATAGAATTTGCTCAAATATATTCTCTTAAAATAGCAATCTCTAATTATAGAGTAAAAATAAAGAATTGCTATTATTCCCTTGTTAATAGAGAAAAAATAGCAATCTATATTATAGAAGAAAAACTAGAGGTGTGTTCAAACAATTTCACCTTTAAATGTTATTATAGAGATGATAATAGCAATGGATTGAAGATGGTCTAATGTGAGAGTGTCATAAAAATCGTTTTCGTTAGTGTATAACCCGCTTTTACAATGATAGCTCTTTATTTGCCATAGTAAAAACCGATATCAATTGAATAAAGACCATCTTGATAGTACATTAAGATATTGTATGCTACATTGATAGATTTATCAACTTCGCTACTCACCAACTTGTTGCTTACGAACTTCTCAGCTTGTTCTTATCTGGTTTAGGAGTATTAGCAATGACATAGTTTGATCCCTTTTTCTTCACCGTAGACAATGAACTACTATGCGGCAAATAACCTATATGCTCCACTCTATTGGCTTTGCATCAACTTCTATTAGCAATGCCATTGTTTGATTATTCACTATAGACATCTAGTATGTCACGTTCGATGCTGGCTACCATTCAAACATATGTATAACTTAATTCATGTGTTGACTCGATAAATCTAAACAAAAGTCTTAAACTTGTAAGAGAGGATTTTTGAAGTTATGAGTTGTATATCATGTTTGTAACGGTGAACATACGTTCCGGGGTAAGCTTGGATAGTTGATCAACTGAGGGAAGACCATCGCAGCCACATGCCTCTCTAATCTCATCACGGACTTTTTCCTACCGTGTGGGGTTATCGGCGAGGAGCATCGTAGTCCATGTGAGAAAGAGTGCAGTAGTTTTGTAACCAGCCAAGAAGAACGTCTTGCATGCATCTATTATCAACTGAAGATTTTTGTTATTGTTATTGCTGTTCTTGTGACTATCCATTTTGTTCAAGAGAAAGCCAAGAATGTCAATCCCCGTGAGGCTGCCACGTGACAAACGTAATATAAACACATTAAATAACAATTTAATGTTATTTGGTCAATATGGACTTGAGCTTTGATCCATACAGTTTATATGGTAGTCCTAGTAACAAATGATTTGGCTATTTTTTAACATTAATAGAAAGATATCCCGAACTTATATCAACAGTGTGATATCTACAGCCTGGATATCTATTCCACTATATAACACTAATAAATGAGTTTTTCGCAACTGACCAAATCAGCTGATAAGAATAATAAAAGAAAACCAAAGTTTTATACATCGTATGCCTACGAAAGTACTTAAGTACATGTGATTAGCCACACAAAAGATATCAAGGGCTTGCTAGATAAATGCATAAAAATACGAAGAGTTAACCAAAAAATATATCTCTTTTCTAATCTATTTTTGATTTTATGATTTTCTGGTTTGTCATTTCCTACAACTCCTTATATAGGATACTAAGCTTTGCAATGGTTGACAGTCAAATATTGTGAGGATTAGCTAATTGTTGCAATGGTTAGTACCAAAATTTGCAAACAAAGCTATACTGACTGAAAAAGTTGCATTTTTCAAAAATTCATACCAATCTACAAAATTTTGTGAATTGGTATGCAAAAGGTTTATCGACGGCGTTAATAATTTTGATAATATATCAAAGTCGATTCCTTCTTGATTGAAAGGAATTCCTATGGCTCCAATAAATAAAGTAAATAAAAGCAATACAAGCATAGGAAATAGAATAGTATTGTCTGATTCATGGGGATAATAGAAAGTTCTTGTATTAAGTCCAAAATTTTCAACAGTAATAAAAGTTTGATTTCTTACATTATTATTAATTTTATATGTTTTATTGCCAAAAAGCTCTTTTCATTATTATTCATTGTTAATAATGGTACTAATCCAAAATTGCTATTAAGTTTTTATCTTCTTCTTTCCCCATAAAGAGATTGAATAGAAGGAGCGACTTTTTTCCACTATAATTTATAAAATAAGTGTTTAAATGTCCTTCAAAAGTAAGTAAATAAATCCGAAACATATAAAATGCGGTTAATCCCGCTGTTGAACAAGCTATTATTGCAAAAATTGGCGAAAATAAGAAACTATCATTAAGAATTTCATCTTTAGACCAAAAACAAGCAAGGGGGGGAATACCACAAAGCGAGAGTGTTCCTACTAAAAAGGCCGTTTTTGTAATCGGCACGTGTTTTGTCAAACCACCCATAAGAATCATATTCTGACTTTTATCGGGAGAATATCCAACTATAGCTTCCATTGAATGAATAATGGATCCAGATCCTAAAAACAGCAAAGCTTTCGAATAAGCATGAGTAATCAAATGAAATAAAGCGGATCTATAAGACCCCATACCTAGAGCTAACATCATATAACCCAATTGAGACATTGTAGAATAGGCTAAACCTCTCTTAATATCTTTTGAGCAAGAGCTAAAGTGGCTCCTAAGAGTACTGTTATTATACCTATCAAAGATATTATATACATTATAGAAGGGATAACTATAAAAGAGGAAGAAGACGAGCTACAAGAAAAATTCCCTTGCTACCATAGTAGCAGCATGTATAAGAGCTGAAATAGGAGTAGGGCCCTCCATGGCATCAGGCAACCATACATGAAGAGGAAATTGTGCAGATTTAGCAATAGGACCCACAAATAATAGAAATGCACACAAAGAAAGGAATAAGAGATTTACTCTATTATTTAAAATTAAATTATTGAATATTTCGAACAAATCTTGAAATTCGAAACTGCCTGTTATCCAATAAAGACCTAAAATTCCTAATAATAAACCAAAATCGATTCCTTCTTGATTGAAAGGAATTCCTATGGCTCCAATAAATAAAGTAAATAAAAGCAATACAAGCATAGGAAATAGAATAGTATTGTCTGATTCATGGGGATAATAGAAAGTTCTTGTATTAAGTCCAAAATTTTCAACAGTAATAAAAGTTTGATTTCTTACATTATTATTAATTTTATATGTTTTATTGCCAAAAAAAGAAGCTCTTTTCATTATTATTCATTGTTAATAATGGTACTAATCCAAAATTGCTATTAAGTTTTTATCTTCTTCTTTCCCCATAAAGAGATTGAATAGAAGGAGCGACTTTTTTCCACTATAATTTATAAAATAAGTGTTTAAATGTCCTTCAAAAGTAAGTAAATAAATCGAAACATATAAAATGCGGTTAATCCCGCTGTTGAACAAGCTATTATTGCAAAAATTGGCGAAAATAAGAAACTATCATTAAGAATTTCATCTTTAGACCAAAAACAAGCAAGGGGGGGAATACCACAAAGCGAGAGTGTTCCTACTAAAAAGGCAGTTTTTGTAATCGGCACGTGTTTTGTCAAACCACCCATAAGAATCATATTCTGACTTTTATCGGGAGAATATCCAACTATAGCTTCCATTGAATGAATAATGGATCCAGATCCTAAAACAGCAAAGCTTTGAATAAGCATGAGTAATCAAATGAAATAAAGCGGATCTATAAGACCCCATACCTAGAGCTAACATCATATAACCCAATTGAGACATTGTAGAATAGGCTAAACCTCTCTTAATATCTTTTTGAGCAAGAGCTAAAGTGGCTCCTAAGAGTACTGTTATTATACCTATCAAAGATATTATATACATTATAGAAGGGATAACTATAAAAAGAGGAAGAAGACGAGCTACAAGAAAAATTCCCCGCTACCATAGTAGCAGCATGTATAAGAGCTGAAATAGGAGTAGGGCCCTCCATGGCATCAGGCAACCATACATGAAGAGGAAATTGTGCAGATTTAGCAATAGGACCCACAAATAATAGAAATGCACACAAAGAAAGGAATAAGAGATTTACTCTATTATTTAAAATTAAATTATTGAATATTTCAACAAATCTTGAAATTCGAAACTGCCTGTTATCCAATAAAGACCTAAAATTCCTAATAATAAACCAAAATCCCCTACACGATTGGTTACAAAAGCTTTTTGACAGGCATTCGCTGCAATAGGTCGTGTGAACCAAAAACCTATTAATAAATACGAACACATTCCAACTAATTCCCAAAAAAAATAAACTTGGATCAAATTAGAACTAGTAACTAATCCTAACATTGAAGTATTAAAAAAACCCATATAAGCAAAAAACCTCAGATATCCTTGATCATGAGACATATAATTATCACTATAAATCAGAACCAAAATTCCAACAGTTGTAATTAATATTAACATAATAGAAGTAAGTGGATCAATAAAGTAACCGAACTCAAAAGAAAATTCATTATTTATGGTCCAAGACCATACATTTTGATGAATGCAACTTAGAAAAATTTGTTGAATAGATAGATAGAGCGAAAAGATCATAACTATACTTAACAAAAAAATACTCAGAAACGTCCACATACGTCGAAGGTTTTTTGTTGCTGTCGGAAAAAGTAGAAGTCCAGCTCCTAGTAAAATAGGTACTGGAAGTGGAATGAAAGGGATGATCCATGAATATTGATATGTATGTTCCATAAAATAAAAAACCCTTTTTATTTTATTCTTAAATTTATTATTTCTTATTCACTGGTTTGTATATATAGTTTAGTTGTTTTTCAAAGGGGACAATAAAAAGCACATGATTTCAAACCTAAATAGAAATTTTTTTCGAGTTAGTATAATTCTTCATAAACCTTTGAAAAGAAATATATATTAAAATCTAAAAATTAGAAGTGATTAAATAATATTACTAAGTTACTGTAAAAAAAAACGACAAATCTTTTTTTTTTTTTAACTACTAAATAAAATTGTGATTTTATGCAGATACAGAAAAAGTAAATTATAATTCCGTATTACAATAATTTATATACATATATTAAGAATAGAACAAAGATTTACACGACAAAAAAATAATTAATATTAATTATAAAAAAAACTTTACCTAAATAAAGTTATTTGGTTTTGATTTTTTAGAATTATTATTGAATTATGGAATTTAGTGATTGTCTTCCAATACACTAAGTGAGCTTTTTTTTTTCAAGAAATATTATTATAATCGATATTTTTTTTTTACAGATCATAATGATATTATAATATCCTGAGAAGTCAGTTTCCTACGTGTTACACTCACGATAACTCTCATAGTGGTTGATTACGATGATACCCTTAATGAATTAAAATGTTATATTTAAACACTATTATTGATTTTCATTTAAATTATTTTTAATACTTTTCAAATAACATATATAATAAAAAAGAAATATTATAAAGTTTATAAAATGAATTTAAAAACAAAAATATATGTATAAATAATATGATTTCATTAAAAAGGAAATTTCAAAAAATCGTAACATTCCATTTTAAAAATTTTTTTAAAAAAACATAAAATATACTAATATACTTTCTTTATATTTATATATTGACATATAATCTCGATGTTAGAAAAAAATATTATTTTTATTTTAAAACATAATTTTAAAAAGTACAACAATATATACTTTCACATTAACAGAAATATTTTTAATATATTTATCTATTTTTTTAGATAATTACATAAAATAATTAAGTAACATAAACTGATATATGTTTTGTTGACTAAAATATTTTATAATTAGTATTATTGAAATGTTATTTGTATTTTCTTATATTTATTTGACCATAATATCTTTCAATTACAACAAAAAATATCTATAAATTTTTTTTACTTATATAATAAGATTTCTCAAATACAATCACAAATTTTTACTGCTTATTTTTAAGAGATATTAAAAACCAAAACATAAATTTTAATAATAAACATCTTTTGATCAAATAAAAATATTTTAAAATCACACTATACACTTTAATGAGGTAGATATATTATATTTTGCATTATTAAAATTATATGTTTTCTCAATATTAAATTTGCTTTTAAATTTTATATTTTTATGTTTATGGAACTTAATATAACCATAACCAAAAGACATAAAATCAATTATAATTTATAAAAAATATTTTAGTTATTGTAAATATTGATATGTGTTCATGAGCTTCCAAAAACGTATCAGTTACTTATTATATAACTTTCTACAGATCATCATTTTATTTTCTAATATATGTTTTTTTTTTAAATCAACATTTAATATATGCACATTTAAACGATAAATAAAATTAATTTGACTTAATTGTAATAAAAATAATTATACCTTAGTTTGAATTTGAAAGAATATATGTAACTTAAGATACTCACAACATGAGTGACTCGACTAATCCAATTTATATCTAAAAGCATATATTTAACTATAATAATAAAATATAATTTTATAATAATAATAATTTATTTTAAAAACAAAAATTATAAGATGACTCAAAACACCTTAACAAATAAAAATAAAATATTAAGCAACTGTTTTAATTTAGTTCTTTTGTAAAATTTATATATATGCATGAGATTGCAGAATATTATCGTTATATTAATTTACGTAATTTGGAACCAAACACTTTTTTAGTTTATTTTTTATTTCATTCTAAGCATAATATATCTTAAGTTATAAATAATCTTCCTAAAATATATTTACATATCTAAGACAAAAACCAGCCTAATGCAAATAAGAAAATTAATCAAAATTTTAATATATTTTGAATAAAAAATTTTATAATTGAATCCAGAGAAATATATGCAAACTAATATATCCAAATGATAACTAAACCGATTGTAAAAACAACAAAACCGACTAGATATAACATATCTAAAATTATATGTCTACTTAAAATAATATAAAATATTAATATAAATTATGTATAAAATTATAAATTAATTTAAAATTAAAGTAAATAGCAATCAATTATTTTTAATACTTTTCAAATAACATATATAATAAAAAGAAATATTATAAAGTTTATAAAATGAATTTAAAACAAAAATATATGTATAAATAATATGATTTCATTAAAAGGAAATTTCAAAAATCGTAACATTCCATTTTAAAATTTTTAAAACATAAAATATACTAATATACTTTCTTTATATTTATATATTGACATATAATCTCGATGTTAGAAAAAAATATTATTTTTATTTTAAAACATAATTTTAAAAAGTACAACAATATATACTTTCACATTAACAGAAATATTTTTAATATATATTTACTTTATAAATATTTATATGCATTGCATGAGCAGGAAAAATCCCTAGGTGATTTTCCGACTCATGCACGGTATAAATATTTTATAAAGTAAATATATATTATAATAATTTATTGCTATTTAATTTTAATTTTAATTAATTTATAATTTTATACATAATATATGTTAATAATATTATATTACTTTAGTTAGATATATGCATGAGATTGCAGAATATTATCGTTATATTAATTCGTAATTTGGAACCAAACACTTTTTAGTTTATTTTTATTTCATTCTAAGCATAATATATCTTAAGTTATAAATAATCTTCCTAAAATATATTTACATATCTAAGACAAAAACCAGCCTAATGCAAATAAGAAAATTAATCAAAATTTTAATATATTTTGAATAAAAAATTTTATAATTGAATCCAGAAATATATGCAAACTAATATATCCAAATGATAACTAAACCGATTGTAAAAACAACAAAACCGACTAGATATAACATATCTAAAATTATATGTCTACTTAAAATAATATAAAATATTAATATAAATTATGTATAAAATTATAAATTAATTTAAAATTAAAAGTAAATAGCAATCAATTATTTTAATATATATTTACTTTATAAATATTTATATCTGTGCATGAGCACGGAAAAATCCCCTAGGTGATTTTCCCGCACTCATGCACGGGTATAAATATTTATAAAGTAAATATATATTATAATAATTTATTGCTATTTAATTTTAATTTTTAATTAATTTATAATTTTTATACATAATATATGTTAATAATATTATATTACTTTAGTTAGATATATGATTTAGATATGTTAGATTAGATCTAGTCGATTTAACTATCATTTGGATATATTGGATTGCATCTATTTATATGAATTCAACTATAATATTTTTCCTATTCTAAATTTATTAAAATTTTGATTAATTTTATTATTTGCATTTAGGTTGGTTGTTTTCTTAAATATGTAAATATATATTAGGAAGATTATGTATAACTTAAGATATATTGTGCTTAGAATGAAATAAAAATAAACAAAAATGTTTGACTCCAAATTACGTAAATTAGTATAATGATATTATTCTGAAGTCTCATGCATATATATAAATTTTACAAAAAAACTAAATTGTAACAGTTAGTTAATATTTTATTTTCATTTGTTAATGTGTTTTGAGTCTTCCTACAATTTATATTTATAAAATAAATTATTATTATTACAAAATTATATTTTCTTATTGTAGTTAAATCTATGATTTTATATCTAAGTTGGATTAGTCGAGTCACTCATATTATGAGTATATTGAGTTACATATATTCTTTTCAATTTAAATAGAACTATAATTATTTTTATTATAATTAAGCCAAATCAAATTAATTTTATTTATCATTAAATGTGCATGTATTTTTATAATATATATCAAATTAATTCTTTTTTTTTAAGATATTAGAAAATAAAGCAATGATCTATAGGAAGTTACATACATAAGTAACTCATACTTTTTTGGAAGCTCATGAAGAAATATCAATATTTACAATAATTAAAATATTTTTATAATTTCTAAATAATTTTATGAATATTTATTAAATTATATTTTTCTGTAAATGAAAGATATTACATCAACTAAACAAAAAAATTACCTTTCAATGATACTAATTATAAACTATTTTTAGTCAACTAAGCATATATCAGTTTATGTTATTTAATTATTTTATGTGATCATCTAAAACAATAGATAAATAAATAAAAAATATTTCTATTACTTTGAAAATATATTTTTGTACTGTTTAAAATTGTGTTTTATAAGAATATTATTTATTTTTATAATATCAAGATTATCTGTGAAAATATAATTATAAAGAAAGTATTTTATTAGTATATTTTATGTTATCAATTTTTTTTAAATGGAATATTACAATTTTGTGAACTTTCCTTTTAAATGAAATCTTATTATTTATACATACATATAATTTCGTTTTTAAATTCTTTTTTTAACTTTATAAATGTTTCCTTTTTATCATATATGTTATTTGGAAAATTTTATAAAGGAAACTAAATAAAAATTTAATAATAGTATTTAAATATAATATTTTTAATTCATTAAGGGTATCAATGTAAACAACCATCGTGAGAGTTTAGTTATCATTTGTTCATTCAATTAATATTTTATTTTCATCATATATGTTATTTAGAAATAATACAGAAAGGAAACAAAAATTAAAAACAAATAAAAATTTTGATAGTAAAAGTTAGATATAATATTTTAATTTATTAAGTTTACCTATGTAGAAAATTTGGATTTTATTTGAGAAATCATACCAATCTACAAAATTTTTATTTGTTGTGGTTATTATATGAGAAGTCAATTTCCTATGTGTCGCACTCACGTTAACTCTCAGGATGGTTATTTACATTAATACCCTTAATGAATTAAAATAATTATATTTAAATACTATTATTGAATTTTAATTTAATTTCCTTTATAAAAAAATCAAATATATATAATAAAAAGGAAACATTTATAAAGTTAAAAATCGAATTTAAAAACGAAATTATATGTATAAATAATAAGATTTCATTAAAAAGGAAAGTTCACAAAATAGTAATATTCCATTTTTTAAAAAAAATTGATAACATAAAATATACTAATACAATGGTTTCTTTATAATTATATTTTCACAGATAATCTTGATATTATGAAAAATAATATTCTTATAAAACACAATTTTAAACAGTACAACAATATATTTTCAAAGTAATAGAAATATTTTTAATATATCTATATATTGTTTTAGATGATTACATAAAATAATTAAGTAACATAAACTGATATATGTTTAGTTGACTAAAAATAGTTTATAATTAGTATTATTCAAATGTTATTTTTTCTTATATTTTGTTGATTGTCATATCTTTCATTTACAGCAAAAAAATATAATTTAATAAATATTCATAAAATTATTTAGAAATTATAAAAATATTTTAATTATTGTAAATATTGATATGTCTTCATGAGCTTCCAAAAAGTATCAGTTACTTATGTATGTAACTTCCTATAGATCATCATTTTATTTTCTAATATCTTTTAAAAATAACATTTAATTTGATATATTATGAAAATACATGCACATTTAATGATAAATAAAATTAATTTGACTTGGCTTAATTATAATAAAATAATTATACTTCCATTGAATTTAAAAGAATATATGTAACTCAATATACTCGTGCACATGCACGGATATAAATATTAATAAAACAAATATACTATTAAAATTAGCTAATATTTATTTTATTTTTTAATTATTATGTAATTTGTATGTATGATTATTTATAAATAATAATATGTTATTTTAATTATACATGTGATTTTGGATATATAATATTTAATTAGGTTGATAATTATTTAGGTATATTAGACTGAATATAGTTTTCTAAATTCAACCATAACCTTTTTTTATTTTTAACAGATTAGATTTTTTATTAACTTAATTATTTGCATCTAGTTGATTGTTTTTTAGATTTGTAAATATAGTTTAATAAGTTTGTGTACATTCATATAAGAAAATAACTTAATATATAAAGAAATATTTTTATTAGTTTAAATATATATATAATATGTCTCATATTTCTGTTTATGTAATAAATTGTATATGATTCTTTAACTCTATTTGTACTTCGGTATATCAATAAAACTTTTTTAAACAATACATATGTATATAAAATTATTTAAGATTATTTTTAAAGGAAATATATAATTTTAATATCAACATTAGTTTTTGGAAACTTTTTATTTGAAATCATATTATGTATAATATATATTTTGTCTATAAAATTTATCATTGTTCATTTAATTAATATTTTACTTTCATCATATATGTTATTTAGAAATAATAAAGAAAGGAAATAAAAATTAAAACAAATAAAAAATTTGATAGTAAAAGTTAGATATAATATTTTAATTTATTAAGTTTACCTATGTAATTAACCATCATAAAAATTAAAATGAGTGATACACGTAGAAAAGTGACTTCTCTAATTATATACTTTGAATTATTTGTTCCAAATAAACTTATAGTAAAAAATATGTTAGTTTCTTATATATAGTTTTATCTATGTAATTTTAAAAATATATATAAAGAAAGTCTAAATCAAATATAAATTTTAACGAAAAACCTATTTTGAAAATATAAATAAAACATCTATGTGCTATTAATCATACAAGAAAATAGATTGATAAAGAAAATAATTCTATAACTTAATATATATATATTATTTTATTTAGGATTATATTTTAAAAGAAATAAATTATTAAAATTAGCTAATATTTATTTTATTTTTAATTATTATGTAATTTGTATGTATGATTATTTATAAATAATAATATGTTATTTTAATTATACATGTGATTTTGGATATATAATATTTAATTAGGTTGATAATTATTTAGGTATATTAGACTGAATATAGTTTTCTAAATTCAACCATAACCTTTTTTTATTTTTAACAGATTAGATTTTTTATTAACTTAATTATTTGCATCTAGTTGATTGTTTTTTAGATTTGTAAATATAGTTTAATAAGTTTGTGTACATTCATATAAGAAAATAACTTAATATATAAAGAAATATTTTTATTAGTTTAAATATATATATAATATGTCTCATATTTCTGTTTATGTAATAAATTGTATATGATTCTTTAACTCTATTTGTACTTCGGTATATCAATAAAACTTTTTTAAACAATACATATGTATATAAAATTATTTAAGATTATTTTTAAAGGAAATATATAATTTTAATATCAACATTAGTTTTTGGAAACTTTTTATTTGAAATCATATTATGTATAATATATATTTTGTCTATAAAATTTATCATTGTTCATTTAATTAATATTTTACTTTCATCATATATGTTATTTAGAAATAATAAAGAAAGGAAATAAAAATTAAAAACAAATAAAAAATTTGATAGTAAAAGTTAGATATAATATTTTAATTTATTAAGTTTACCTATGTAATTAACCATCATAAAAATTAAAATGAGTGATACACGTAGAAAAGTGACTTCTCTAATTATATACTTTGAATTATTTGTTCCAAATAAACTTATAGTAAAAAATATGTTAGTTTCTTATATATAGTTTTATCTATGTAATTTTAAAAATATATATAAAGAAAGTCTAAATCAAATATAAATTTTAACGGAAAAACCTATTTTGAAAATATAAATAAAACATCTATGTGCTATTAATCATACAAGAAAATAGATTGATAAAGAAAATAATTCTATAACTTAATATATATATATTATTTTATTTAGGATTATATTTTAAAAGAAATAAATTATTTTTAATCCATCATTATCTTTTTGGGAAATTTCCTTTTTATGAATGTATAATATTAATTTTCGTTTTTAAAATAATAATTGTTTCTTTGATTTTTTTTCTTTTATTATATATGTTATTTGGTAATAATATAAAAGGAAAAATAGAAAATTGATAATTGCAATTAGATTTAATATTATTTAATTCATTAAGGGTAGTTATGTAATTAATCATCGTGAAAGTTAACGTGAACGCGACACATAGGAAACTGACTTCTCAAATAATATTATAGAGATTAAATAACAATGCTTTTCTTTTAATATATAGGGGATAGTCTACAAGATACTTACCTAAAAATTATGTGAACATAATATCAATTGTGTAAGAACTATTTATAAATGTATTATATGCTGTTGGTACATTTTTCATCGACCATCTTTATAGTTGATCACAAATATTGTTTATTATTCTTTTTATAATACTAGGATCGGCCCGTCTTACGGGCGGGATATACTTTACTTGTGATCTAGATTATTATTTTTTGTATAATTTAAGGATTGTGTGCTTTGGTTTCTATTTACAAGAGATGTGTATGATAATTATTTTTGTCTTTTAAAAAAGTTATAGGGAAAGAAGGATTATATGTGATAAAATATATTTTGCTTATTTGCAATAGTTGTTTCTTTATTAAAGAGTTGTGGTATTGATATGCTATGAGTGCTTCAAATGGTCTTCATGTTGTTTCCTTTTACAAAAATTTGATTCCGTATTTGGTGTATTATTTATGGTTTGTAATATTTGGGTTCGAAAGGATTAAGTTGTCCGCAATTTTTATGTATGTTATAAAAATATTTAATTTTTATGTTAAGATCATATTCTTTAGACATGCTATTAGAGTTGAATGGAAAATTATTTGAAATTGCATTTTTTATTAAAAATAGAATGCTATATTAAATGAGAAGAATATAGTAATGCAAACCTAATCAAAATAAGAAAATATTGAATCCGGAAAGAGTGCAAAACTGAGTAGTGGCTGATGAGTGTAGGCATTTGGCAGTCACCGTAAAATCAACACCACTAATATATACATATATATAGATTATATATGAAAACGAAGTTACCCATATTATCAAATGTTATTAACTCATTTATAAAATATAATTCTTATGGTAGTTTAACTATAGATAATATTATATATTGACTGACTTGATAGTATTCCATTATTTATTTTTTTGTTTATTAGATATTTATATATTTTTCTATTTATGTATTCCTAAATTATACTTATATATAAAATATGTAAATTCTATATTTAATGATTTAGCATACATGTAGATGTAGATGATGAAGATGTTTGGTACTAATTTATATTTTTGAATTTAAAAGTTTTATTTAAACTATTCGATATATAAATTTATTAAATCAGTCACTGTCTGAGTAGTGTAGATTTTTTTTTGTAGATTAGTAGTGTAGAATATTGTTAAATGCATTTTAACATTCTAATCTTTTTGGGAACATCATGTATATCTTCGATGATATTGAAAGAGTAATCCCTTTCTCATTTTATAATAATTTTCTATTAACATGCGATGGGAGTGATTCGATAATAATGTGAACTTGCATTTCTTATAAAAAGTATAATAATATTTCATGCGATGATAGAAGCAAATTTTTTTCAAAAAAAAACAAATTAAATAAGAGAGCATTATAACCGAAAAGTGTGAAGATAAATGGTGGGAAACGGTGGGAGGACACTAAGGACTTACGGGGAGAATTTCTAAGAGGTTTAGTCATTGTGAAAGAGTTTGTGTTGTGAAGATTGTGATGAAACTTGGGTAATTGGATACCATTTATATAATTGTGGAAGGTCTTGGGTGATTAATTTTGATTAGCCATGTGTGTTACGCTACTGATATTACGTTCATTGTAATATCTGCAATATAACCCATATGATTTAAATCATCGTTTTGACACATTAGTTGTATTAAATCAATAGATGGCGTCATTATATTAATGTAATATGGGAATGGTACTAACTATCGTTTGTAAGTGGATAATTTTTGTTTAGTATATTAGCATTTTCTTAGATTACGAAACACCACTTGTTTTCAATAGAAACAAAGAAGGACCAATTGTAGGGCGTCTTAACATATCCTCTTTTAGTTATACTTGGTTTCGGATTTCCATCGAACCACAACTCTAAATGTCCTGCAATGATGTAAATTATGCAGATTGAGTGTGTGTTATCACGATTACATCGTATAGGTATGAACCTTTAGCAAATCAAATTTCATCTAACCACAACTTTAAATGTCCTAGGCATTTTGATTTTCGGTTGGATTTGGTTAATTTGGTTTTCTGTTTATTTTTAATTCTAAATATATAAGATATGTTCGGTTATTTATAAAATTTGATTCAATTTCCGTTCAGTTGTTTTGGTTTTCGATTTAGTTTGGACAGCCAATGGAGAACCAGCAAATATCAAAACCAGGTTCCTTTCAGTTGCATGCTTTTCTGATAAATTTAGTTAATTTGAGTAAATTTTATGATATAAATTGGTTTTTACATTTGAGTTTTTTTTGGATAAATTATCAAGTATTTTATATGATTAAAAATATTTTAGGTAAAACATATTCATTTTTTTGGATTATTCAGTTCATAGATAGTAAGTTTATTATATTCGTTATTGCAAAATTAAATATAGTTATAATATTTTAGATGTATAAATTATATTACAAATTGAGGTACTTATTGATTTTGGTTTGGTACTGGTTTATTTTTGATTTTCTTGTTTCATAATATAGAATCCATGCAAATATTTATGAAATTTGATTTGATTTGGTTTCGGTTTTGTTTTTATTTGGTATGGTTCAATTCTTTCGTAACGGGTAGTTTTACACATGCCTCATTTTAGTTATGCAGAGACTGATTGGTGTTTCTCTAGTTTCATAGGCCGTTTAGTTTTTTTTTTCTCACATAAGAATTAGACAAAGAGCTTCGTAGTACTGGTTAACGGCACATCGATCTTAATGTTTGATCTCCAACATCTCGTCACTCGAATTTTTGTATAAAAAATAGGATAAATTTTTGACCATGTATGAACTTAGAAAAAAAACTGGCGGATGAATCAAATCTATTGTTCAATGGCTAGTTGACTATCGTAAGAATTATATTATTGTATAGACCCAATTCAAAGTTTGGAGAAAAAAATATTAGAGCCTAAAGAGACCAACAAATAATTTAAGTGGTAAAGTATTTTATGATGCCATGGGGGGTTTTTTTTTTTTGCTATTTGTTTTAGTATATTAGTTTGTTTTTTTTTCTGTCATCGTATTTTGTTTTTTCATGCATGATTTTGAGTAATATTTATAAATAAATTTAACATGTATTATATATTATTTGATTTAATAAAATTGTGGAGGTATTACCTTTTAATACTACCAGATTTTAGTAGCTTAACCGAATGTTAAGTTTTGTAGATATTGGCTACTGAATTTGAGTTGTGTTACAACTATGATATGAGTTTTATTAAGGTTGTTCTTCATGACAAAAAATGCTTGAAGTCTACCACACTTCTTCTTCCTCTTAACATTATTCGTTGTTTCTAGTTGGTACTTGGTAGAACTGAATGTTATAACTTTACAAAAATTATAAAGCAAAGGAAAAAATCATTATCCCAAATAAATATTATCACTTATAATCATACGATACTCATCATAGGAACGAAATTATCCAGCTAACATGTTAAGAGAAGAAAGAGGACAACATCAGAAAGATCCTTTGCATCCTAGATTATACTGCCAAACTTCAGATTCCTTGAAACTGAAGAAAAAACGTTATATACTTTGAACAAACAGTGTGTGAACAGTTCAGGAAGCTTGTACTGCATCAGACATATCTCAATGAAGCTTAGTGACTGAATCTCCTCTTCCAAGCTCATCTCCATTCCCATACGCAATGCAAGTCTTCGGACCAAGATCAGGTTTAAGAACCCCTTCAGGAAGCTTAGTAGCAATGTTGAGAACTCATGATCTAGGATCACTGTACTCTTGGAAAGGCAACACCGAGATGAACTCGTCGCAGTGACGTGGCAAAAGGTTATCGAACTCGTCCGAAGGAGGCCAGTCTTTCAGCTTCAGCATCTCGGTCCACAGGTTACCGTACGATCTCCCTTTGCTGTATCCTTCGAAGAAGTCTCGAGTTTTGATCTTCACCTCGCAGTTGGCTAAAGAATCGATAGCTTTGACGTCAGAGGAGCTAGCATCATCCTCGCATAAAGCTCGCCACATTACCTTTGGCTCCCAGCTTAAACCCGCTGTGTTGTTAAGCGCGTTTCTAACAATCACCGTTTCGCCTTTGCGCCAGTGGTGTTGGAAATGGAGAAGCTCCTCTTGTTTCAGGACGTCGAAAGAATCAGGAGAGTAGAGGTAATTGTCTCTGGAGCCGTTCTCGAAGCTGCTTTCCTCGTCATACTCGTCTCCGGATCAGAAACACATCTGCAGTTCGACGTTGTTAGAGAATTGATGCTGCGAGATGCTATGAACGTCTCTGCCCTTTTCTCCAAATCCCACATCCAAGTTAACGGTAGGATACGTTTCAGCTCCAGAACACAGTCACCGCAACCGCCAAGCTCTTTCAAAGCACACGTTATGCTGCTCCCGTTTTCATCAGCAGTCCACTTGATGGACGGTTTATTATCATCAGCTTCATCCTCAAGAACAGAGGAAGAGGTAGGTTCTGCATCTTCTCCATGTATATATCTGCTGCCTCTGTAGACAAAATCTAACTTCATTTCAGGGCGTTCTGAAAATGACCCTCCACGGATCTCTCGGCAACAGCTGAGACAGAGTTCATAAGAGCATTTTGGACAGCTTCGATGCAAGTCAACTATTGAAGTTACACAGTGGTTACTGCACCACAAATGATATACTTCAGTAAGTTAAACTATTCAACGTTATATAGAAAAATATATTTACCAAAAGACTCTCTCTTCATTTGAGTATAGAGTCTCTGATATATCAACTTGGGAAGTCATTAGTCCTATATCGAACATAACAACATGTTAGCTTGTACCAAAGATCTTGTTTTAGTATATAGTAGTAGCAGAAGATCTCCATACATACCTTGAATCTTTGCCTCGGTTTCAATCTCTTCCATATGCGCTTTGCATAGCTTTTTCAGGAAAGGAAGCATTGATCCAATCAAGTACTGGAGATGATGAAATCTTTCGTGATCGTCGAGCTTCCTCTTTGATGTCTGTAAGACATGAAGATACATATATCAATCTTGAGAATCATAGTAAGACTAATAAAGAACAAATCATAATACCTCAATCAATCCATTTGACTGAAAACATATGTCACAGTTGCAAGTTCCACGGCAAATTGGACACTTCTCAATAACATCATCATGTGACAAATGAGGATGCCATTTCTTGATGCATGGGAAACAGTAAATTTTCTCTTCACAGAAAGTGCAAATGAAAAGATATCTTCTTTCTCCTTTGAAGCATTGATGGCAAATCGCAAGCTCTCCCAAAGCAGCCTGTGTAAGGGAGAAAAAAACAGTGAGTTTCAGACAAGAATTACATAATGTTAAGAACAATGTTGTTACCCTTAGACTCCTTGTCATGCTTCTGCAGTCCTTGAAGTTATCGTTTTTCACATGAGAATCTGACTCAGAAAGCTTTTCTAAGAACGTGAATCTATCTTTCCGCGATCAACTTCAAGTGAAACACATATCATCGATTTTCTCATGAAAACCATCCAAACATCAAAAGATCATATACCCTTAAAGCTATCTCTTTATCCATGGAAAGCCTGAAAAAAAAAAGATTAAATTTCATATCTTCGTTTTTTTCAAATATGTAGAAGAGATGAGCTAGCTATTATTCCGAAGGAAAATATTGAATGCTATTGGAATTGTGAGGATGATTCTCAAGATATGAGGCCATCAAAAAACAGAATTCTAACTCTGATCTGTTAAAATCCTATGTCTCTAGTCCACCTATTTTGCCAAACACAAATTTATGTAATTCCTGAGAAACATATAAGAAAACAGTATTAGAAAACATAATTCTCTTAAGGTAAGATTTGATGGTCATACCTGGGATTTTAACGGCAATTAAAGATCTGGGTTTTGCCAATTGCCACTGTATGCGGAAGAAGACGACGTCGTCGACGCTCTCAGACTCCTTTGTTTCCCTTGAGATGACTTTATCCGTTAAAAAAATGTATGTAATTTCTCTTGAGAATCTTGATTGATTGGATGGGGGGGGGGAGACGAGAAATCTTGATTGATGTGGAGAAAGTGGATGAATTGATTGAATACTATGATCATTGTTATTAACTCCGTCGAATGAATTGAGAGAGAGACGATCGGACGGGGGTTACGATTCATACCCCAGCAAGAAAGAACTTGTATCGTCTCTAGCGAAGCCCATCAAACAACAAAACATAACTTAACGAACTGATGCGTTTTAGGGCGGACGGGACACGTGTCGTCAGGATGTTGAACGAATTGATGATGTGGAATCCGAGCTGGCACACCGAGGAGTGATTAAAACTCATCTTTATAGTAATAGATAGATATAGATATAGATTCAAACAACTTTGACTGAAAGTATTTTTTTATTATAATCTTCATTTATTATCCATATATATTATTCTTACTTGATAAAATGATATTAAATTTTCTACTTCCCTTATATGCATAATGGCTAATTGGTGTCTACAATTGTTTATCAAACTTAATGACACTTTTTAAAAAATGAAATACCAATATTTAGCTTTCTCAAATTTTGTAATACCTTTAATATTAGATACAATACCTAATTTTAAATTTTATATCCGACTGTACACAAAGATTAGGTATATAATTTGAAATAAATTACGGTGTCTTAAACCCTTTTTACAAAGTTTTTTACGGTATCTTATATATATACTTCTTAGGAAATAAATGTGTTTATATGTTAAAACATTTACGTATGCAGGGCTGAAAAAGAAATCCCGAATCCAAAAAAACGAACTCCGAAAATAGTATTAAATCCGAACCGAAACTGATTAAATATCCAAACGGGTTAAAAATTTTGGTATTTAGAGAACCGAAACCAAATCCGACCCAAATTGAAATATTTTGGGTAACCAAATATATCCGAAATAGATTTATATATCAATATATATTAATTATTTTTAGATTTAATGTATATTAAAAAATCCAAAATATATAAGATACTTTTAAATTTTCCAAAATACTTAAAAATATATACAAATAGTCAAAAATAAATGTGCAAAATAGCTAAATTAAAGTATACTCAAAACACTAAAAACTTAAAATATCTATTCATTCTTTATCCAAATATTCAAACCAAATCATTATATATATATACTAAGTTTAGGTATTATGAAATATGTTAATCAAGTTTATATGTAACCTTATTTGTTTATATATTTTGAGAAATTTAATGGATAAACTGAATTTTAAAAATTTGAAAATAATTTAAACGAGTTATCAAAACTTGAATCGAACCCACAAAGATGTGAGCCAAATCCGAATTAAAATTTAAAAATACTAAATGAAGATGAAATCTTTGATCCCGAAAACTCAAAAACCAAATAAATTCAAATCGAATCCGAATACAATCCAAACGCTTATTCCTATATGTATGTAACATATCTTATATAATAAAGTTGAACTATCTACTTGATTAAGATGTCCACATCAACAAGGAGGGTTGGGGGTTTTGCGCCACGTCAGCCATCCCAAAAACAATTCTGCTTTCGGTTGTTTCATGTGTTAACGGGTCTGGTGTTTTAAATTCTAACTGGGCTTTCAGAAAAATCATGCGAAGCCCAACTGAATATTAGGGTTTGATTAGTTATTCCACATTTTCTCATCTTCTATTATTTAAACCAAATCTATTTAAAAACCCGATTAATAGTTTGTTTTCAATTCAACCATTTTTTGGCATCAATATTTATGTCAAAAAATAACAGTAAGTGGAAATACATAATCTAATCCAAAAATACATAAAATTAAGAATAAATATTTTTTTGTTATCAATAAATAGAAATGATTAAGAATAACAAAAAAGTGCATTTACGATTTTATTTTTCGACTTTTCTCATATCTTTATCAATTATTTTATTTTCTGTATAATATGAATCAATATGTTTAAAATAAAATGTATAAGAGAAACTAAATGTGTCAATTGATTAAAAAATATTATAAAAGGTAGAAGTAATTTTTAATTCACATATTGAATTTGAACCATAATTTGAGTAAATTAATGTATTTTACTCACTGATAACAGTAAGTGAAAATACATCATCTAATCCAAAAATACATAAAATTAAGAATAAATATTTTTTGTTATCAATAAACAGAAATGATTAAGAATAACAAAAAAGTGCATTTACGATTTTATTTTTCGACTTTTCTCATATCTTTATCAATTATTTTATTTTCTGTATAATATGAATCAATATGTTTAAAAGAAAATGTATAAGAGAAACTAAATGTGTCAATTGATTAAAAAATATTATAAAAAGTAGAAGTAATTTTTAATTCACATGTTGAATTTGAACCATAATTTGAGTAAATTAATGTATTTTACTCACTTAATTTGAGTAAATTAATGTATTTTACTCACTGATTATAATAAAGATAGAATCAACATTGAGAAAATGTAAAATAATGACAAATGGATCATATATTTATAAAATTTGACAAAAACAATTCCAGCAATAATAATAAATAAATCAATATAATGTTACTTTAATATTTAGTTTAAAGTAAACTAAATATTTTTAAATATATTTTACCAATTAATCAATGAAAGTAATATTTCAACTATTCTATAAATTAAATTAAATTTAAAATATAATAATTTTATTATAAACTTAACCACCCGGCGGGCCAATCCCTAGTATTTTTATAAAGTACTTCACTCCACGCAATGTGTGAATCGTTACCTAGTATAATGTTAAGAGGTGTAAATTAGGGTGTTATGAATGATTTTTTACCAAATGTTAATAATCTACTTGTGGATAAAAAATTAAAAACCGAACCGTCACGCAAGCTGGGCGTATAGACCAGACACGAAGCACAAAATAGTCCATTATGCCACGTAAGTATTCCTATGGGTCCCACTTTAACCAAGAAAATAATAAAGACAAAGTTTACAAAAATACTATTTCAATCTATCTATCTAACTGTGTGTGTGAAAACGTTCCGAATGTGTATATATATATATAATCCACCACATTAATGTGCCACGGAGATTTTCCTTCTTCTCCACTTTTCGCCACCCTTCTCTCTCTAAAATCGGTGGAAAGTCCAAACCTAGGTCATGACCGGCGGAGACTGGACTCGGGAGGCTATGTCCGACGATTCATTGGTGGCGGAGGCACTGATCTCCCTCCACCATGTTGAGCCGCCGCCGCCTCCCCCTGAGAAGAGCGTCGTGTCGGATCTCAAGCTGAAATGGAGCGTGCGACAGCGGAGGAGCAAGGCGACGCCGCTGTCAAGAAAGAAGGGAGAGCAAGAGCATACGCGTGACAGTCCCTCTACGCCTCTTTCTTGGAGCGGCGCCACTTCTCTCAGCGGTGGTGGCGGTGGAGGCAGCGGTGTAGCTGCCGTTGAGGAGTCCAGCTGCGCCGTGAAATTGTCAGAGGCCGTTAGATCTAAGGTACCCCTTGGTTTTTTATTTAAACTTTTACGTTACTACTCTGTTTATGTGTGTTGACCAATATTCCATCGGTATACGTGGCCGGAAAAATAAACGCCGGTAGATATCAGCCGTCGTATACTACCTTAAGGCCGTGTGGCGATATCCACTTCACGTATTCTCTCGGTCTTCCTTTTTTTTTCCTCAACCACTACCATTTTTGCATCTGTTTCTCTTAGGGTCATATTCGTCATTTCGATCCGGACGCAACCTTGGCCTTCTTCGATCTATACTCCGACTTTGCGTTGACCTTTCACTACGTGACCGTACAACCGCATGTTCTTCTATACTCAAAATCTATCATCTTTGCTTTGGATTATCTCAGTGTCAGTTTGCTATAGATACTCACATCTAGAGGGGGGGATTCCCTGTTTGTTGGGTTAACAAGTTCACGTCACGATGCTTTCGTTACGACGAGATTACCCTTTGGCATAAATCCTGGCTGTCAGGGGTAATTAGGTCAATAAGAGGAGTTATGGCTGGCGTTATTTATAATATTTTCTTATTGTTATGAGGAGCTACCTCTTTTATGGGTTGAGAGGCGTTTTCGTGGCGAATTAGGTTTGGGCTGCGTTTGTGTGTGTGGTGTAATCAGATGCGGCGTAGCGCACAGTACACTCGACGTGGAAAAAGGTTCAAAAACTTCTCCACGCGACACTTTGACTGCAATCCAGAAACACCTTTGGTCAAAATCATTCACTCTTATATTATTGGCGACAGCCTTGTGTACTTAGCTTTTTTTTTTCTAAATGGTTTTAGGGTGAGTATCATCTTGCTAAAGTAGAAGAAGGAACCCACAAAGTCGCCATTAGTAATTAAAAAGAAAGAAAAGGAATGCCGAATGTGATAGGGACAATTGGTTATGTGGATAATTGGTGGCAATGTGTGGGGTTCTTGGCCATGGGGAAGACACGCGTAAAAGTCATCCAAGTCACGCTCTAGTCACGTGATTCTAGTCTTTCTTTTGAAGTTGGGTTGTGTCTCGATCTAAGGAGAAAAAGAGGCACTTCTGTTCATATTTGCCTCTTTTTTTGGTCTAATTAGTTGACCAAGAAAGAAGATTCCTTTGTTTGAATGTTTCTTTACTGATTTAATGTCTAAGATCTAGTGATTTATTTAGATCTTTGAATAATTAGGGATATCTTGTAATTTATCAACCGCTTTATGCTTATGATGATCCATTAGATGTGGCAGATGTTCTTTATTTGCTAGAACTTGATCTTCTGTTAGTGTGTATGTTGTAATAAGCCACAGTCTGATCTTCTTGGTGGGTTTTCATGCAGATATCTCAAACGGTTGTAACACCAACAACACCTTTCAAGAGATCAAGAAAGAAAAAGGTAGGCAAACCAGGAAAAGATCAAATAAATTTTTGATTCTGATAAAATCACATCGTTATATGATATTATTATTTTTGTTTAATCACTGCATGTGGCTGTTAACAGACGCTTGCTGAACTTAAAGAGGAGGAGAGTTTACTCTTAAAGGAAAAGAAAGGCCTGAAAAATGTAAAAAAAGACACTATTTTCTCCATCTTCTTTTAACATCGAGTCCAAATTTTTATATGTTTACTTGTTGGGTGATCAGGAACTCGCAAGTATGCGAAATCTGCTGAAGCAACAAAGAGCAAGAAACGAGTCACTAAAGAAACTCCAGGTTTAAATCAACCTACTAAACATCCGCTGCTTTACCTATAAATCTATAACCTATAACATATGGTATCAATGTGCAGGCTGCTGCTGAGACACAAAAGAATGATGATTCCTCGTTCTTGCTCCCTGACCTTAACATTCCTCTTGATAACGACAACCCGAGCTGATATATACAACTACAAAGCAGACATCAAACATCAAATATTCTTTTTTCAGCCAGACGTTCTAGAACTATGCATAACTGTGACTATATATGATATGGATAAGACTATATAGATAAGCATCGAAGGACAATGGATTCTGATGACATAGTGGGGATGAGTTTGCTATTTTTTTCTTCTATCTCATAGATATTGATTCTTAGGTTGTTGCAAGTTTTTGCTCTTGCCCTCCCTCTCCCTCGCTCTGTTTTCCACTCTGTTATGCTTATCATAAGATGAGATGTAATTTAATAATGATAAATTATTTCTATTACATAGGTTCATATCTTCTTAGTGTTATAAATACATTGAGTTTCCATCTTTTTGTAATATAGATTCAGTGTTTTAAGAAAAAAAATTTCCTTTTTTTATTCTCATAAAACATTATTGGTAATGTAATGAGTTTGATGCAAAAGAAATTTTCGCTTAATCTGTCTGATTATAAGTAGGTTGAAGTGTTGTAGTTCAATACTTATTGGGCCCGTATATGTTTGGGCTCAACAGAACGCGTCACCTCTTTAGTGTTCAGCTGGGGCGTGTTACAAAACCTAATTATTTGATTTCATTTGTTTTCCTATTTTATGATTACGCAAAGCTCTTCGACTCTGTACATCGCAAACTCTTGATCCCTGAGAGAGAGAGAGCTCCTGCAATCTGAGGTGATTTGTCTTTCAAATTTTGATATTAGGGTTGCTTTTTTCTTATGGTTGGCATGCGCTAAATTTTTTTAAAAAAAATCGTGGCTCATTTTTTATATGAAAGCCGATCAGTGAACGAAATGGCATCCTTGCCCTAGAAACTCTCGCTTCCATTCCATCTCATCGCGAGCTTCATCAATGCCATAGAAATATTTATAAGAAGACATTTGGACTAATTAATCACACTTTAATATGTTTTTAATTGAGCTATGTATAGAAAGTCTTGATCTTGATGGGAGGTGGGCCTTTTCTTCTTCATAACGGAGAACCTCACATGGACACATATGACTGGAGAACTCAATTGTCATTTGATTCACGCCAGAGGATAGTCAACAAGATGTAAATTTTTTTAATCATATCTCGTGTTCTCTCTCTGCTAAGCGTACCAATACATAGAAGGTATGTTGATATTAGGGCTGTTATATATATTTTCTTGATCAATAAGTTTATTCTTCTTACTTGCGCAGACTGGACACACTAAAGAAACTCATTCCATTTTGTGGACAAGAAGGAATCAACGAGCTCAGCAAAGTTGCTGTCAGATTCGAGGAGAAAATTTTCAGCCGTGCTGTTAACCAGGTGATATATATATACACACACACGTCCTGTCTAAAACTATATTTTTTTCTTTAAGTGAGATTTAATATGGTGATTTTTGGTGTGCCAGTGGACTCTACAACATGAAAAATTGACTTTCATGTCTTATTCTTATTCTTTTTTTTCGACTTTCAGACTGATTACCTTCGGACAATATCCCTCAAGATGCTGACCATGGAGGGTAGACCGTATAACGCAGCTGGCTCTTCCTCGTCTATCACTGCTGATAATAACATCCGACGCTTGGAAGTGGATTTGGGTAACAAACGTCCTTCTTGTAGTAGCAGAGGCTTGTTTAAGTGTGTTAATTTTAATGTGTATGCTATGTGTATATGGCCCTAAGACTAGGCGCATAATATGAAGTTTTGGCTATGTTTGTGGTCTCTCTCGCCTTTCGCCCTCCACTCATTTTAAAGTATTCCATTTTGTTTGTTTTCTCAGTTTCTTATGGAGTTATAAAATCTACCGCTTATGCTTTTTGTCAACAGGCCATCTTACGATCAATGACAATTCGGAGACTTCTTTCCTGAACGAAGAACCTGCCATGAACACATCTGAAGGGGGCCACTAAACCAGTTGCGTACAAGGGGGAGTCGTCAATTGCGTTTGGAATTTTCAGGCGATTCCATATATGTATTAATGATATACTAAACTCAAAAGTTGAATAACAAGTGGTATTTCGTTTTGTATAATGACATGAACCAAGTTGCTGTGTAATCGGCAACGTGGTGAAATGCTTCTTGAGGAGGAAGCCATGCCTTAAATAAGGCTCCTCTTTGCGTTTGGGTTTATGCTTTAGTTGTTTATCTTAATTCTTAAGCCAATTTACAGAAGGAAAAAAAATCAGTAGAAATAGAATGTTTTCTAACGTTTTGTTGTATTGCTTGGACCTGTGACTATGTTTATACAGATAGAGAAGTGTTACATTGTTATTTGAGCATAATGGAACACACTATAGAAACATGTTCCATATTCTTGGAAATAAGGAATTGACGAGTTCATAGAATTGCTGTCAGCTCAACACCGCTACCAGGTTTCACGTTTTTTTGATTAAGCTCAATGTGAGTGTTTCAAAAAAAGAAAAGAAAAGAAGGTTAAGCTCAACTCAATGTGTACTTTCTTGATGTCATCCTCTCCGTTTCCTTTAAAAAACTGATGTTTGTGTTTCATTCCGTGTTTCAGTTTTTTATTACTTTCACAAGATATTCTTGAAGAACCAAACATGGTAGCGTAGAAGTCAGGGCTAACTTGGGGCTCGGTGTAAATCTATTTTTCTTAGGTTCGATTTTTACTAGACACAAAATTGCTACTATTTAACTGTTGGAATTGAATCTTTGATTAAACCTACAAAGAGAAGATAGAATCAAGTGAAGAGAAGAAGTGGAAGCAAGGAAGCTTGCCACACAAGAAAAGAAGAATGAAGAAGTGACCAAGGAGTCACTCAGAAGAAGAAAAAGGAAGTGTAGCAGAGGAGAAGCTACAAATAAGAAGATGTATGAGAAGAAGACTTGGCACGCAAGAAACGGTGGAAGAAGAAGAAGAAGCATCCAACGTGGACAACATGGACAAGAAGTCAAGGTGAGTGGGTTGTGTAACTAGAAGTTACACAACAAGAAAGAATAAGAGTTAGTTTGGTTAAGCAAACTAAGTTATGTGGTTAAGTTAGTAGAAGAGTTGTTGGAGTTGTTAATGTGTAAGATAAGCTAGCTTGTAAGAATAGTCTAGTGTCTTAGGGACATAGACTAGAAGAAAATGTGCAAGTGTAGTAAGTAGAGAAGTCTATTATAAATTGTGTGTGTGGTGTTGTAAGAGAAGGTATCCAGTTCTAGTAAAGAAAAAGAGTTGGAGAAAGAACAATGTAGACATACAAAGACAATCTCTCTTCTCTCTACAAAAACAAAGACAAACGACAAAGAGAGAGTGTGTGTGCTTGTGTTATGATAAAACACAAGGAGAAACAAAGAGTGAGTGTGAACAAAAACAGAGGACAAAACAGAGAACAAAAGAGTGAGGTCAAGCCAAAGAGCAAAATGTCAACATTAACCAATCTGAGTTTAGATTTGGGATCATCCAGTTCAAAAACATATAATTTGGCTACCTCTAATATTAATCGAAATGGCACTCTAATTAAAATCAGGTTAGACAATATAGTATCCAGTTTACTTTGTACCACTAAATATATTCTTTCTGATATCGACTGAATTAGCGGACTGGACGTATCAAAAAAAAAAATACTTGACGATGAAGAGTATGGAAGAGTGAAGCTAAGTGAATAATAAGGGGCGTTCAAAGCAGACTTTCAAGAAGGCATTTAGATAGATTATATATTTGTATATAAAGAAACACACCCTACCTGCAAGAGTTTGAGGAAAAGCATGTATAAACATGTCAAATGCATCCATGGTAGTAGTCTGATAAGAAAAGTGACGTGGAGATGACTCTAATATTAACAGTAAAAAAAATAAGTCTTTTTTCTTCTTTTTGAACTCTTCTACCGCTACGGTCAAAAGGCTAAAACCACATGTGGAAATTAAAACGCCGTCGTCTCAACATATTTGGAGGGAGCTAAAAAGACATAGCCGGTTCGTCTTGTAGTTTTCCAATTACTCGGAGGGGCTTTCGGTAATTTAAAGAAAATTCTGTTGTCGATATAAGGCTTAAAGAGCGAGAGACGCATTTGGCAGAAAAATTGATTTGAGACGAAAAGAAGTTTCCTTCTTCTGCATTTTGCCCAGAAAAAAAAGATCCTTACTTTCCAATCCCCTCTTTCTCCATCAACCTTAACCCTAATCGTTTATAACAACCCAAAACGCGAAAATCGCATCGATAAGTTACTCAATTGTGTGGTGTGATTCGTCTCTTGTGATCGGGATTATCGACAAGACATGAGATATTGCCGTTTATAGATTGGTGTGGTTTCTGGGTTCCTTACAATTAGGTGAGTAGATAGATGAAACGTACGTTGTTGGTGTGTGTGTGTGTGATGATAAGAGTATTCTTATTCGTTTTTCGGACAGGAAACTTGAGTTCGAGCTTGTAAGAACATAAAACAAAAAAAAAAGAGGTGTGATTGCTGGTTTATTTTTAAAAATGTAAAATTTTGATTTCTATAGGGTTGTTGTTGATTCCGTATATGGATCAAGCTTTCTACTTCCATGAATGGTTATGGTTCTTGGCATATTGTAAAATGGAAAAGGACGTATATTAAGACATTCTATTGTCTGAATCTAATCCATGTTGTGTGGTCGTTTGTTTTCCTGTCATGTTTTGGTTTCTTCTCTATTTTTAATTGAGCTGTAATAAGTCTTACTTGCTGCTATTGATACTATTGCTTTTCATGGCTTGTAAAAGTAGGACACTTGATGGTTTAAAGAATGTGGTTACTGGTTTTAAAAAATGGTTTTTTGGACTCTATAGGGTTGGTTTGAGCAAGCTTCTGCTTCCCTGAATTGTTATATGTTAGCCTGGCTGGTGATTCTTGGCATAAATGTTAAACAAAAGGACATATATTAAGACATTGTGTGGTCGTTTGTTTCTTGTCATGTTTTGGGCTACCAGTGTCATGTTTTGGTTACTTCTCTATTTTCATTGAGTTTTAAGAAGTTTACTTACTATTGATACCTTTTGCTTTTCATGGCTTGTTAAAAGTAGGACACTTGATGGACAATAACAATTGGAGACCTGATCTTCCAAATGGAGATCCTTCCATGGACACTGGTGACTGGAGAAGTCAACTGCCACCTGATTCACGCCAGAAGATTGTCAACAAAATGTAACTTTATTTATTACATTGTGTTTTACGTCTGATGTTATAGTTTCTTTGACCAATGATACTGTTTTTTTTGGGTACTTATTTTACTTGTCTCGTGCATTCAGAATGGAAACTCTAAAGAAGCACCTTCCACTTTCTGGAACAGAGGGAGTTAACGAGCTCAGGAGAATTGCTGCTAGATTCGAGGAGAAAATTTTCAGTGCTGCTGTTAACCAGGTAATCAATCTTCTGCTGAACATCTTTTTTGTTTCTGTTAGTGTTTGGTAAACATAACGATTTGTGAGGCAATAGAGTCCACAACCTGGAAATGAACGACTTTAGGTGAGATTTTGTGGATGTACGCGATTTAGTGAAGGTTTCAATAATTTTTTTTTTTTAAAAAAATTGGGGTTCTATGTCTATCTAATTGTCTATCCAGAACCGGCTATGTTTTTGGTACATGTAAGGCTTAGTCTCAATATATGGGGTATCAAATCAATGTATACCTTCCTGATATTCTTTTATTTCGACTTTCAGAGTGATTATCTTCGGAAAATATCCATGAAGATGCTGACTATGGAGACTAAATCGCAAAATGCCACCGGCTCTTCCTCATCAATCCCTGCCGCTAATAATGTCTCATCCATGGATTCACGTAACCACAGTTCTCAAGCATGTATTTGCTTAACTCTGTTTTTGGATGACTGTTTATCTAATATGGTGCTGTTTTAATCTTTCCTTTTGAGTAGTAGTACCCAACAATCAAGGGCACCTTCTTCCGGGAACTTTACCAAACAATCAATCTCAAGCACCACCTCAGACGTTGCTGTCCCAAACCAATACTGCCTCTGGGATGACTGGCTCTACTGCTTTAACCAATAATAATGTAACAAACGTTGGAAACCAGAATTCAAGTATGCAAAATGTAGCTGGAATGTTGCAAGATTCATCTGGCCAGCATGGTCTTTCTTCTAACATGTTTTCCGGATCCCAAAGGCAGATGCTCGGCAGGCCGCATGCTATGTCTTCACAGCAGCAGCAGCAGCAGCCACAGAGTGCACAGTTTCTTTATCAGCAGCAGCTACAGCAGCAACTTCTCAAGCAGAATTTTCAGTCGGGGAATGTTCAGCACATACAACAACAGCAACAAAATTTGCTGCAGTCCAATCAAATGCATTCGTCTCAACAGCCTGGCGTTTCAACACCTCCCTCAGCTGTGAGCTCAGCTCCTCTCCAGGGTCTCCACACGAATCAGCAATCAAATCCTCAGTTGTCTGCTCAGCAGACTACGACACAGTCTATGCTTCGTCAGCATCATTCTTCGCTGCTAAGGCAGCATCCGCAATCACAACAAGCCTCTGGCATCCATCAGCAGCAAACTTCATTGTCGTCGCAACAGCCTATTTCTCCTCTACAACAGCAGCAAGCACAAATGATGCGACAACAAGCTGCAAATGGCTCCGGCATCCAACAGAAGCAGATGATGGGGCAGAATGTTGTCGGGGATATGCAGCAGCAACACCAGCAAAGGCTGCTGAATCAACAAAATAATATTTTGAATATGCAACAGAAACAACAAGTACCGGCCCAGCAGCAACTGATGTCTCAACAAAACAGCCTTCAGACAACACATCAGCAACCACTGGGCAGTGTTGCAGGACTGCAGCAAACACAACAACAGTTGCTCAGTTCCCAGGTTGGTAATTCGAGCTTGCAGGCCAACCAGCAGTCGGTGCAGCACATGTTATCACAGCCTACGGCTGGGCTACAACGAGCTCATCAGGCTGGCCATGGCGTCTTTTCTTCTCAGGGCCAACAGTCACAAAATCAGATGATACCCCTTCAGTCGCATCATCAGCAGCTAGGTTTGCAACAACAACAACCTAATCTGCTACAACAGGATGTGCAACAGAGACTACAATCTTCTGGCCAAGTCACTGGTTCCCTGCTTCCACCTCAAAGTGTAGTGGACCAACAGAGACAACAACAACTATACCAATCCCAAAGAACTCTTCCGGAGATGCCATCATGTATGCTTTTACATCCTTGTGAATACTCTAGGTTCTGATACTTTACACGATCCCTGAATAGGATCTGATGCTGAACAACCCCATTTTCATAAATTTTAGCTTCGCTAGACTCGACGGCACAGACGGAAAGTGCAAATGGAGTCGATTGGCAAGAAGAGGTTTTCCAAAAGGTAGTTTTCTATTTCTGATTTTGGGTAGTGCTTCTGGCTTCTCAGTCTTGCTGTCAGCAAGCAGAAGTGAGCATGGTGCTTTGTATATATCCGTACTGAGTAATCATGTGACCATGGTGCTTGTCTTTGCAGATCCAAACTATGAAAGTGGCGTACTTACCAGATCTTAGTGAAATCAATCAGAGAGTTGGAGCCAAGTTACAGCAAGTAAGTTAACATTTTTTAACTAGGAGGATAGTTTGCATGAGTATGTCCTCCGAAACAGTAGTATTACCTTATGAGACTTTTGAATTCAATGCTAGAACGGTTCGATATAGCAAAAGAAAGTCATACAAGTTTAGAATCTTGTTACCTCGTTTTCTTACTGACTGTCCACAGAAAGTAAACATTGGATAACTATGTTCTTTCCCAAACCCCAAGAGGTTGTAGCTTGCATCTATGTGCTTGTCTTTTTTTCTTATTGAACACATTTGTTTTTTTCTCGAGCAGGATTCTTCTCTTCCTCAGCAACAAAGATCAGAGCAATTTGAGAAATTAAGACAATTCAAGAATATGCTGGAGCGAATGATGCAATTCCTATCTGTTCCAAAGATCAATATCATGCCTGCATTAAAGGATAAGGTGGCTAATTATGAGAAGCAGATTATAAATTTCTTAAATAATAACAGGCCGAGGAGGCCAGTACATCAAGGGCAGATGCAGCAACAATCAGTTCAGAACGGTCAGGATCAGTCTCATGATAGTCAAGCAAATACGCAGATGCAGTCAATGAGCATGCCAGGTTCTGGGCCAAGGGCACAACAGAGTAGTCTGGCAAATTTGCAGAACAATGTTCTATCATCTCGTCCTGGAGTTTCAGCTCCACAGCAGAACATCCCCAGTTCCATACCGGCTTCTAGTTTAGAGTCAGGCCAAGGAAATGCACTGAGTAATGGCCAGCAGGTTGCCATGGGATCCATGCAACAAAATACTTCTCAACAATTGAACAACAGTTCTGCCTCTGCTCAAAATGGGTTAAGTACACTGCAGTCTAATTTTAACCAAGCCCAGTTAAGTTCCGGTTTGCTTCAGCAACAGCACCTGAAGCAACAGCAAGACCAACAAATGACGCAGCAGTTCAAGCAGCAATTTCAACAGCGTCAGATGCAGCAGCAGCAGCTGCTACAGAAGCAGCAGTTAAGTCAGCAGCAGCAACAGTTGCAAGCAAGACAGCAAGGGACACAAAGTGATATGAATGAGTTATCAGCGCGGCAGGGGATGAATGTCGGTCGTGGGATGTTCCAGCAACATTCTCTGCAGGGTCAGCGTGCTACATATCCCCTTCAACAGTTAAAACCAGGCTCCCAGCTTCCTGTTACGTCGCCTCAACTTCTCCCAGGTGCATCTCCTCAGATGACACAACAACATTCGTCTCCTCAGATCGACCAGAAAATTGTGATGTCATCGGTCAACAAGATGGGAACTCCATTGCAACCTGCAAACTCCCCTTTTGTGGTCCCATCTCCTTCAACCCCCCTGGCACCGTCCCCTATGCAAGTTGACTCTGAGAAACCATCTGGAGCAATAGGAAATAGTGCACGCCAACAAGCAACTGGCATCATGCAAAGTGTAGTTCAGTCCATTGCAATTGGCACTCCAGGGATCTCTGCATCTCCTCTTCTTCAGGAGCTTACTAGTCCTGATGGAAATAATTTAAATCCAACCGCGGCTGAGCTGCCTATTGAACGTCTTATTAGAGTCGTAAGTAACATTACTAACGTCCATCTCTTGTAGCAGAAACATTGTTCTGATCATGATGTATTACTTTCTCTTGTTTTCAGGTGAAGTCCGTCTCACCACAATCACTTTCTTCTGGAGTAAGTGACATCAGATCTGTTGTAAGCATGGTTGATAGGATAGCTGGTTCAGCCCCAGGAAACGGTTCAAGAGCTTCAGTTGGGGAGGATTTGGTTGCAATGACAAAGTGTCGTCTCCAAGCAAGAAACTTCATGATGCAGGAGGGAATGATGGCGAACAAGAAAATGAAACGTAACACAACTGCAATGCCATTAAGCGTTTCTTCATTAGGAGGAAGCGTTGGTGATAACTACAAGCAGTTTGCATGTTCGGAAACATCAGATCTGGAATCTACTGCGACGTCTGTTGGCAAGAAGGCAAGAACTGAGGTATGGGTTTCAGTTATACTTCCCTTAGGTATATATGAAAATTGAGGACACATTCTTGGACTGCAGAGGGAGCACGCCCTTTTGGAGGAGATCAAGGAAATAAACCAGCGGATGATAGATACAGTTGTTGAGATTAGTGACGATGAAGATGCTGCTGAGCTTAGTGAGGGAGCAATAGCAAGCAAAGGGTGTGAAGGAACAACAGTAAGATTCTCGTTTAAAGCGGTTTCGCTCAGCCCAGCCTTGAAGGCTCATCTCTCATCAACCCAAATGGTAAGCATGGTCATTTCGTTAAGGGAGGGAAAATCATTTCATTTTTTTTAGGATAATATTTTGTGATTCTGTTACAGTCTCCTATTCAACCATTGCATCTACTGGTACCTTGTAGCTACCCCAACGGCTCTCCATCTCTCCTGGATAAACTCCCGGTCGAAACCAGGTACAAGCAAAACCCTTCAGTCTCAAGAAAATTGAAACATGGATCTTTCATATATACTATATAGTTTTAGTCTTCTCCGAGTCATGTCTCTAGAACCCTCTATAAGAAACTAGATCCTCTTACTTCAAACATGGTCTGGTTTCTTGAATAGCAAAGAGAAGGAGGATCTCTCGTCCAAGGCTATGGCAAGGTTCAGCATATTGCTAAGAAGTTTGTCACAGCCGATGTCGCTCAAAGACATAGCCAAGACATGGGACTCATGCGCTCGGACTGTAATCTGTGAGTACGCACAGAAATTTGGAGGTGGAACTTTTAGCTCAAAATACGGTACTTGGGAGAAATTTGTAGCCGCTTCCTGAAATCTGATATGCATCTCTTCGTCATGTCCTTAATTGTATTTCTGTGGTTAACACTGTTTATCAAAACTCTTATAACACTGATTCTTTCCTTTACTGCTTTCATGTCATAATTATATAAAAGGCCCCAACACACAATGGCTATTTTTGCCTTTAACCCACTTTTTTGTTGTTGTATAGCATAAGGTTGTTTCTACCTCAGTTATGATTGGGAGCTTTTATCTAGTAGCCAAAGCTTGTATGCTGTAGTATTGACATTTTTCAATTATATTATTGTGATGTATGTACTACTGAATATTTTCAGTTGTATTGTAAACTATGTATTTTGTGTAACCGTTGGTATATTCCTCATTCGTTGGAGAGAGCGTTGCTTTGCTTCCAGGTTACGCATGCATGCAGCAAGCTTCCGCCATATTCTTTATCGGTTGCTTCGTGGGCTATATGGACTCGTTTGGCTTTTCGTTACTCACTCTTCATGGTCTTCCCTTTTGGTTGGTGAGTCAAAGTCTTCACCCTTTTTCTCTGAGAATCTTGAATTTCTTACTTAGAGATGTGTTTTGTGAACCGCTTGGAATTCTGTTCTTTTGATGCTGTCAAGAGCAAAAGTTGACATGCAAGCAATAAAGAGATGATCTTTCTGTTCACTGGGAATCGCAGTTATGGATCGTGCTTATTGTGTTACTAACAGCAATGCATGGTTTGTAGAATATGGGGTGAGAGTGTCAACAATGAAGAGTGACCATCAGTCACGGTGTGGGTAAAGAAGCAAACACAATGGGATCATTTTTTTTTTTTTTTGTTGTTTTATGGGTCACTTGTATTCTCTCTATTATGCCCTTTACTAATTGTTTCTTTTTTAAGGGAACTTGTTTGTATAAGTGCTGTACTAGTGTTTTGTATAATTTAGGGTATTCTGATTATATCATTTACAAAAAGACACCAAAAAGTCTAATCATATTGACCCAAACGAGATAGTTTAGTGATAGTTGGACCAGAATCTAATGACAAGAGATTGTGTGCCTCTCAATTCTCATCTTCGTACTCTTTATTTTATTTTCACAGAGAATTAAATTATTTTGCTCGAGTCACCAGGACTCGTAAGTTTCAGTCTTGGTGGTCAAGAGCAATTTCCTTTGGAATGTTACTCAACCAATTAAGATTTATTTAAACTAATGAATATCTTTTTTTTCCAGCTGAATTCCATTGATAACGTTGAAAAGATACAAGGTTGAAACATTTAAACCAGCGAAACACATAGACCTCCCGGAAACTAAACCCAAAAGAAGGAATCCAAAACCCAAACACACGGGTGACACATGAATAACTGAAAAAACAAATCCTAAACTTCTACAACAAACCCATACACAATTCAACACAAGATAAAAAGGTTAAAGACTTAACAATCTATGACTAGCTAGAAAGCAAGGTAGCACACAGCGCAATAGACTCCTACAAGAAGAGCAGAGACTTCATTTGAACCCCAAGTTCACAATGACAACTCCATAACCATGAAGACCTCATCTGAACCACTTGTTCACGATGACAACACCCGAGATAAACTCCACCTCAACCACACCTTCATCTGAATATCTCCAAGCCTCCACCTCGTTATATTGCTTCATCATACGAAGCCATAGAGAAAAAAAACAGAGACTAAAGGCACCCAGGAAGAAACACTTATTCAAGGTGCGAAAGAGGGAGCTTCGTAACTGAGATAAATAGGTAACCTGAAACCATCTTCATCTCAAGGACTATGACCTTCACCTGCTCACCACACACAACCACCACACTGCTATACCGTCGCTGAGTCAAAGATTAGATAAGACGACCCCAAAATCCAAGAGAAAGAAACCGGGTTCAACTCTCTCAAACTGTGGCAGAACCACTCCCACCACATCACAGGAGAACCACAAAGGTTGAAACTTTACCTTGATCAGAGACGGAGACGGAGACCGGACACAGGTGAAACACCACCAAGAGACACCACTCCACGCCCACAGATCTACCAAAGATTCATCAGATCTGGAAGACAAAGGCTCTTCAAACTGTTCTGTAGCAAACAGGAAAACAGCAGACAACAATAAAGGAAGGAGAAGAAAGGATCCGTGGACAAACATGGAAGATAGCGAAATTAGACTAGTAGCGGTCGCCGGCCTTAGGGTTTCACACGATAGAACTTTTCAAAGGAGAGCGTTTTTTGACTAATGAATATTTTAAATGTTGGAATATCTATCCAAAATATTTAAGAATATCTCAACATTTTAAAATGGATATCTTATCATTATGCACATTCTCTACATAGCTGGAATGTATCTTTTATATTTAGAGATGAATGTAAATAATCTTCCAATTTATTTTCTTAGATTTGTTGTAAGAAAATATTTATTTATTTGTTTCCAATATATAGGCTACAAATCTAAGAAAATAATTTAAAAGATTGTGTCCTTTTATAACATTGGCTATAAAAACCAGATTTATATACTTTTATTTTTTAAACCTGTTTTATATATGCTTGGTCTTTATATATATATATATATTTGATCAGGCTGAGTGAAAAAACATGTATGTATAAGTACTTGTGTTTTGGGATCTACTTTGCTTGACTTTTACAAAATAAATGATTTAAAAAGTCGTCACGAAAATAGGAATTATAACTCGAGCAACTAAAACATATTATGTTATATAAAACCTCCCATAATGGAGGCAGTGGCGGACCTAGAAATTTTTTTTACCGGTGTCAAAAATATAATTAATTATTTATTTATTATAATTATTAATATTTAATATATATTTTTAATCCAAGTAAAATGATAAAAATCAATTTGGGCTTAAAGTTTTAACAAAATCTAAAATGAGCTTAAACCGTAAATCCAAAAAGAAAGAAAAAAATTAAAAAGTGGATGCAAGAGATGATTGATCCCACGTTTAAGGGATGTCAACTTCAAAGTGTAGACCAGCAGAGCTAGTAAAAACAACAGGAAATGCCTTACAACTAAACATTTTATCAGTTTAACCGGTGTCAGTTGACACCCCCACCTCCTATGTGGGTCCGCCACTGAATGGAGGTGTTAAATTGTGTTAGACCCTTTTACCATGTGTCAGATTTTCATTGGTTATTCAAATTGTTTATATTTTTATCTCCACCTAATAACTGAAACTCATTTATTTTATAGTAAAATACTTTTAAATAAAAAATATACCAAAATTCATATTTTCTTATAATATATAATTAAAGACTAGTCTTAATTTATTTGGATACTGTAAAAAAGGAATTTTCAGTTTTTCGTATTTTTATTTGTTTTATAGTGACTCTCTTTGTTTCTCGTCTTTAAAACTTGTTTTTTATTGAAATTATTAAATAAAAAGATAACCAAAATTATTTAAAACATTTGTTTAACTCTTAACTATTGTAACTTAATTTTAATTAATAATTGTTAATATGTAATCACACATATATATATATATATATATATATATATATATATATATATATATATATATATGAAAACAAAATTTTGACAAACCATTGTAGAATATAGAAAGTAAATGGATGTTGAATTATTAGATAGAAAAAAGAGATGAGAATGTAGGAGAGATAGATGCAAAAGTATATATATATATATGAAAACAAAATTTTGACAAACCATTGTAGAATATAGAAAGTAAATGGATGTTGAATTATTAGATAGAAAAAAGAGATGAGAATGTAGGAGAGATAGATGCAAAAGGGAGTGCCCCCCGGATAACGGGAGTTTATGGTATTCTGATTATGTCATCTGCAAAAAGACAAAAAAATCTCATCATACTAACCCAAATGAGGTATAGTTGGATCCGAATCTCAATCTAATGACAAGAGATCGCATACCCCTCGTTTTGTATGCTTTATTTTTTCACTAGGAACTAAATTATTTTGTTCGAGTCACTTGGACTAGTAAGAGCAGCTCCTTAATTATCAATAAAGTATCTAAAATAAAAAGAATAATAGTATGATTATATATATTTGTTTAATTTTTCTTTTAACAGATAAAATACTAGATGATTGAAAAGTGTTATTTTAGGTTCTCAAAGAGTTTTAAAAAGTTCCTGTTTGATAACTTTTCTCTTTTTCTCTTTCTTGTTTTAATTAATTTTTATAACTTATTTAAACAATTCCTTTCTGAGAATTTCTTCACAAAAAAGTATATCTAAGATCTCCTATATATTAACTGAGGATATTTTAAATAGTTATAACCTGTATTTTATATTAATTAAAAAAAGACTCTTTCTATATGGCAGCTGTTTATGTTTTCTAATAGCTTACGTGACAGATTTAAAGAGCATTTCTGCTGAGTATAGTCTAAAAATGATCTCCGAAGCAAAATACAATTTCCCATACATACAGACAGTCGCATATCACAATAAATATCATTACGTATTATTCATAGCGACAGTCGCTACTTAGAAGAAGCGTATAATATGTTATTTGGTAAGGTAATTTTTTTTTTGAACTGTATTTGGTAAGGTAATTTAATCAACCAAAACGAGTATGTGTATGTGTATATAATTTGATGAGCCTCCTGTTTATTACGACAATCTTCCGCTGAAATTTTCACCACATGTTCATCGTTTCATCTCTATATCAAGGCTGGAGCTCATGCTCCAACCACCACCAACGGATTGACACCTTCTTCACCGCTACTGTCTTCCGCTGCGGCATGAAGCTTAATTTTTCTGTTCAAGTCCCCTCCGTCATGCCCAGCTCTCACATTGAGCTCCTCCTCGTGGAATCTAGCCGTTGTCAGTTTCCAATCCGGTCACGACCTTATTCCCTTCCAGCCATGTCTCTTCCGCTGCTTCTTTGCACTCTACTCCTCACGCCGCCGTCTCCGTCACAGCTACAAGTCAGCATGCTCTCACCGGAATCCATGGACATGAAAAACTCCACCGCTGTGTCTTGCGAAGCTAGCTTAGCATATCAGGAATCAAAGTGCAGCTCGATCAAAGAGCATCAATGGTCAAACTTAGCATATCTACACATCTGGTCCTCCATCATTTGTAGAATTTCTTTTCTGACCTCAAACTTATTAACGTGCAGATTGTTCCTCAAATTCAGCCTCAAATTTGCAATTGTGCAATCTACTGTTATAAGCAAATCAACATATAAATGCAACCTACCGTGACCGAAATGAAGTAAAATGAAATGTTAAAGACAATAAAATCATGAGATATTACATAGAGATCTTATTCAAAAGTTACACACTATAGCACTACAATTATTTGAGCTTATTCTCTTGATACAAAGCATTTGTGATTTTGAGAGGAATAACACAATCATATCAATATTTTCTTTTAATAAACTGAAAAAGTTCTGCAAAACCTCTAAGCTACTTAATCATCAACAATAAGTAGGAGAAAAGAATTTTGCTTTCATATAAGAAACAACTCAAATGATCAGATGTAAACATATGCAACAACCTCTACATTCTACAACTTACCAATAACGGATTGGTCTGAGCCGTGAGGCTTTATCGCTAAGTTTCATGTGCAATAGGCTTAATTAAACATAACATATTGTAGAATTTCTATAATGTCCAATGAAAATTATGAACAAAACGTATAGCAAATAAAATTATTAAAATATATAAGATATTTTTAAGTTATCCAAAATACTTGGAAATATATACAAATAGTTATAAGTACATGTTTAAAATAGCTAAATGATACTTTAAGCATCTATTAATTTTCTATTCAAATATTTAAGCTAAACTAATTTTTATGTTAAGTTTAAGTATTTTGGCATATATTATTCAAATTTATATATTATATATTATTTTATTTTTAGATTTTGAAAAACTAAAAGTATATATGAACTTTAATTTTTGAAAAAACTTTGAATAGGTTATCCGATGAAAGATGTTCTTAGATTCATAAATTTATAGTATATATACTTTAAACTATATATGAACTTTAATTTTTGAAAAAAAATTAAATATGTTATCCGAACTCAAACCTGAACCAAACCCGCAAAGATCCGAACCAAACCTACAAAGATTCGAACCAAACCGAACATAATGATACTCGATTTCCCACCTCTAATCAAATGTAAAAAAAATTAAATGATAGCAAAGTATATATTGTTTATAATATTTAAGTACACATACTTTTAAAAAATTTAGATTAGATTAATGCAATATATGCTTTTAGAATGCACAATATCTTATAAAATAAACCACATATAAATCTGCCGGAAAATAATATCATAAATGGAATAATGATCTTAAACTTACCAAACAGATCGTTCTAATTGATTTGTCGCACAACCCATATAATTATATATTAATAAAAAATTAATTTCTTATTAACTTCTCATATCTTTTTCATAAATCATAACATTTTTGTGCTTATATATTAATCGGGAAAGACTACAACATTTGAGGTAACCACTTATCATCAACAAAGTGATTCTTATGTTCCTTATAAAATAGGTCGTCACATCTAAACATATATTATATATTTTTTATGTACTTAGTATATATGTCCCAACTCTATCTTCCCTTATTGATAACGGAGTAGATTGGTTGGATTGTAGCTGTAGAAAATTTACTGTAGAATTTAGATTGTAGATTTTTTTGATGTAATTGTATCTAGTGTAGCTGTAAAAATTAAATGAGAAAAATGATAAAAAGAAAATATATTCCTACAGCAATATTTTTAAAAGGAAATAAATTTCTACAGCCATATTTTTTTTGGTTTAGAAAATAAGGTTTCTACAACCATTTTTTATTTTATTGACTTTAGCTTTAAAAACTAGTTAAAACATGATTGGTAATTTAAGTGGTTGTAGATAGAAATTAAAGTTAAAATCACTAGTTATAACCCAACCAATCATCTCTAACATTATCGAGAGAATGAATCTTTTGTGGTCAGAGATGAATGGAAATATCTTTTGTAGTCAAAACAAAAGATCTTTCAGTTATGTTTTATATGGCCACAGATCTAAGGAAATTAATTTTAAAGATTACATCCTTTTTAACATTCATTATAAAATACTTTTTATGTATGCTTGTTCTTATATATATTTGACCAGCCTAAGTGAAACATATAAAATCATAAGAAAAAGAAGAAGATAGTATTATATAATGGCTATCACCAAAAAGAATCTAGTTGCATTTGTTCTCACTATTGTGCTCGTCGTATCTTATGTTCATTGTCGTATATCATCTGACAACATTTCAGGTACCGGTACTCTCCCAATTTTTTCAAAAAAAAAAAAAAAAATCATGGACACGATTTCATCTTTTTAACAAAGGTATATATTGGTTTAATGATTTATATTGAATAGGTTTTGGAATTAAAAAGGATGACGAGATGTGCTTCAAAACAAGTGAGTGTATGCAACCCGGCACGGGGGATGAGGAAAAAGTTTGCATTGCATTTTGTAAGAGGATGAAATTTAAATCAGGCTATTGTGAATTCTATGGTAGTCCATGTTGTTGTCTCTCTAAATAAGTATGTGTTTGACTAAGAATCTAATATATATAATACAATACATACTAGTGTTCGATTTAATCTAATAGCATGATTCATTTTCAGACGATGTTAAATTTTTGTTAAAATATACTACTCATTTCGCGTGATTTCTTGTAATGATCAGTAGTTTACTGATTTTCAATGTTTTATTGTATCGTTAAAATACATATGAGAGTGTATAATGTTAAGAACATCTACAATGGGAGCGTTGAAAGTGGGTTTTAACTGTTGAAAGTTTTCCATGAAGGTGTTGAAATATTATGTCTATCTACGTGGATTCAACAACCGTTGTAAAGTTTCAACTGTTAAAAAAAGTTTGTGGTCTAGCACTGCCACATGTCGCTTCATGATTGAAAAAAAAATTCTCATTGACTGTGCATATTTCTTTTAATTTTTATTCTCATCCAATAATTCGAAAGTATTTATTATATAATAATTTTTTTAAAAAAAATATCAAAATTTAAGATTTTTTTTATCTACAAATAGAGACTATTCTCAATTTATTTGGATACAGAAAAAATGTCATTTTTCATTATACTCAACTATTTTAGTGTTTTAATTTTTTTTACATGAATCCCAATAACAATCCTTATACGTTATCAAGTTGGCAAGATCTCCAACGTATTGTGATGTAGTGAGAAGTGAAGCAGGAAGGGAAACTCAAGTGAAAGCGAGTAATCTAGATATGGTGGGAAAGCTTCGTCCTTCTTTACCAAGAAACTCGAAGACAAATCATCGAGTTGTCATCTCTGACAATTCAGGAGCTGGGACAGGGATGCCTGGTCTATTGGAAAAAAAAAGTACTCGTAAGCACTCTCAATGACAGGTTTCTTCTGGAATATAAGGGGATTTAACAAAAAATCGAAGCAGGATATAGTCAGAAGCTGGACTAATATAAAGGAGTTGAAGTTTGGTTGCTTATTGGAGACTCGCGTAAAAGAGAATAAAGCAAATCAGATTGTTTCGTCGGTATTCAATGGATGGTCGTTTATCAATAATTATGAATTCAACAGGAAAGGAAGGATTTGGATAATATGGAGTCCTCAGGTTCGAATAACTCCATTTTTCAAATCATATCAAATAATAACTGTCTCAGTTTTATTGGAGGAAGAGACTGAAGAATTCTTTTGTTCGTTTGTCTATGGTGAGAATTTTATGGAAGATAGAAGACAGTTGTGGAATGATATTAAGACTCATCAAGATTCTCCACTTTTTAAAAATAAACAGTGGATAATCATGGGAGATTTTAATGAGATAATTGATGGAGAGGAGCACTCTAGTTATCATGACTCGGGTCTCACTACAGTAGGAATGCGAGAATTTGAAAACACTATTCAGTATTGCAGACTTACAGACCTTGGGAGTCGAGGTCCAAAGTTTACCTGGTGCAATAAGAGAGAAGAGGGGCTCATTTGCAAGAAATTAGATCGCTTTCTGGTAAATGATATCTGGTTGCATAAACAAGATAGAGCGTATGGGGTTTTTGAAGCAGGTGGATGTTCTGATCATCTCCGAGGTAGATTTCATTTGAGAGCAGTAGCGGAGGGGAAACACAGACCTTTCAAATTCACAAATGCAGTTTCTGAAATGTCGGGATTCATAAAGGTGATGGAAGAGTATTGGAAAGGTACCCAACCCTTGTTCCAATCTACATCAGCTCTGTTTCGATTCTCAAAATATCTCAAAGCATTGAAACCAGTGATCAGAAGCCTGAGTAAGGAAAAACTTGGGAAGCTATCTTTGAGGGTGAAGGAAGCCTATAATGACTTATGTACGAAGTAGGAGAGGCTAATGGCGGATCCTACTCAGGAGAATATTAAAGAAGAGTTACTTGCAGAAGAAAGATGGCAAAGAATTTTTGGCATTGAAGAGAAGGTTCTTAAGCAAAGATCTAAGTTGCACTGGCTGCAATTGGGTGATGGTAATAATAAGGTCTTTCATAACGCGGTGAAGATAAGGGAGGCAAATAACACGATTCGGGAAATAAAATGCCCTTCTGGTCGGATGGTTACTTCACAGGAGGATATTAAAGTTGAAGCTGAAAGGTTCTTTCATGAATTCCTATCTTATCAACCACCGAAGATTCAGGGGATATCAGTAGATGAAATGCAACAGATTTTGCCTTTCCGTTGTTCAGTAGAAGAGAGAGCTCAACTGGTTAAGCCAATTACAAGTGAAGAGATCAAAGAAGTGTTATTTCGAATGCCAAGTAACAAGTCACCAGGGCCAGATGGATTCACTACTGAATTCTTCAAAGCATCTTGGAGTGTTATTGGTAGAGACTTCACAACAGCAGTACAATCTTTTTTCAGTAAGGGATTTCTTCCGAAAAGCTTAAATACGACTATTCTAGCATTGGTTCCAAAGAAAGAGGAAGCTACTGAGATGAAGGATTATCGACCAATCTCGTGCTGCAATGTCTTGTATAAAGTCATTTCCAAGATCATTGCTAGCAGGCTGAAAGGTATTCTTCCTCAATGCAACTCTTATAATCAGTCAGCATTTGTGAAAGATAGGTTAATTGGTTGAGAATTTGTTGCTTGCTACTGAAATAGTTAAAGACTACCATAAGGAGGATGTCTTACCGCGTTGTGCCATGAAGATAGATATTGCTAAGGCTTTCGATTCTGTACATTGGCCTTTCCTGCTAAATACTCTGCGAGCTCTAAATATTCCTGAAAAATTTGTACACTGGATAGAGCTTTGTGTCTGTACTCCATCATTTTCAGTCCAAGTAAATGGTGAGTTAGCGGGGTTTTTTCAGAGTAAAAGAGGGCTGAGACAGGGGTGTGCTTTATCACTATATCTTTTTGTTGTATGCATGAATAATCTGTCTCATCTACTGGACAAAGCGGTTGCTCATAAGATCATTGGTTATCATCCAAAATGCCAAAACATCTTGCTTACGCACTTGTGTTTTGCAGATGATTTATTAGTTTTTACGGATGGAACTAAGCGAACAATAGAGAATGTTCTTAAGATCTTTGAAGACTTTGCAGCCATGTCGGGGTTGAAGATAAGTCTTGAGAAATCTACTCTATATACAGCAGGATTATCTGAGATTCAGGAAGGAGATATTCTCACTCGTTTTTCCTTTGCTTCTGGAAAGTTACCAGTTAGATACTTGGGGTTGCCTTTGCTCACAAGAAGAATGACAATAAATGATTACATGCCGTTGGTAGAGAAAATAAGGAAGAGAATGAGCTCTTGGACAGGAATGTTTTTATCCTATGGAGGACGTTTGCAGCTTATTAACTCTGTCATCACAAGCATGGCTAACTTTTGGCTATCGGCATTCCGACTACCTGGAAGTTGTTTAAAGGAGATTGAAAGCTTGTGCTCAGCTTTCTTATGGTCTGGCCCTGAGTTGAAAACTAATAAAGCGAAAGTAAGTTGGAAGGATGTTTGTTTGCCTAAGAGAGAGGGAGGTCTGGAATTAAGCCCTTTGAAGGAGATAAATACTGTTCTCTGTCTAAAGTTGCTGTGGAGATTATTTTCAAATAGAGCTTCTCTTTGGGTCAAGTGGATTCATAGCTATTTGATAAGAAAAGGCTCCTTTTGGTTAATAAAAGTGAATGCTACTGCTGGATCTTGGATGTGGAGGAAAATATTGAAGATGAGAGATCTAGCTAAGTCTTATATTAGAATGGAAGTGCACAATGGCAAGCACACTTCTTTATGGTATGATACTTGGTCACATTTGGGCCGACTTAAAGAGATAGTAGGAGACAGAGGACCACTTGGGATTGGGATTACAGAAAATGCTTTGGTTGAGGAGGTGTTATGGAATCATCGGAGGAGAAGGCATCAAATGAGAATTCTGAATGAAATAGAGGATGAGATTGATAAGTTGAGAGATAGAACTGATCAAGAAGATGATATGCCGCTTTGGAAACAAGATGGAAACAAATTCTTGAATAAGTTTTCAACAAAAAAGACATGGTTGCAATTGCGACAGACGAAGCCAGAATGTGGATGGAGTAAAGGCATTTGGTTTGATCAGTATACACCTAAATATTCTTTCTTAGCTTGGGTGGCTATGAGGAATAGATTGCAAACTTGTGATAAGATTCATATGTGGAATGCAAATGTGGATACATTATGCGTGCTTTGCAAAGAAGAACATGAGACTTGTATGCATTTATTCTTTGGATGTAGTTATGCTGGAAAAGTGTGGAGAGATCTAGTCAGTGGGATCATGAAGGAAAATTTCACTACGGACTGGAACATGATTTGGGAAGTAATTTCTAATCCTAGTCCCAGATATACTAAAACAGAGATGTTTCTGATTCAGTACACATTCCAAGCTTTGATGCATAGTATATGGGGGGAAAGAAATGCAAGAAGACATGGAGAACAACCAAGAGATGAGAAGGTTTTGGTCACTTGGGTAGACAAAACAATAAGGCTGAAGTTGCTGTCTGTGAAGGGTAAGGGGAAAAACTATTTTGAAGAAGGATTGGGTGTCTGGTTTGGAGCGAGAATGTATGACAATTCATGATTGAAGATTTGAAGATTAAGAAGATGGAAAGCTTATTTTATTTCCCTGTGTTTGTAGATAAAATAACACTGATGCACTTGATGTAAAGAAGTTTTGTTTGAATAAATTTTACATTCATTCAATATATATATATATATATATAAATTACAAATAGTGAGGTAGAGTGTTGAAATTTTTAAAACAAACCATTGTAGATGATTAAGATGAAGTGAGTATTGAATAAATGAGATGGAAGAAAGAAAAGATTAGGGGTGGGCGTTCGGGTACCAGGTTCGGTTCGGGTCTATTCGGGTTTCGGGTTTTCGGGGTCAAAGATTTCAGCCCCATTCGGGTATTTCTAAATTTTGGTTCGGATTCGGTTCAGATCTTTGCGGGTTCGGTTCGGATTCGGATAACCCATTTAGATTATTTTTAAAGTTTTTAAAATTATTTTATACTTTAAATGTTTCAAAATCTATAAATAAAATAATATATTACAAATAAATTTGAATAACGTATGTCAAAACACCTAAAATTAGCATATAAATTAGTTTGATTTGAACATTTGGATAGAGAATCAATAGATTGTTTTAGTATTTTTGGTTTTTTGTGTATACTTTAGCTATTTTAGACATTTTACTTTTGACTATTTGTATATATTTTCAAGTATTTTGGAAAACTTAAAAGTATCTTATATATTATGGATGTTTTTAATATACATTAAATCTAAAAGTAATTAATATATTTAGGTATATAAATTTATTTTGGATACATTCGGATACCTGAAATATTTTGGTTCGGGTCGGATTCGGTTTCGGTTCTATAAATACCAAAATTTTGAATCCGTTCTGATATTTAATGAATTTCGGTTCGGGTTCGGTACTACTTTTTCGGATCGGGTTCGGTTCGGTTTTTTGGATCCGGGTTTTTTGTCCAACTCTAGAAAAAATGATATAGAATGATATAAAAAAGAAAAAGAAGGATGTTGATAATGAAATGAGCGTTGAAATCATTGTACATGGTCTACGATGGATTTCTTTTACTAAAATGTGGTTACTGACGGCTAGGAATCGAACCACACACTTAACTCTTAGAATACCATGATTTGTTAGCTCGGAACATCCCAAAATTAATTGTTACGATATATATATAGTAGTGCATGTCATGAGACAACATTCATCGTCATTATGTAGAATAACTTGGATTACAAAAGATCACAATGGCTCAGCCTCTTTTTATGCATCAGATGCTAGTCTCTCACCCATGCAAAATACCGTAGCATGGCGGCGGGCCTGACCTAGGGTAAACAATAGCTTAGGGTCCAGAATTTTTATAGGTTTTTTCAGCTGTGAAAAAAAAAAGAACTTTTGAAATATATTTTTAGTTTTTTTAAATTATAATAGAAAGAGGCACATTGCTTAAAATTTAAATAGAGCCTCTATATTTGTTGAGCCTGCGCTGAGAAAAACCGACTAACACAAAAAAAAAAAGCTAAAACCTAAAACTAAAAAGCTAGCAAATTTAAGTGAAGGAAAGAAGTTAAGGAAAACAGAGCTTCAACTTTGATAAACACCAGAGGTCACCAAATCCATAGATGTGACGTCATGTCGATCGGGTGTACACACCAACTTTTGTTCTGTCAGTGAAACCAGTATTGGAGGAGACATGTGGCCCTAACCCCTGCTCTAAGAAGACATGAACCCTGAAACTCTAACCACCGTTCTTAGGCCTGCCACTTTTACCCATATTCAACTATCCAAACCGGAACCAATCCGAAATTGAACCGATTCGGATCGGATTAGGTAAACGAAATTTAACCAATGGACCAAATTATATTTAACCATGGATTTTGGTCGGTTCAGTTTTTTACCCGGAACCGAATGGATACCCGATTTAAACCGAATTGTATGTAAAAACACATAAATATGTACCTCATGAGCGTCTAACCCGGGTGTGGAAGGCGAAATAGCATGTGCAATACCGCTAGACTACTGCAACTTTATTGTATTTATTTACATTTTACAAATATGTATCTGATTTAAATTTATTTTTCTTTAAAAAATTAAAAAATTAAAACTGAAAAATAAATAAAAATATAATATTTCGGGTTTAAAATTGTATATCCGAACCGATCCGGAACCGGTCGAAATCCGAACGGAAATTCAATCGGATACTATTTGGATACAATTTCTAAATAACCGAAGTATCCGGAACCGAATGGATTTTATCCGGAACCAAACCGATTACCCGAAATCGCAGGTCTAACCATTCTTATCTTGTTTCACCACTTATTCACTAGTGCGATGAATCAGTACATCTCCACCGTCGCTTCTGTGTCGAGTAGAAGCAACAAAGAAGGGAATTCACCCTGAAAAACTACTATCCCCAAAAAAATTTATGCCATCACAAAACCACTCGAAGATCCAGAAGCAAAAGCTCTAGGCCCCAATGTTTATATTTGGGTTTCGAGGTTCGACTCCGCCATCCTCAAACGGAGCGTTGAAGCCACAAATTCCAACAAGCCACAAGGGCCATCAAACTCCCATGAAGACTACAGCAACTTAACCTATCCAAATCACCGAAAGAAAAAAAAATATTTTTAAAAATTGCTGATTTAAAAATTATTGAGACATGCAGTTTAGAGCATCTGCATTTGATAGTCTCTCGTATAGAATACCTTGTAATTATTATATTAATATTATAATATAATTTTCTTAAGTAATTAAATTTTAATTTAAGAAAATATTAGATCAGTTATGATGTGCCAAGTGGCAAATAAATCTCTCAGGTTTATGCAAATGTTTCTTTCCCTCAAATCGATTCTCTTCTTTTCTACATGAGGCACCAATTTTTGATGGAGCTTTTCTGACGAGTTTATGTCGTCAAAAAGTGATTAATATGAAGTGTTTCTGACCACTTACCAACAACATTGAAGGTCAAAAATTGGATTATTTTTTGTAGTGTAAGTTGAATTATGCTAAAAATAAATTGAAAAGAAAAATAAAGTCCTGAGTGTCTTTAACATCACAAGCGGTAAGAAAGAAACAGGATGATTTTTACTAGTCAACCTTCTTGATGTATAATAATTATAACTTCTGTCGACCAAAAATAAAGTGACAGTTTTACTGGGTACATGGATAACAAACCTTATATTCGGGGGTAAATAACAAGAGTGATAATGTGATATGGCTGAGAATTATTTTATCATATTATTTCCCCTTATATTTCAGATTATATTCTTATTTTGAAAAATTTTATTTAAAAATTTCCATTAATACATTTTATTTGAAAGTAATTTAAATAAAGAAATATGAATGGTATAATTTTATTGAGAAATAAAGAAATATGAATGGTATATACATATATATATGCATTCACCTTTGTACATGTGGAATTTTTTTGTTAACAAATCTTTGAATAACATAGAAATTTTATTGAGATTCTTTTACAAGAGTATCAAATCTTTCATAACAAATTTTTTAAATAACATAGACATCATCTTTTTTCTTATCGTTAGTTGTGACCTCAAAATATAACTAGCGATATACTATATGAATGGAAATTTTTTTACTCTGGTTTCAGTTATTTTTCTATTATTTAAGTGGAGTATTTTTAATATTTTATTTTATTTACGATTCGTGAAAAAAGTGAAATCAGTATGTGTTTTTTCTCCTAGTTAGCAATGAGAAAAAAAGTTTTTTGCTGGATTTCAATTTATTATCTATACTATTAAAAGTGAATCATTTTTGAAAAATCTACTTAATCAAGTTTGTTGCACCTATTCATATTTTTTTTTGGTCCTGCCCTTATTTTTCTCTAACTATATAATATTTTAAATTGAATCATTTATTAATTCTCATTATTTAGGAAACGGAATTTAAAATCACATTTATGAATATAAAAGACTCAATGAATTGGGTGATGGATCTTTTTTATTTTATCAAATTAAATTTTCGTAGAATTTTTTATCGTATAATTTGAATATGAAATTTTATAAACCAATATTGCATTCTAATATAGTACTACATAATAATAGAAATGTCATTATTGAATTCTAGTAGTTGTATAAAACATTGTTTCTAAGACAACCGTCCGTTATCATAACTTATATATTGGTTCGAAGACAAGTGTTTGAGCACGATTCATAACATCTAAAATATTCGTTTATATAAACTTACATCAATATATAGAGTAATTTTTTTTACATATAGATTCATTCATATTCTAAAAGGATGTATTATTGATAAACGCTAACATATTTTACCTGCTACTAACTGATAAGAAATTGTAAAACCAATTATGTTAAGTAAAAATTGACGATTAATTTAAATAAAACTATTATTGAGTTTATTGCTAGTTTCATTATATGCAATTCAAAAATTGGTTTTAACCATATTACACTCTATACAGAATCTCCTCAAGTATTTTAACTGGCTTTTATACGATGTATATATAATCTTACTTGAATTGTAACAATATCCGATATTTATATTGAACCAAACATTTCATATAAAACAACTCATTAAATATAAATTTAAAAATTTTAAGTAAATAATAATCATAAATTTAAAACAATATTAGAAGTTTAATTAATCTCTTAAATTATTTTTTACCAAATCAACCAATGTCAGGTCACACTTGACTGCGGGTTTTTCGAAGTTTGCATGCTTTGAATTAACGAGTTTTCATCAAATCCAAACCAGTTTATATACAAATCATTGTGTTTACCAGTTTGATCACGGATCCGAGCTTGATATAAAAATATTGCTGTTATCTGATTTAAAAATAATTTGTTTTAAAATAATAGATGTGTTTAGTTTGATCACACAATATAAAAAAATTAAAAACAATTATTAAATAACTAAATAAAAATAATTATATCTATTATATAATACGATTTTGTAACATAATAATGTACAACAAGACTTAGGACTGGGCAAAAAATTTGAACCCGAAGAACCGAACCAAATCCGATCCAAAAAAGTAGTACTAAACCCGGATCAAAATTGGTTAAATATCCAAATAGGTTCAAAATTTTGGAACTTAAAAAACCGGAACAGAACCCGATCTGAACAAAAATATTTCGGGTATCCGAATATACCCAAATCAGATATTTATACTTGAAAGCTATATTTAGATTTAATATTAAAGAATATCCAAAATGTATAAGATATTTTGAAATTTTCTAAAATATTTGAAAATATATTCAAATAGTTAAAAGTAAATATCTAAAATAGTTAAACAATACTCAAAACACTAAAAAAACTTAAAATATCCATTAATTCTCATCCAGATATTCAATCCAAACCAATTTATATATTAAATTTTGGTATTTTGGCATACATTACTCAAAAATTCATATGTTATATAGTATTTTTATTCTCAAATTTTGAGATATATATGCATTTTAAAAAATTAAAAATAATTTGAATGGGTTATCCGGACTCAAACCGGACACGCAAAGATCCGAACCGAACCAAAATTTCTAAATATCCGAAAAGGGCTGAAATTTTCAATCCCGAAAGCCTAAAACTGAATTGATCTGAACCGTATCCGAATGGATACCCGAACACCCATCCCTAACAAGACCAAAATACTAATTCATATCAAATATTTTTATTCAACCGAAAGTAACCCGCGTTTTTAAATGCGGATCAAAGTCTAGTTTTACTATTTATTTTAACAGTTACCTCTAATTTATGCTCCTTTTTCTATATTAACCAATCACATCCTATGATAAACAACTTAACATACATAAATACCGGTAAGTTAAGGATGATGTCTCGTAGAACAATCTAATATATTGGCAAATAAGCATAACTAGATCTCGATCCATGCAACCGTGTGGGTGTTTGTTTTCATTTTATAAACGTATAACCAAATAATTTAAATATATAATTTATATTTTAGTGCTTTATATTGTATAATTTTATATTCTTATTGTTTTAATTTTCTTATTTGATACTATAGATATATAATGATTTGTTATATACATTAAAATTTTTATTAATAGTTATTAAATACTAATATATTTTTGAGTTTAGTACAATAAATTCATTTTGAAATAATTAAACAGAGAATCGCATGCAAAATATGTTTTTTTTAGTTTGGACAGTTTGCCTAAATACATTTTTAAAATTTTTAAGTTATACTATTGAAATAATATTTTCTTAGAATAATTTATGTTTTCATATTGTATTTAAAATAGAATTTAGCATCTATCATTCTAGTATATTTCATAACTTTAAAAGTAAATACATTATTGTGTTTAAGTTGTTTAGTCCTAATATTTTAGTAAATTTTATGCATAGCACAACATCTATGATATTATTTTTATAATTTGTTATCGATATAGGATGTCTTTTATGTTATGTATTAAGTTTTTTATTTATTTTTACTAAACTAAGATTTTAAAATTCTAATTATTTTAATTTTTAAGAATATTTTTTTTTCGTGTTGCGTTTCAAAAAGTTATACTTTAGGACGTATCATTTTATCTTTTGTAAAATTTGGAATATATAGTTATGTGTTTGGAATATATCTTTTTAAAAATTGTATATTTAGTTAACGGATTTGAAAAATTACATAACTATTTTTGAGTTTGGAAGATTATATGACTTTTAAATCTTTTTGTTACTAAATTGATGCATTATTTTATAAAAGCAATTTTTGAAATTTTGGTAATTTTCATATTTTCAAAAAATGTTGTTATAACTGTAAATAAACAATAGATTTGTTTAATGATTTGTTATTAATATTTTTAATAAGTATTAAAATTTTAAAATTTTCAAAATTAGGTTACTTTACTAATATATATAATTTTGTTATTTTATTTCATATAGCAGAACTAATTTAATACAATATAGACTATAATCAATTTATAAAATATAGCATATAATTTTATTTTAATTAACATTAATTTATAATAATATTATATTGCTAATCATGAAATTAGTTCATGTATTATTTATAAAGATATTTAAACTTTTTGGTAAGATCTTGTTAGATTTTCTCAACTGATTTTGTATGCTTTGGTGTCATTAAAGTTATTAATATATGGAGTGTGATAGTAAGTCATAATAATAATATTATTAAAAAATAAATATAACATGATTTTCTAGGAATATGTCTATTTTTTAAAAATCACACATGAATCAAGTTGTGACTTTGTTTTAATATATAAGTTATGATAAAAAGGAAAAAAAAAACGAAAATAGCAAAGCACTAAAACTTTTACATGAACGTGTAAGAGAATGGGACACATACATAAGTGGAAACTGGAAAGTGACCAATCCCCAACACCTCATCATCAAAACTATTTATTGTTTATTATCATTATTATTGCTATTTTTTTGTTCAAATAATTGTTGGTATTATACTATTATTGTCTTTTGCATAAAACAGCAATACAACAATATAACAAAACAAGCTATCCTTGGGTTCCTCCAACTTGTACCCACTGCTCAGAGCTTGGACACATTGTATTATCCAGATTCTTGGACCTAACTTGTGGCTCTAAAAAGCTCTCTGGCACAGGTTTCGATGAAGTCTGCTTGGAAACTTCCGGCTCGTGCTTCCGCCCTCATTCCGCCTCCGGTCACCACTGGTGACGGTCATCCTCCGCCCCTACCCCCACGACCCTCGACCCTCTCTCCTCCTTCCCCATGAACCATTTCCCTCCTCTTTCTTCCCCCCTCGAAAAATCCTATCAACTGTTTAGAAATAGCTCGGATCCCTTCTCTTCAGCGAAGGTTCTCTCTCGATGATGTAACTATGGCTGAGCTTCCCACTACTATTGAAGAGAACCCGAGCTCGTCTCTAACTCTCTGAAAGTAGATCGCTCCTTTCTTGTGATGCTACCTTGCACTCATCTCGTGAGTATAGAACAATCCCCAGCGGCTTTGTCGTTAAACCGGAAAGGAGTCCCCTTCCCTTGGCCGCTTCTCACCTCTATTGAACCCTCACCTGCTTTGGAACCATCCCTCAAACTATAAAGTCCTCCCCGAAAAACTCCCTCTCCTTGTTAACCCCGCCTTAAATCATCTCTCTCCACCTTCCCCTGCTGCAGGTGGGTCCCCACTTCCTTGTGCTGCAACTACTTCTCAACCCAACTTGTTCACGCTTTCCGTGATCCCCTCTTGTTGAGACAATCCGTAAAGGGAAGATAAAACTCTTAAGAGACTGGCTCCTTATGCTTTGCGCTTACGGTAGACTGAAGTACTCATCCCGATGTTGTCTTCAAAAGGCTGACATAAACAAAGATTTCATAATCTGCTACTATAATGGCGAGCTCCTCCCTTCCACCAAATTCGCAGTGTCTTCAATCACATGTGGGGAAAGGGTGGTCATTAGAAATCCACAACAACCCTCTCCGGCGTTCCACCATTGTCGCGATACCCAATGACTACCTCCGATCCAAGATCCTTGAAAAAGTATCGGTATGTTGGAGAGACAATGTTCCACTGCTCGATGGGGCACCACTCACTCGTCTACTACCCTCCTCTCGACTCCATCAAGATCTGGGCCCACCTAACGGGTGTTCCTCTTGACTACGATATGATGAAGGGTTAAGTTTTGTTCTTTGGATTAGTTGGAGAACCAAAAGCGATGATTTTACAAAAATTTGGTCGATCTTACGGTCTCTCATGTTAAGGTGGAGGTGAATCTTAACCTTCCTCTCCCGAATGTTGTTGAATTTGAAAGAGAGAGTGGTGAGGTTGTGGAAGTTCAGGTAAGCTATCCTTGGGTTCCTCCAACTTGTACCCACTGCTCAGAGCTTGGACACATTGCTCGGAACTGCCTTAAGTGGACTCCACTGCAGCGGAGACCTTGTAAACCAAAAGGAAAAGTCAACAGTTAATGAACCTCCCCTTACGCTTCCAAATCAAAGCGTGGGAAAGCAAAGGAGCAGGTTTATGTAGCGGTCTGTGAGGGGAAAGCTAAAGTAGCTCATGTGAAAAATATTGTACCTGGTGTAGGAAAGGCTCCCACTGAGATAGCTGTAAACCCTTCTTCAGTTGTTGTAAACTCTTCTTCAGTTGCTGGAGTCTCTTCCGCTCTATTATCATTACTCTTGAGTTAGCTATTGTGGATGTCTCTGCGGGTTCTGATACTCCTTCTGAATCCTCCCTTGTTCCTGTTGTCTCTTTTCAACTCCCCCTTGCTCCCTTCTCTTCCCTCTTGCCATTCCTCGGAGACCTCTTAAGCGTTCAGGTCTTCCCTCCCTTATCTCCTCCTCAAAGTCTGATACTTCCACCCTTTCTCGGGAAGTATTGGATGCCAATCAAGCTTGCCTCTTTCTTCTTTACTTCTTTCCAACAAATTTTCGCTTCTTTTGCCTCGGGGATCTCCTATTTCTTACGGGGTCCTCCTCCTCTCTTTAATGTGTGCAAAACACTTTTTGGAATATCCGTGGCTTAAATGACCGGTTAAGCATCAACCTTTTGTGATTGGCTTTCTAAATATAAGCTATCTTTGGTGCTCTATTGGAAACCCATATTAAAGAACTAACTTGTCTTCTCTTATGCCTAAACTCTGTCGAGGCTGGAACTATCTCTCAAATCATGCCTCGATGATGATGGTAGAATTGTTATTGTCGGAAATACCCGCTGTTCTAAAAGCGGGTCCATGAGTCAAGGCGGTCGGTGGCGTGTGAAGTGAGTCTCCCTCGGCTCCTCCTTTCCACTACTGCGGTTTATCTGATAACTCTTATCGGGGCGATCGATCTCGGGTTGAACTTCGCGATGTGCGCTCGAGCTTCTCCGTATTCCTCCCCATGGATGATCGCAGGTGATTTCAACGAGATCTTGCACCACTCGAGAACATTCCAGCCATCTACTGAACTATATAACTAATCCAATGGCTGAATTCGAGATTGTCTTCAACAACTAGGTGTATTTGACCTCGATTCATGGACCCCTTCACACTTGGACCAACTCCTGCCCTGTCTCCCCATAGCCAAGAAACTTGATCGATTACTCATAAACAACAACATCCTCTCCATTTTCCCCAATGCTTTTGCCTCCTTCCTCCCTCCGCGCCTTGACCACACCCGCTTGTCTTCTGACCTTGCTTTTCAACTCCCTAAAGTAGGAACCCAGCCTTTTAGATTCTGAACTACTTGACCAAACATCCGACCTTTCACTTTGTGGTCTCGGTGGTGAGGCGGAGCACGGCTGCAAATCTCACTGCTTTGTGTTGGAAGCTGAAATGCATAAAAAGGATCTCGAGAGCACTAAACAAACAAAATTTTTCCAATATTCAGAAAAGAGTGTTAGAGACTAACAGTTTGTTGCAACTTGCGCAGGTTGAATCACTACAAAATCCCTCCCCACAGGCCTTCCAAACAGAACGGGACCTCCATACTCGCTGGTCTTTCTTAAGGGAAATTGAAGAATGCTTCTTCGCATTTAAATCTCGCATTAACCGGCGGGCGAGGGGACCTAAATACCACTTACTTTTCAGAATCTGCCAAACTAGAGCAAGCTACAACGCAATAAGATCGTTCATCCTACTTACAGGAGAAGTAATAACTGATCCTATAGCGATGAGCAACCATGCGGTTAACCACTTCTTCTCTATCTTAGGACAACGCTCTCAAGCAGCAACCTCTCTTACCTCTGATCCAGAGTGGTTCAATGCTCGTCTCACTTGAGTAGCACCTTCTCTCTTCAGAAAATGGCTGCTATTCCATCGGGGAGAAGAGATTAGGAAGCTGTTTTCAAACTCAATCCTAATAAAGCTTCGGTCGGATGGCCTTACCTCGCTTTTACAAAGGCTCGTGGGATATCTTGGGAGAAGAAGTTATTGTCTCTGTCAAGCACTTCTTCACGCACTGCTTCCTGCCTGCAACTGCAAATTCCACCATCCTTACTCTCGTCCCTAAATTTCCAGGAGCATCGAGAATTCGCGAGTTTCGACCGATAGCTTGCCTCAACCACGATTTACAAAGTCATCTCCGACTTCGGTCTCGGTGAAGCCTATTCGGAGGATCTCATCGTCCCAAATCAAACCGCTTTTGTAAAGGGCGAGGCTTCTTGTTGAGAACACTTCCACTAGCTGCGAGTTGGTAGCGGTTACCACAAAACAAAGGAGCAAGGAGAATAACAATTAAAGTAGACATCTCAAGGCCTTTGATACTATCTCTTGGGACTTTCTACTAAAGCTGCCGAGTGCTTTGGGGCTTCCGAGCCACTTCTCACTTGGCTAAAGGTGCGTATCTGCACTCCTTCCTATATGATTGCTATAATGGGTGTGTCAATGGTTACTTCAAAGGTAAACGAGGCTTAAGGCAAGGGGACCCTCTCTCTCCTTACCTTTTCGTTATAGCTATGAATTGTCTATCCCTAATGCTAAACAAAGAGGCGCGAAGGTTCCTTCTCTATCATCACCGGTGCTCAAGAACTAAACTAACCCACCTCTGTTTTGCTGATGATCTACTAATCTTTACGGATGGCTCCACAGCTTCTCTACAAAGGGTTTTGCAGTACTAAAAGAATTTGAGCTAAGGTCCGGTCTAGCGGTGAGCATGCAGAAATCGTGCTTCTTTTCATCGGCTATCGGTTCCGGAGGTGGAAGCTATACAAGTCTCTACAGAATGCTGCGGGTTCTCTTCTATTCGCTACTTAGCGTTCCCCTTTGCACTAAGAAGCTCTCACTACAAAGCGTGAACCTCTAATTCAACAGTCAAGAGTAGATTTACCTCTTGGAGTGTGAAAACTCTCTTTCTTTGGAAGGTTACTCCTCATCAAGGCGGTTATAGCGAGGAATCACATCCTTTTGGTCCTCTGCTTTCATCCTTCCAAAGCTTGTATTAGCGAATCAATTCCTTTGTGGGTATTTCTGTGGAAAGGTACCACGGAAGGTCACCATTCAGCAAGAGTAGCTTGGTCGGCAACTAAACCAAAGGAATCGGGGATTAGGGATTCGTGACCTTCTCTCTGAACAAGCGATCTGCTTAAAGTTCATTTGGCTTCTTTTCTTCGAATGAGGCTCCATTTGGGTTGCTTGGTTTCTGCGAAATTTTAAGAGGAGATATCGGTAACTTCGGACGGTGAAACCAAACCAATCAATGTCTTGGATGGCTAGAAAATTGTTGAAGATGAGGGACTCAATTTACCCTTGGATTCATCTGCGTGTGGGTAATGGAACCGAACTCGCTCGACGGACAATTGGTCTCCTATGGGAACCTCGACTAACTACCTCAACGCAATCGCGACTTCACATCTTGGAATCCCATGGAAAGCATCATTAGCTTCGCTTCATACTAATAGCGGCAGGCTCTTCCTCTGCCGAGGTCGGATAACCGGTAAATGTGTCCTCTTTCCTAACTACTATAGAACTCGGGAAGAGGAAGATCGATATGAATGGCGGATTGGGAACAATTCTTGGATCACTATAGTAGCAGCCAAGTCTATCGAGAGTTGAGAGGCACACTACTAGAGTTGATTGGTTCTCTGCGGTTTGGATCGAGAGGCATCCCTCGTCGGTGTTTCCTCACTTGGCTTTTCGTATTGAACAGATGCCCTACAAGAGACAGACTCATCAGCTGGGGAATTCAAACGCCTCCGACTTGTCTTCTCTGTAATTCAGCCTCAGAAAGTAGAGATCATTTACTATTCTTATGCCCTTTTAGTTTTGAATTTGAGTGCCATGGCGCACGATGCTCCTTCCAACCGTCGGTGTTGGACGGCGTCCTACTCGGCATGCAAACACTTCCGACCAAAGCTTGTCTTCTCGACTCTCCCTCGGTCTGGCGGTGCTTCAATCTACTCGATTTGGGTGAGAGAAATTAGACTTCATAAAATTACCTTTAAACCGGTGGAATCCTTGATCAGCAGATTGATCGACAAATCGAGAACAAAATCTCCTCCTCAGCCATCACAACCCCGACCGTCCTCTTCTCTGATGCAGCTTTGGCTTTCCACGGCGTAGGGTTCTCCGTTCACCATCATCATCGCTTTGTTCTTTCCGTAAAAGAAGACAGCGAAGAGTTACAATTAGGTTCAAATTTATGGGTCTTACATCACTTTTCTATATTGAAATTTGGGCGTTAAACTTAAAGTTATAGTCTTTATGGCCTTTTCTTTCTTCGTGCGTTAATATAAGCTGGCCAGGTTCTGAAAAAACAATATAACAAAACAAATCCTATTAAATATATTTTGGCAGTAGTTTAAACCATCCTGCTAGACTTAAAAAAAAAAAACCATTTAGTTGCCAGAGTAAAGAAACGAAAACAAATATAGTTTCAACTTTCAAATGCAACTTTTTAAAAGCTGAGTTCGATAGAGAGAATATGTACTTGGTGTAATTTATCATCTAAAAGTTTATTTAAAATGGATAATAATTAGTAGAAAAATATACTATAATATTGGGAAGTTAGGGTTGAGCTTCATCAATGCGTCACTTATCTCGTGAGAGTGAGACTTTTGGACGGATACGCCTCTGATGGAACCCACCTGCATTGCTTTTGGCCGGACCCTTTTTCATTTTATTATTATACTACCGAAGCAAAGAAGATGCAACCACCTTCCCTCAAATCTCTCTATTTTATTATCCTTTTAAATTTTTTTCCAATAGAAATGTGCACAACACAATAACCAATCATTCACTAAATTTACCCATATTGAAAAAGTTAAAACAATAGTTTTTTTAAGATAATGACTTAAACTTGGATAGAAAATAATCAGCAAAACTGTAAAATATTGAAAGGAATTATAAATTATTCTTATCTTCTTTTATGACGAGTTGAACATTTCACCATCACGTGATGTTCGATGCGAGTAACCGCATCTGAAGAGGCAACTGGCCTCTCAATGTCATATCCGTAATAATAGTCAAAACCCGAGGGTTAAAGAACACATTTACAAAATAAAAGCTTTTGTCGCGCCACGAGGGATCTGAGACAAGTCTGACACGTTGAATGAAACTCCAACCGTCAGATAACAATCCTCCGCGCCATCTTACGATATCGACGGTCACATAGATAAGTATTAAAACCACCTTGTGACGTAGATGATCACACCTTCATGCAATACAGCTGGCAACTAATATTCCGAGCTGATAACTTCGAGAAATGTGGCCGATTAACTCCTAGGGATAAGCCGTTTCACTTATCACTCAGTTAACTTTTCTCCGAGTGATAGCTTTTTTAACTTATCATCACCCAATTATCTGTCACCTTCTCTTATTAAAATCTCCATTTCTGCAAGTGTTAATGTCTGTATTTATACCTCGAAGAGAGAGAGAAATAAAGGAAGAAGCTTTATTTTTTTCCTTTCTTTCTTTGAGTCCAAAAATCAATCCATCTTCTTCTTCTTCTTCATCGATCTCTTTCTCTTCCTTCATGGTAAGTAAAGCTTCGTCTCTGTTTTTTTTTTTCTACACCCTTTATTGCCAATTTCAGGAAAGATTTAAATTTTTTACTGATTTATCGTTATCTGCAGAGATGCGAAGTTAATGGATATAATTTCAGATTTTTTTTTCTTAATCTGGAACGAAACCTAGATTTGAGCTTGTCATTGTTATATGTTCCAGATCTGGTGATAGGTGTTGGTGTCTGAGTTGAAATAAAAAAAAGAAGTCTATATGTCTTCGCTTAGTAGAGAGCTTGTGTTCCTGATCTTACAGTTTCTCGATGAAGAGAAGTTTAAAGAGACTGTTCACAAGTAAAAAATCTTGCCTCTCCTTCGATCTACTAAATATTGTGCTAAGCTCTTTTGTGTTTGGTTTTTTATAATGGGCCTCATTGGTTTTTTTTTTTGGTCACATGTTTTAAAAGGCTTGAACAAGAATCTGGGTTTTACTTCAATATGAAGTACTTTGAGGATGAGGTGCATAACGGGAACTGGGATGAGGTTGAGAAGTATCTCTCTGGTTTCACTAAAGTGGATGATAATAGATACTCTATGAAGATATTCTTTGAGATAAGAAAACAAAAGTATCTCGAGGCTTTGGATAAGTAAGTAGTGATGATGATGGAGCTTTGTTTTCCTTTATTTTTAATAAGAGATAAAAAGATGTTTTGATTTATGGTTTATTTATTTATTTTTGTTTCGTATAGGCATGATCGTCCCAAGGCTGTGGAGATACTAGTGAAGGATTTGAAAGTGTTTTCAACTTTTAACGAGGAGCTTTTCAAAGAAATAACTCAGCTCTTGACCTTAGAGAACTTCAGGTTTAAAACTCTTAGTTGATTCATGCAGCAGTTTCAAGACAGAGGATTAAAGTGTTTTTGAGTTTTGTTGAATAGGGAGAATGAACAGTTATCCAAGTATGGGGACACCAAGTCAGCAAGATCAATCATGTTGGTGGAACTCAAGAAGCTTATTGAGGCGAATCCTTTGTTCCGTGATAAACTGCAGTTTCCTACTCTTAGAAACTCAAGGCTGAGGACTCTGATCAACCAGAGGTTTTTTAATTGCTGCTTTTGTATTTATTCACTTCAAGTTGTTGGCATCATCAACTCATTACTTCTTTTGTTAATAATGCATAGCTTAAATTGGCAACATCAGCTTTGTAAAAACCCAAGGCCAAATCCAGATATAAAGACTCTTTTTGTTGATCATTCGTGTGGTCCTCCGAACGGTGCACGTGCTCCATCTCCTGTCAGCAATCCACTGCTAGGTGGATTGCCAAAAGCTGGAGGTTTTCCTCCTTTAGGCGCACACGGGGTAAGCTAAGCCTCTTCTTTAAACCCTTGCCATTGTGTCAGAGGTCCCCAGTTCACTTGGACGAAACTAATATTGTATATTAGTGGTTTACGGTCTGGGAGAATTAGGGGCTTCGCTTCGGCAGGCCCCGAACCTCCTGGTATTCAGAAAAAAGAAGTATCTCTTTTTTTTTTTTAAACTTAGAAAGGCTAAGTGTTTGAATGTCTCTATGTCTCCAGCCATTTCAACCAACGGCCTCACCCGTGCCAACTCCTCTTGCTGGTTGGATGTCTAGTCCATCCTCTGTTCCACATCCAGCTGTTTCTTCAGGAGCCATTTCTCTTGGTGGTCCATCTATCCCAGGTACTATTCCCTCATCAAATGTGTATATTTTTTTTTTCATATTATGTGTGTGTGTTATCTATGCATTCTGCTAACAATGGAGCTCCTTTTCAGCGGCGTTGAAGCACCCGAGGACTCCTCCAACCAATCCTGCCTTAGACTACCCGTCAGCAGAGTCCGAGCACGCCTCAAAAAGAACAAGGCCTATGGGAATCTCCGACGAGGTTAATCTAGGCGTCAACATGTTACCAATGTCGTTTCCAGGGCAGGCGGCCCATGGTCACAACAGTCCGGCTTTCAAAGCACCTGATGACTTGCCTAAGACAGTTGCAAGAACTTTGACTCAGGGCTCATCTCCAATGAGCATGGATTTCCATCCAATTAAACAGACTCTGCTTCTAGGTCTGTTTATGAGAGCTTTCATGTGATAATAATAATAACAAATCATTATCAGCTGATATTCTGAATTGGATTTTATTGTTGTTACCAGTTGGTACAAACGTAGGAGATATTGGCCTGTGGGAGGTTGGTTCTCGGGAAAGATTAGTACAGAAGACATTCAAAGTGTGGGATATAAGTAAATGTTCAATGCCCTTACAGGCTGCTCTGGTGAAAGAGCCTGTTGTATCTGTTAACCGTGTGATATGGAGCCCTGACGGTTCCCTTTTCGGTAAAACAATCCACCTTTAAATCAATATGTGCGCAATGAATGCAACTGTTTTAACTCTGCACCTACGTGTTCTCAAATGCAGGAGTTGCTTACTCGAGACATATTGTGCAAATATACTCTTATCATGGTGGTGAAGACATGAGGCAACACCTTGAGGTGGTCCCATAACATTGACATGCAAGCCTCTCTGTTTTTGACATTCTTTCCTGTGGATGTTTTGTAATATTGTGTTATTGTTTCAGATTGATGGTCACGTTGGTGGTGTGAATGATATTTCCTTCTCGACTCCAAACAAGCAACTGTGTGTGATAACTTGTGGTGATGACAAAACCATCAAGGTTTGGGATGCTGCGACGGGTGTCAAACGACATACTTTTGAAGGCCATGAAGCTCCTGTTTACTCTGTCTGTCCTCACTACAAGGAAAACATTCAAGTAAGCTTAACTAGCTAATAGCTCTATCCACTGATCTTCTTTATGGTCAAAAAACCGAACCGACCCAATGGAACCAAAAACCAATATATCTCAACCATTTGGTTAAAGATTTTATAAAACCAAGTAGTTTGGTTTTATTCGGTTTTAAAACATACCGAACTAAAGAACTGACATATTTTGTTTACTTAGATTAACTAAATATACTAATAATATTAATATAATTAAGATTTAAGATATTTAACCATTTAACATAATTTTAATCATTTTATTTATACAGCGAAACCTCTATAAATTAATAATGTTGGGACTACACCAAAACTATAATTTTTTTTATTAATTTATAGAGATTATTAATTTATCGATATACTAATTGAACCAAAAACTTAATTTGGAACTATAATATTATATTATTTTATAGAGATTTTTAGTGTATATTAAATTATAGAGTATTAATTTAAAGAGTGTAAATGAAAGAAAAAGCACATTTGACATTAATTAAAGTTTTATTAGACCCAAACAAACCAAACCGAACCCAAATTTTGACCGAAATGCCCATCCTAATTCCCTCCCGTTACATGTCAAGTTTTTTGACCTTTTTTTTTGTCTTTTGTTGTCTTCAAGTTCATATTTTCTACAGCGCTGGATGGGAAAATAAAAGCATGGTTGTATGATAATATGGGATCTCGAGTTGACTACGATGCACCTGGTCGCTGGTGTACCACAATGGCTTATAGTGCCGATGGAACCAGGCTATTCTCTTGCGGGACGAGCAAAGACGGAGAGTCGTACATAGTGGAGTGGAACGAAAGCGAAGGAGCAGTGAAAAGAACTTATCAAGGATTCCACAAGCGTTCTCTCGGTGTCGTGCAGTTCGATACGACCAAAAACCGTTACCTAGCTGCGGGTGATGACTTCTCCATCAAGTTCTGGGATATGGATAGTGTGCAGCTTTTGACTTCCATCGATGGCGACGGAGGTCTCCAGGCGAGCCCGCGTATCCGGTTTAACAAGGAGGGGTCTCTCTTGGCCGTGTCTGGAAACGAGAATGTGATCAAGGTTATGGCAAACTCGGATGGTCTAAGACTGTTGCACACTTTTGAGAACGTTTCATCTGAATCCTCCAAGGTACTAACTAAGCTTCAGATTAGTTACACGCAATTTGAAAAGTTTATCTTAACCCCCCCCCCCCTTTTTTTTTCCTACATTTTTTGCAGCCTGCGATAAACAGTCTTGCAGCGGCTACGAGTGCTGCAGCAGATCGATCAGCCAATGTGGTTTCCATTCAAGGAATGGTAATAAATAAATAACGTTTTTCTTTTGTACTCATTTTTCTGTAACATCTTTCCATCATTCATCATCCATCACTCTGCTTTTTAAAATAGAATGGAGATACGAGGAATATGGTGGATGTGAAGCCAGTGATTACAGAGGAATCAAATGATAAGTCTAAGATATGGAAACTCACTGAAATCAGCGAGCCTTCTCAATGCAGGTCACTCAGACTCCCTGAGAATCTGAGAGTCGCTAAGGTAATATATAGATGGTGGGTGGTACGGTTTTCATTTTATGCGGATTTATATAGTTCGGCCGTAACAAAGCGCATAACCGCGTTTTAGAACACTGGTTTTTCTTTTCTTTTTTTTCCTCTGATGATAAACCGAATAACTTTTTTTGCAGATATCAAGACTGATTTTCACGAATTCAGGAAACGCTATATTGGCTTTGGCATCGAACGCTATTCATCTTCTATGGAAATGGCAGAGGAACGAGCGCAACGCAACTGGAAAGGCGACAGCTTCTTTGCTACCTCAGCAATGGCAACCAGCAAGTGGAATCCTCATGACCAACGACGCTGCCGAAAACAACCCTGAGGAAGCTGTACCTTGTTTTGCTTTATCCAAGAATGATTCGTATGTGATGTCAGCCTCCGGTGGAAAGATCTCCTTGTTTAACATGATGACTTTTAAGGTAAATGTGGTAGACACAAATATGCTTACTATTTGATGTTTTTTGTGTATGCATCTTGATTCACTGACTGTTGTTCTTGGCTGGTAATGTGCAGACGATGGCTACTTTCATGCCACCACCGCCTGCCGCAACTTTTCTTGCTTTCCATCCTCAAGACAACAATATCATTGCCATCGGAATGGATGATAGTACTATTCAGATTTATAACGTCCGTGTTGATGAGGTAAATGAATCAAAAATCTCCAGAGAAGAAGCAGTGTTTTGTATGTTTGAGTTGATATATAGATCAACCAACATGTTCCTTGTCTGCTCGTGCAGGTGAAGAGTAAGCTTAAAGGTCACTCAAAGAGAATAACTGGTCTTGCCTTCTCCAATGTGTTAAATGTGCTGGTCTCGTCTGGAGCAGATGCTCAGGTTCCCGGCTTGAAACCATCTCTTTTTCTTTTTGAGAATCAATGGGATAAGATCCAACAGTCTGTTTCAACAATTTTGGTATTTTTTTCCTCCTTGTTTGCAGCTTTGTGTTTGGAACACAGATGGATGGGAGAAGCAAAGAAGCAAGGTTCTGCCACTTCCGCAGGGAAGACCAAACACTGCACCTTCAGACACGCGAGTTCAGTTCCATCAAGATCAAGCTCACTTCCTCGTGGTGCACGAGACGCAGCTTGCTATTTACGAAACAACCAAGCTCGAATGCATGAAACAGGCAATTTTAGTCACAGTCCTCTTCTCTATCTCTGCAAGAGATACAATGTATTGCATTTGATTGACGATCGTATTGACTTGTTTTCAGTGGCCAGTGAGAGAATCATCAGCTCCCATCACTCATGCAACGTTCTCATGTGATAGCCAATTGGTCTACGCGAGTTTTATGGATGCAACGATCTGTGTATTTAGCTCTGCAAATCTAAGACTCCGTTGCCGAGTCAACCCTTCTGCGTATCTACCAGCTAGTCTCAGGTAAAACAACAGAGGAATCTTGAATCTTTTTTGTTTTCAAAAAGAATCTTACAAGAAAACAGAGTAAATCTTGATGAAGCTTTGGTTGTTCATTTGTTTGTGCAGTAACTCGAACGTACATCCTCTGGTGATTGCGGCACATCCGCAAGAACCAAACATGTTTGCAGTTGGTCTCTCAGACGGAGGAGTTCATATATTCGAACCAGTTGAGTCGGAAGGTAAATGGGGAGTGGCTCCACCTGCTGAGAACGGGACTGCAAATGGCGCAGTGGCTGCACCATCCGTTGGAGCCTCTGCCTCTGATCAGCCACAGAGATGATCTGTGATTCTCTTTTTCTTTTTTTATTTTTATTTTGGTAGAAAATTTTTTATGATCCAGAGATTCTTGACATGTTTAGATGTAACATATATATCATCGTAATTTAGTAGTAAAGTTGTTTCTTGTGACAACAGCAAAGATTTTCATGAAGATCGTACTTAGAAATTTGCATGCATTTACAAGAGTGATTAGTTTCTTTTTTGTTCACTTCAGTAAATAAACAAACAAAGAGATCCCAAAAGCTGATGTCATAGAAGAACACTCTTATGTTCTTTCTACAAATAGACGCGTCACTTCACTCTCTATGCTCTCTTATTACCTGAATATGATAATTACACAGAGCAAAATGATTACCAACTTTTTCATGACCAAAACAAACACTCTAGAGTCTTTCCAAAAAAAAAAGTATATAACTTTAATTTATTCAGAACCAAAAACACAACAACATTTGTAGTAGTTCAAGAAGATGATGATGAAGACTCCTCTTTCATGGGAACAGAAACACCATTATTAAGCAACTTCTGCTCTGTCTTCTTCCCCTTCTCTCCTCCACCACCACCAAACATCTGCTTCCTATAAACCTGATGCAACCTCCCAAACAACTCCTTCTTAATCGACTCAAACGCCATATCCAACCTCTCCAGCTGCTCAAGCGCGTTCTGGTTATACATAAACAAACCATAGTAAAGCTCAAAGCTATCACTCGACGTGTTCTCCACCAAATCCAGCAACGTCTCGTAACCCTTGGTATTAATCGGCGAAGACTCAACCCCAAACTTCTCCAGAACCCTCCCCATGGTATGCGTCACGAACTGAGACCCGGCCGCGTGCTTGTCATGCTCCTCGCAGCTCATCTCCACCATCCTACACCCTTCGCTCTCGAACACCTTGAGAAACCTCTCGCACCTCTCGCGCCTCGAATCCTCGTCTCCGATCCTCACCCTGTCGTAGACGAAAGGGAGACCCGACCAGGAGTGCTTGCCGCTCTCGGGACCGAACATGGGGTGGGTGCAGAGGACGTCGAACTCGTTCGGGAGGTACTTGAGGAAGAGGGTCTTGGGGAACTCCTTGACGGAGAGGACGTCGACGAAGAGGGTGCTGCGGCGGAGGCGCTGGAAGGGGAAGGATCTGAGGACGGACTCGGTGGAGAGGATGGAGGTGCAGAGGAGGACGACGTCGGGGTGCTGCTCGCAGAGGTCGTGGGGGTTGTGGAAGAAGCGGGCGCCGATGGAGGAGGCGGCGGAGGAGTAGTCGGAGCGGGAGTGGGTGATGAGGTCGTGGCCGTGGCGGATTAGGGTTTTGGAGAGGAACTGGCCGAAGTTGCCGAAGCCGAGGACGGCGATTTTGAGGGCCGAGGATTTGCGGTACTCGGATTTCAGCTGGGTCTCGTAGTCGAAGATCTGGGCGGCGTCGATGGCTCGGATGCGGAGGGATCGAGGCGGGGGGACGGGGAAAGGGGGTGGGTTTCGGCGGAGGTTGGGCGGGGAGAAGAGGGGTTTTGGGGGAGAGAAATGGAGGAGCATTGTGTGGTGATGGTGGAGAAGAGATTAGTGCTCTGATTTGAGGAAGAAGAGGATGGAATATGAGGAAGAAGATCGAATCTGATGAATACCACAACCACAAGGACCGTAAAATAAATTTTAACAACTCTTGTCTTTTTCGGCTATACTTTTATTATTAAATCAAAAATATAGTCCACTACAGAAACAATTTTTAACATATTTCAGATGAAAAATATTTTGATAATTTTGAGTTTTGGTATTTCAGTTTATAAATAATATTTTGAAGATATTTAGTTATTTTAAAACTAAACATAGTTGATATTTTTAGTATTTAATCTGAATTTTAAAAATTCAGATATCCATTCGTTTTCAATTTAGTTTTATTTTTAAATATAAGTTAGATTTAAAACATTTTTACCGCATGGTGCAGGAAAACACCTAGTCGTCTTTGATTCGCCTAGCATATGAGGTGACTATTATGATAAAATAAACTAGGTTTTCAGTAATATAACGAAAACATAAAATAAAGCAACAAAAATAAATAAAAATAGTGTTTTATTTATTCTATTAAAACTGAAGTGCAAAATCATATTTACTTATTTTAAAATAATTTCTTACATATTTTCATTCACATTTAATTAATTCTAACTAATTCATTTATTGTTTTTCCTCATTAATTGACATTATTTATTACAAAGTATACAACAAAATTTACATATTTTAAATGTTTTATTACATCTTTTATTTTTCACTCATTCTAACTATTTCATTAATTGTATTAACTATAAAATTCTACATCTTTTATTTTACAGGTTAATCATAATAATTTCACAGGTTTGAATGACATTGATTCATTTGTGACAAAAATTCAATAACAATTTTTTTAATTTGTTTACAGTTAGGCACAAACATCTAAGTAGCCATTCGAGTAAGAATCATTTTTGGATATCGGTTTTTGGTTTTAAAATTAAACTATATTTGGATATTATAAATTTTGGAAGGTTCGAAATGGATCTTTCCGAAGTCCGGTAGGTTCAGAGAACCCAAAATATCACAATAACCTATGTGTTTAAAAATGTCATCAAAATTTATTAAAAAGGTAAAAATCATAACCCATGCCAACATGTGGATCAAGCTCTAATTATAAATAGAGTCATTTACACTTTAAGTCATTTTGCACTTTTATTACATTTTAGAACACATTTTACTACTGAGCTAGTTTTGCACACGCTCCCACACATTTAACCCTAGAAAATTCCAAAACATCCTTCTTCCTTTTTCCTTTCTCTTTCTCGTTTGTCTTTTGTTTTCTCTTCCTCTCATTGACAGCGGAAGAATAAATAAATCAGTGAGGGTGTCGGGACCGGGGACCACCGACCTGAGTGGGCGTGTACGGATTGAAAGATGAGACCTTTGGGAACTTAATGACGGTGGCGAGATGACTGTGGGAGGAACGACATATAAAGGATTAGTGGTAATGGAGGCGGAGGACTGGAGGTGATGATGGAGAGGATGAAGTCGATAAGTATAAGAGTCAGATACTAAATTTCGATGAAGTTATGAAAGAGACGGCGTAAATAGATTACACAATCGGAAGATTGGAGTGACGAAGTCTGTGAGGATTCAGAATCTGCTTCTTCGAGTTACATGTTTAATTTTATTTGTTATGATCATCATGAGGATATGCTTGTTGCTTCGAAACAGCTTCGTGGTCCCGACGCCATCACTGGTTTATTTAATCGTGAGGATTGAATTCAGCCGTGGTCCCACGTCATCACCGGTTTCTTTAATCGTCCGTCCAACGAGAGAAAATAATGATTTTACGATTAAATTTTATAATTTTCTAAAAAATTGTATGCATTTTTGAAAATTTTAGTTATAAAATTGTATAATTTAAAATATATAATTAAATTATATTTCGAAATTTATAATGTCATATTTGAATATATTTATTTTAATGATGATTTATGAGTTTCACATTCTAAAAATTTCCAAAAATATAAATTGACATTAAATGTAATATATGAATTATTACCATATTTTAAAAAGTTTACCAAAAATATAAATTGACATTAAATGTAATATATGAATTATTACCATATTTTAAAAAGTTTACCAAAAATATAAATTGACATTAAATGTAATATATGAATTATTACCATATTTTAAAAAGTTTACCAAAAATATAAATTGACATTAAATGTAATATATGAATTATTACCATATTTTAAAAAGTTTACCAAAAATATAAATTGACATTAAATGTAATATATGAATTATTACCATATTTTAAAAAGTTTACCAAAAATATAAATTGACATTAAATGTAATATATGAATTATTACCATATTTTAAAAAGTTTACCAAAAATATAAATTGACATTAAATGTAATATATGAATTATTACCATATTTTAAAAAGTTTACCAAAAATATAAATTGACATTAAATGTAATATATGAATTATTACCATATTTTAAAAAGTTTACCAAAAATATAAATTGACATTAAATGTAATATATGAATTATTACCATATTTTAAAAAGTTTACCAAAAATATAAATTGACATTAAATGTAATATATGAATTATTACCATATTTTAAAAAGTTTACCAAAAATATAAATTGACATTAAATGTAATATATGAATTATTACCATATTTTAAAAAGTTTACCAAAAATATAAATTGACATTAAATGTAATATATGAATTATTACCATATTTTAAAAAGTTTACCAAAAATATAAATTGACATTAAATGTAATATATGAATTATTACCATATTTTAAAAAGTTTACCAAAAATATAAATTGACATTAAATGTAATATATGAATTATTACCATATTTTAAAAAGTTTACCAAAAATATAAATTGACATTAAATGTAATATATGAATTATTACCATATTTTAAAAAGTTTACCAAAAATATAAATTGACATTAAATGTAATATATGAATTATTACCATATTTTAAAAAGTTTACCAAAAATATAAATTGACATTAAATGTAATATATGAATTATTACCATATTTTAAAAAGTTTACCAAAAATATAAATTGACATTAAATGTAATATATGAATTATTACCATATTTTAAAAAGTTTACCAAAAATATAAATTGACATTAAATGTAATATATGAATTATTACCATATTTTAAAAAGTTTACCAAAAATATAAATTGACATTAAATGTAATATATGAATTATTACCATATTTTAAAAAGTTTACCAAAAATATAAATTGACATTAAATGTAATATATGAATTATTACCATATTTTAAAAAGTTTACCAAAAATATAAATTGACATTAAATGTAATATATGAATTATTACCATATTTTAAAAAGCACCCAAAAAATAAAATTTACTATCTAACTAAAATTTCATTTTCTCTCATCTTTCCTCTTCCTATTTCTCTCTTCCTCAACATAATTGTGCCTCGACAGAGGTGGAAGAATCCCTTTAGACTGAAGCACAATTACTGATACAACATCATCAGGGCTATTCAAAGCCACCCATTAACTAGTAATCAATGGAGTACACAAGAGTTTGCTCTATTGATGGAGCTTAGAAGGAGCAAGATATTTTCACGGGACATGACTGGTTCTGTCAGGTGAGAGATTCAGATGACGTTATGATGGGGCCATGAACCTAAGACGAAGTCTATCACCTTTACATGCTAAATGTGAAGCACTGATATGTGCAATGGAGTGTATGAAGATCCTGCAGTTCTCAGAAATAGTTTTTGTGACGGATTGTTTTCAACTGGTGAAGATGGTGTCGTCACCTGAGGATTGGCCAGTTTTTACTACATATATGAAGGAGTTTTGCCGCGGTAAGACTTTCTTCCCTAATTTCAAGATCATACATATTCCAAGGACACAAAACATAATCGACGAAGCTCGCGACGAGATACAATAATTTTCAGTATGTTATATGTTGATTCATACTTCCTGCAACTTAAACCGGTGATCTCATAGTAGAATAGTTCTTCTTTGTTATCAAATAAAAAAAAATCTCTCTCTTCTTCCTCCCTAAGATATCTAATTTCTCATTTTTGGTTATTCCACAGATAAACCCTACATCTACTATAGCAAAACAAATCTACTTAATTTTAGTATTTTACAGCATAGATTTAAAAAGGTACATTCCAACCAATTTCGTTGACTTATGTACAATGAACCCTCGTAAAACATTATAATTAGAAAAGACCCCATAAGTTCTCTTTCTCGTTCTTACGCCCTTCAAGAGTCTCAACTCCGTCTCTTCCCACCGAAATGACGGAAAATGACAGGTTCGTTCTCGACCTCGTGGCCCTTGTCGTCACCTTGTTCAAAGCCCATCTCTTTCCAGCCCACTACGGAACCAATTCGCTATATCCTCATATCAATCGAGTCTCATCCTTTACTCTCAATTCTAATCCGAGCTGGAATCCGTGAGTTAGGGAGAACGAATCGAAGATGACAGAGGCATGCATGTAAACTCCTGGCGTCTGCTAGGTCTCGTCGAGATTCTCCACTCGATCAACCAATGCTTTCAATTGGAAGACGTTGTTGATTTTTCTCTGAGCATCGTTAGTTAGACCAGTAAAGAGAGTTGATTTGGTTGTGATAAAGGCTTGTGTGGTGTTGGTTTCAACAATGCAAGTGATCAAGAAAGCTAATTCTTGTGTTCAAGAGTTGAAGCAGAGAGAGGTATAGACTGACTGCGCTGTGGTTAGCGTAGGTAAGAAAGAAATATGTATAATTAGCAGGAGAGATGATGCTGAAGTGGATAAATGTATTTATTGCAGATGATGTGTTCCAACGGTTAAAGAAGCTCAAGTTATTGCAGATGCTGCTGTGTTCTCATTGTTTGTGAGCGAGGAGGTGGATAAAGTTTGCGTCTTTGGTGATATCTGATCCACACTCTTTGCCATTGACAATGAAAGGAGAGTGCGATGTTTAGGCTAACGAGCAAAGACGGGAAGCTTGCTGTGGAAAGGACCAAGCTTGCTGAGCAAGACCCTCTTCAGATCCTTGACGCAATGTTGCCTTTGTATTTGATCAGTCGGATTCTAAGAGCACTGCACTAGTCGTCATTAGCGAGTGAGTTCGCGTCCAGGATGAGCGCCATGAGTAACGCGACTGATAATGCGCTTGAGCTGAAGAGGAATCTAACAGTGCCTGGAGATTGTGGTCTTAGTTAGAAACTAAAGTTGTGTGTTTTAACCATCTATTGTTTGTGTAATAATGTTATTAAACGAAGTTGAAGACGAAAACAATAAAAGAAACAGAGCAGGCATAGGCTAAAAAAACAAGTCTCAAATACTTGGTGGATTTCTAAATTCTAGACAGCACAAAAAGTGATAAAGAGAAAGAGGGAGAGACAGAGAAACATCATTTGGTTGGTTCTTTAAATGAGCCCTCATCAACAACAAAAAAACAGGTTTTTTTTTTTTTGTTTAACCCACCTACGCAAAACGAAAATAAGAATGGTAAAAAAGAGAGTTTTGAATCGATCTCCATCTTCTTCATCATCATCCTGATCATCTTCTCTCACTCAAGTTTTGAGTTTAGAGGTACTTGAAAAGGATACCACCGTGAGTGGCAAAGAAGGGAGCAAAGACAAGAGACTCAACAGCCATGAGCTTGATCAGAATGTTCAACGAAGGTCCTGAGGTATCCTTCAATGGGTCTCCAATGGTGTCTCCTATCACAGCTGCCTTGTGTGGCTCTGAACCCTTTGGTCCTAGACTCTTTGCGTGCTCTGATACACCCGCCTGAAAAAACAAACTCTCAATGCTTAAGGATTTTGATTTTCATCTCTCGAATAATGGTTTTATAAATCAGTTCTGTACCTCAATGTATTTCTTGGCGTTGTCCCATGCACCACCAGTGTTAGATGCAGAGATGGCAATCTGTTTATACGAAACAAGAACTTGGATGAGCATATGTCTAATAATATTAAGTTAATCACAAGAGAACAGAGAAGAGAATATATATATACCTGCACACCGGAAACAAGGGAGCCGGCGAGAACACCAGAGAGTGTCTCAACACCAAAGAAGAAACCAACAATGAGAGGTGTGAGCATGACCAGGCAACCAGGAGGAATCATCTCCTTGATGGAAGCATCGGTGGAGATCTTGACGCATGTGGCGTAGTCCGGCTTTGCGGTACCTTCCATGAGTCCAGGGATGGTGTTGAACTGCCTGCGAACTTCTTCAACCATCTCAAGTGCTGCACTTCCCACACTCTTCATCGTCATGGCTGAGAACCAGTAAGGAAGCATGGCACCGACAAGCAGCCCAATGATAACCTTAGGGGTCAAAACATCTACGGTGTGGACTCCCGCACGGCTCACAAAGGCACCAAACAAGGCCAAGGAGACCAACGCAGCAGAGCCAATAGCAAATCCCTATACGGAACAATCAGCATTATTAGCAATTAAAACAAGCAACCAAAGGGGTTTAGAATGCACTGTTGTTACCTTTCCAATAGCGGCAGTGGTGTTTCCAGCTGCATCAAGAGCATCGGTTCTTTCACGGATGCGGTGGCTCATTCCAGCCATTTCAGCAATACCACCAGCATTGTCACTGATGGGACCGTAAGCATCAATCGCCAAACCAGTGGCGATGGTACTGAGCATCCCTAGAGCGGCAACAGCAACACCATACATAGCAGCAAAGCTGAAGCTAACGAAGATACTGATAGCAATGGCAAAGATTGGAATGATGACGGATTTGTAACCAAGAGCCAGTCCGAATATAACGTTGGTGGCTGCACCAGTCCTGCATGAATCTGCAACATCTTGCACAGGGCTGCAAGAACACAAGGAGACATTAGAGTTTGTCCTAATCAAATAGTAATCAATGATGGTGAAAGTAGTTTCTTACCTGTAGGCGTTGCTAGTGTAGTACTCAGTGACGAAACCAATAATGAGTCCAGCCCAAAGACCAACACAAACACACAGGAACAGCTGCCTGGAATCCAAAATTGTACACCATAATTAGAACCAACCATACAACTTATTTGCAAAAGAAAGAAGGATTCATTACCAGTTCTGAACGACTTTTTGTGTTCCAAAGTTGAAGATGGTGAAGGAAGAAGGCAAGCCAACCCATGAGACAACAGCAATTCCAACGGTCATGATAGCAGTTGAGATGATGAGCTGGTTCTTCAACGCTGGCTCAATCTCCTTAACAGCCTTAATCTCAAAGAAGTCAGTGGCGAAGAGAGTTGTGATCAAACAAACCAAGATACCCATTGAACTGATGAGCAGCGGGTAGCACATGGCAGTGAAGTCATGGTTGATACCGAAGGAAGAGATGGAAGCAACAACAAGTGCGGCACATGATGCTTCAGCATAGGAACCAAAGAGATCAGATCCCATACCAGCTATGTCACCAACATTGTCACCGACATTATCAGCAATAACCTGTAACACAACCGACAAAATCAAGTCAAAATTTTTTTTGAAAAAAATAAAAACAAAAGCAGGGTCTTGTAATAGTACTTACAGCTGGGTTTCTTGGATCGTCTTCAGGAATATTCCTCTCGATTTTACCGACAAGGTCAGCACCAACATCAGCAGCTTTGGTGTAGATCCCACCACCAACGCGTCCAAAGAGAGCCATGGAAGACCCACCAAGACCGTAACCAGTAATCGCCTCGAAAAGACCTTCCCAGTCATCACCGTAATAGATCTTGAACACGTTAATAGTAATGTACAGCACGAGCAGACCACTAGCGGCAAGAAGGAAGCCCATCACAGCGCCAGACCTGAAGGCAACGATGAAGGCCTTTCCGACACCTTTCCTCGCTTCCAAGGTGGTCCTAGCGTTTGCGTACGTGGCGATCTTCATGCCCAGGAAACCGGAGAGGACAGAGGTGACCGCACCGAGTATGAAAGCGATGGTGCTGAAAGCTGCGGTGGCCAACGCAGGCTTGCAGGTTTTGGTGTCGTCGTAGGTGCATGGCTTGCTCTCTGTGCTGAATCCCTCGACGGAGCCGAGGAAGACGAAGATGATCGCAGCAAAGAAGACCATGAAGACACCGACGTATCGGTACTCCGTGAACAGGAATGAAGTTGCACCTGTTCCCAAACACACCAAATCAGATCCCAATTCAGACAAGACTAGATTCCATAACATTATATTAAAAGTACTAAGGCTAATGATTAGTTAGTGACCAACCCGCACGGCATTAATATTAACAAAAATCTCTTACATATCTATATGTTTTTGTTTACTATTAGAACACACAGTTACAGTATGTTACCATTTGGAACCTAAGCTAGGACAGAACCTAAACATAGCCAGATCTAAGAGAACAACCGTGAGATCTGAACCGAGTTACACGAGATCTTTACCTTCAGATATAGCGGTCTGAATCTCAGCGCACTTAGCGACGACACTCTGGTCGTTGACACCTTCCTCTTCCTCGATAAGGTAATCTCCGTAGCCATTCTTAGCACCGCCGGAAGACGACGACGCGCCTTGGTCGCCGGAGACTTTCACGCGAGAGACGATGAACCATTGGAAGAGCGAGAAAACGATGCCGACCACCGCGCAGACGGGGATAAGGATCTCCGTCCAGAGCTCCGGAAGAAAAGCCGACGCCACCATCTCTCCCGTACGACGATACAGAGACAACAACAACAACAACACAGAGATGAGATAGTGAGATAGTGTTTGGATGAAGATGAAATGAAGATATCGTGTCGTTTTATAACACTAGCCTCTTCTTCTCTTGGATGCTCCATTCGGAATCCGGTACGGTTAGTTACACCGTTCTTTACGCTGCCCCCCTAACGTTTTCTTTCATCTTGGCCGTTGGTTTTAGGGCTTAAGAGAGCAGCTGCGTGTGCTTCTATGCGTTGATGTCCGTCGGATCGTGGAGTACAAGATTAGCGCACCATTTGATTCGTAGTCAATCGTCTATGTGGTGTACATTAATTAGTTTGCTTTTTTTACACTTATTGAAACTAATTAGTTAGGTGAAGATTATGTTTATCCATGGTATATTCGAGTATTTATAGAGCGTAATTATTGTATTTAACTTTTTTTTTTTTGGTAAAGGATTTTCATATTGTATTCAACTTTTATCGGGTATATTTGGACTAACATATCATTAAATCCTCGTCATAGTTTCAAAGGGTGATTCAATGTACAGTCAGATATGGTCCATATGGATATAGTTAAATCATTCGATAATTCTTTTTTTCTGACAGCAAAATCATTTCATTATTATTAAATGAAATACATAGTCAACATTTCAGTTTTGAAAAAAAAAAAATATAATGAACTTCTATTTTAGCCAAATACAAAATAATTTAAATGTAATTTAATGAAAAATATATTTACTTGGTTTTTTGTGTTTTGGATTCAAATTACTATTATTACGAACTAGTCTATTATATTAAAAGAGAAGTCATGACTTATCTTTATGTGTGTTTTTTTTAAATGTTCATCCCTAGAAATTCATTAATTAAAAAATATTTAATTTATGTCTCATTATTAACCAATAATCTTCAAATATTAGTCTAAATAATATTATTTCCTCTTATATAGCTAACTGTATTAAAATAATTCATTAAATCTTGACTATATTTTTACCAAATCAGGCGATTAATAATGGTGACAATGTTATCATCTTAAACGTTATAAACATGTATTAATATACTCAAACTTTGAGAAAAAACTACGACTATATTTGTTTTTAGTAATACATAAATCGTACTTATAAATTTAAATAGATCAATTTCTAAAACCATAATCGGTACATATGACACAATACATATACCCAATATCATCTCTATAATTTTATTTGAGAAGTCACTTTCCTATGTGGCGCGTTCACGTTAACTCTCACGATGGTTGATTACATAGATACCCTTAATGAACTAAAAATATTATATATAATTGATATTAATAATGTATTTCCTTTTTTCATAATAAAATTTTAGTTAACTTTCCAATTTAATTTTCTTTTTGAAAACACACATAAATAAAAAGGAACTATTTCGAAAATATAAACATATAAATTTTTACATATAAACGAACTCTGATTATTTTTCTAAATTTTCCTAAAACAATATAAATAAAAATGAAAATATAAAAACTTTATATATATATAATGTAGCTTCAAAAAAAAATTTAAATACAAATTCTTTTAAAAATCTTCTTCTAAGAGATAATAATATTTTTACTTTGAATATATTAACTTTAATATATTTTATTGTCATTCATTTTTTCATAATAAGATTTTAGTTAGCTTTTTAGTTTAATTTTCATTTTTGAAAAGGACATAAATAGAAAAGTAAATATTTATAAAATATAAACATAAAATTTTTATATATAAATAAATTTAAGTACATTTTCTAAATTTTCTCAAATAACCACAAATAAAAAGGGAGAATATATAATTTTTACTATATATGTATATATAGTGTTGCTTCTTAAAAAAATAGAAAATATAAATTATTTTCGAAATCTTCTTCTAAAAAAATAATTTGAATATAATAACTTTAATATATCTTATTTTTATTTTATTTTTAGTAAAAATTAACTTTCATTTTTTTACAAAAACAGATAAATAATAAAAAGGTAAATATATATATGATAAATTATATAGATTCTACTATTAACGAGTTTTTTATTCTTTGTAATTGTTAAAAACATAAACAAAAAAGAAAACTATATATAAAATTTTAAGATAGAATTTACAAAATAAATTGAAAAAATAAAATAATATAGATATCTTTATTCAAAATAATAATTTTATTATAGTTATATTTTTATCAAATGATGACTTACTTATTATTATTTTTTGTCAGCAATGATTATGATTGCTTACTTATGAGAAAAATAAACAAAAATCGTTGCTCAATTTAAAAGAATAAAAGTAATTCAAAATACCAAAAATAAATATTTTAATTAACATGAAATATAATATTTAAAAATCAGATATCTAATAATTAAGATGGTATCATAATGATATTTAATATGATTTTTATTTATTAATCATACATATAAATTACAAAATAACCTAACACTTATCTACAAACAAAAGAAAGTATTTGAAAATTCTTATAGTTTAATTATTTAATAAATATTTATACATGTGCATGAGCACGGGAAAATCACCTAGTATATATATAAGTTATAGCTTTGTTGTCAAAAAAAGTTATAGCTTTAAAATATATTGGCCCATTTATATGATATATATAATGATTTAATATGTAATATGTTTTGTATATTTATGTTAAACCCAATTTAATAAGATAATATGTTTGATTTAAATTAGTCATGCAGTTCAGGTAGTCGGGTTGGGAAGTTCGGTATTCGGGTAGTTAGGTTTGACAAAAGTCTTGCCAAATTAAACTGGAAAAAAATTGGGCCGGTTAGTTTTTAATCTTTTTACCGAAACTAACCGAATTTTTTAGTTTCAATTATATTTCGGTTAAAATTTAGTTAAACTCGGATAATTTCAAATAGCTAATATTGTTTTTTTCTTTTCAAATTAGTGTATTTATTACTTATAATTTTATATGTTATTTAAATGATAGATGAGCTACAGAACAATTTTTAAATTAGTTAATCTTTCAAAGTCGTCTAATAATCAAACGCAAATCCATTAAATACTACTATCTATATATATATATATAATAATAAGCTACAAGTAAATGTGGTTGTTTGAACAATTAACTAAATGATAAACATGTAAACTATAACATTATTTGTTTAGAAAAATCATATAAACATTTTAAAAAGTGGTTAATGTACATATATTTGCCACTAATAATATAGAAATAAAATCTATTTATATATATATAAGCTGCTGCAATAGCAGGCACGTATCGAAGGGGAAGAGGAGTCAGCGTAAAGACCGCGCGGATTGAAGTCTAGTATTATTTTAAAATAAGAATTTACTGGTTTTAAAAATGTATAAGATCACGAATAAAAGGTCTGGAGTTTTTAAAAGTAATTTTTAATATTTTTACCAAAAAGTGAAAGTAATAAAAAAATATTTAAAAACTCGTATTCGTGCAGTGGGAATCGATTCTATAGTGGTACAGTGTACTTTAGCAACTTGATCCGACGTTATTCTAATCTCATATTGGCAATAGGTTCGATTAGGTTTGGATTCCAAAACTTACATATGAGGTTTCAGTTTTCATCTCACCTTCAGACGAAATAGAAGGGGTACATCAAGATACGGTGTACTCAACCGTATGTGGATATTTCCTGGCAAAGAATAAGAGCTCTGAGAGGATATAGAGCGGAGGCCTTTTCGAGCGGCTACGTATTTATGTGTATTGAATGGTGTGCAACTTTCCAGTCGGATAAATACTCTCTTAAAAAAAAAAAAAAATCTTTATTCAATTTTGTGTTTCTGTGATTTTTTGTGGAGCATTAACTATTTTTCTTGTATCAGTGAGTAGCGTCCACTCATGCTCATCTTTTGTTCCCCTTTGCAGGTTGCTAATGAATCTGGAAAATTACCAAGTGATAAAAATCTTTCCGAGTTATGTGGCTCACATTAGGACCTGTATCTTTCAATCACTATTTAGTTTCCTTTATTTGTAAATTATACAAGGGATGGTTATCCATTGTGCTAAGATGTAAACGTAGAATTCAAACCAATCCCAACTAATTAAAGTAGCAATAATTGGATTAGAAAGGAAGTGAATGACTTTACACGGTACCATAATGTGGACTTTCCATGATTATTATGATTAGAAGTGATCGTCGGCGCTATTGTAGCTATAATGTTTTTCTAATTAAGGCAAGCAAAGCTCATCAAAGTTCGGTGACATCTCTACGATTATATTGACAATGCCATAAAATGGTGATACGTCTATCTTATTAAAAACATCGTGGAAATATTCATAAAAATGATTGCGCAGGACATCAATAACTGTTATCCTCTTTTTTCTTTTCAAAATGAAGTATAAACTCAAAATTAATTTGTATTTTGTTTCAATGATTTCCATGTTTATATTTTACAAACTTACAAATTTTATCCAAATAGAATTTCATTTGAACTAAATCTTCATCATATACATATGTTTAGTTTTTTATAAAAAAAGATATAATAATTTATATAAATTTATTATTGTATTATGAAAGTATTAATTTATTAAAGTATAAAACATAAATATTAAATCTTCTTGGATATAAAACAAAATTATATAAAAATGTATAGGTTAATCTATAAATAAAATATTAACACTAAAATAAATATGTAAATACTGTTCCCTCAAATTTGAGGGAACATTTTTTCATAAATTTATTTTTTCACTAAAATCATGCAATATTAGAGAATTTTTTTCTCATTTTTGGTGTTTTTCTCAAAATGAGGGACCAATGAATGGTCTTCAGAAGAAAAAGAAGGAAAGAATTTATAGATGAACACTTTTGTTTATTAAAATGAGTGACGGATGGGTCATTTGTTTATAGGTAAAATGTTCAATGGTGGTTTGTGATTTATTGATGTGAATTATGTTATAAGAATACGTGGTCCTTTAATTTATTCTTTTATCCATTTAGTAGTGTCAGATACTTTTATGGTACCTAAAAAAATACTAAATAATATCTAGATTTTTATTTTTGCGTAAATGGAAGATAGCGGGGAAAATCATGTATAAAAATAATAACTAGATTTTGATCCGCGCTTTAAAAGCGCGGGATAACTTTTCACTTCTGTAGTCAATAATCTGTCAAATATAATTAATATATGAATTTTGAAATTTGATCTTTAACGCCTATAATTGAGTATTTATTTTAAATCTTATATTAAGTTACTTATTCGCACTTTTACATTTGTTACTTTAAAATAGTGGAGTGAATTTAGTAAGTTTTAAGATAGATGTCATTATACGTTAGCTAAATAAGCAAGTAATAATATGCTTTTTAGACTGTTGTGGTAAGTAGAGGTAGTGAAGATGGCTGTATAGGAGTGTTTTGAAACTGATTGAATCGTGATTGAAGCAATAAACACAGTGATATGATATATAATTTGGTTTGGATTTAAAAAATATATTTAAAAATCTGATAAAACCGTGGAAAACCGTTAAAACCCGTAAGGTGGACAGAAAACCAGATCCAAGAACCGAACCAAATCCGATCCGAAAAAAAAGTATCAAACCTGAACCAAAATTAGTATCTAAAAAAACCGGAACCCAACTCAACCCGAACCAAATTATTCCAGATATCCAAGTAGATCCAAATAAGATTTATATAGTTAAATATGTTAATTGTTTTCAAATTTAATATCCAAAATATTTAAAAATATATACAAATAATCAAAATTAAATATCTAAAATAGCTTAAAAACACCAAAGGACTTTAAATGTCTATTGATTCTCCGTCCAAATATTCAATGTAAACTAATTTTTATTTTAAGTTTCAGTATTTTGACATACATTATTCAAAATTATGTATTATATATTATTTTTATATATTTTGAGAAATTTAAAGTATGTATGTATGAATTTTAAAATTTTTAAAATTATTCAAATGAGTTATCTAAACCGAACCGAACCTGCAATGATCCAACCTAACCCAAACAAACATTTATAGATACAGAATGAGGCTGAAATCTTCAACCAGAAAATCCAAAACCATAATAGATCCGAGCAGAATCGGATGGATACTCAAACGTCTACCCCTAAAACCTAGAATCCAACTCTTGGTTGAATCACTGGTTAAACCTATAAGTAACTTTGACTTTTTAATAGATTTTTAATTACTAATTAGAATATGTTTTGTATTCTAATTAAAAAATTAGTATTTCGGTTTTTACTATTATCTTCCTCTTCCTCTGTTGCCAGTTTCGTACCTTTTTAGACTTTTTTGTTATAGACAATCTAACAAATTGATATTTTTCTTCTAGTTTGTTTTGGTTAAAATTCTTTTTTTTTTTAATTTCACATTAGACATTTAAATAGTTATATATATTTTAATTATTGATATTTCTTTTATTATATGTCATAACTCCTAAGTTGTTACAAAAATTATTGGATAATCTAAATTTCTTTTTGATATTTTTCAATAGTTAATATATTATTATATGAAAAATTACAAAATGACATAGTAAATAATATTTTCAATTTTTAGTATCTTTATAACTTAATTCAAATCGATATGAAAAAACTGATTACATATTGTTACCATTTCGATAGCTAAAATCTCCACATAATCCTATTAAAATTGTTTCATGTCACTTCCTGTTATGAAGGGATCAATGTTTTTAAACCCAACCCGGACACTGAACCGGATGACCTCCTAGATCATCGGATCATTGGGTCGACCGCAGGTGAACCGCGGGTTAATAAATTAATTAATTTTACTATACAATAATATATTAGCTAAGAAAAATATAGAAACTAAAGTTAAGTATTTTGTGAATATTCTAAAACATAGTTTGGATATGTATATATTTTATGTTTAGGAACAGTTAGAAAAATATTTAGCTTTAATTTCTATATTTTTATTTTCATTTGACATAGTTTATATTTAAAAAAATTTGTAAGAAGTTAAAAGTTATGACATCTAACAAAAAATATCAATACCTAAAATTTATAAATATTTAAATGTCTAATGTGAACAATAAAATTAAGCTTCAAATCCAAAATATATATAATTAAAAATTTAGAATATATACAAAACAGATTCTAAAACATAATAAAAAATAAAAACAAATTATATATTGGTTCAACCAGTGTTCAACCAGTGGTTCAACCGGTACCGGGTTCCGGGTTTTAGTGGATTTTTGCGGATTTTATTGGGTTTTTAAATATTGGTTTTTTAACAAAATCCGAACCGGATTTATCTTGGGTCACCGGATTTACCGGTTCAACCGCGGATCTGGGTCGGGTTTCAAAACATTGGAAGGGATTTAAGATTGTTTCCATATTTTTTGCGGTGCAAATCTCCTCATAATGAGGAGGATAATGATAAAAAGGGAAAATATTTTAAAATTATACTATTAGAAGAGATATTCTTAATAAATATTATTACTTGTCTACGCTATGTTTATGGGTTTTGCATTTTCACATTTGGTCTTGTAGAAACAATCGATGGTATAGTTATGGTTTAATGTATTTAGTGGTGATCAGTTACACGATAAAACAGCAAGCACAATATATGGAATTTTTTTTAAATAAACTTTAATAAAAAACAGTTACACGATAAAACAGCAAGCACAATATATGGAATTTTTTAAAAATAAACTTTAATAAAAAACATAGATTAAAAAATATACCAATGGCATTGCATTGTAATTATTATTGAAAACCAGGGGCATTTAAAAAAAGAGCCTTGTGTTTTAATAGTATAGATTTGTATGCACACTACACCAAACCAAGTGACCTTGCAAGAGTTAAGGAGCGGTCCCATGATATTCCTGCGGGTAAGTTGGGGTCCATTACCACCTCAAATAGATCGCGACCCTTGGATTGGTTGGTGTCTGAGTCCCTGTGATCCAACGTTCCATATCTCTGTCTTAACAATCCCTCTGCTTCGGTCTTTCACCGACACAAGTTCCGGTAACTTGTTGCCTCATTTGTCTTGACACAATCACCGTAATTAGCCTGGTTCATTTGTTTAAAATGTAATTATTACATTAAAAAAAAATCAAAATTGACGTTTAGTCTTAAATGTTTTGTCTCTCTTTTCCTTTGTTTCTTAGTTTATCGAAGAAAGGGAAATGACAGATCATAGTTGGAATATTCGATAGATATTCGTTGTCATTTGCAGAATTGCCCGCCAAACCATTTTATTCGTTTTTTTCCCTTTTTTTTTTGGTCAAAAACCATTTTATTCGTTTATCTCACTCCTCGGTTTCGTTATCGTTATCGTTATTGTGGACCTCTATAGGACTATTTATAGACTTTGACCCAAATCGTTGGGCTTTGGTGACCATAAAACATAATCTACTCCCATGTCTGGAAGATGTACAAGACTTTTTTTTTAAGGCAGTGTAAGACTTTGTTCAACCTTTTTAATAATTAAAAACTCAATCTAAAAAATATAGATTGGCTGTTCAATCGTATTTTAGATATTCTTATGGATCATTATTAGGTCCATTTTTTGTGTGTTTTCAACATGAATGCCCACAATTTTGCTAGTTAACTGCCTTAACTGGTAGTAAAATTCTAAATATGAACTAATTAAAAACATTTGAAGCTCGGTAATATTAGATTAGAACACTTTCGTATGTGAAAAGTGCGACCAGATGAATACATACTCTTTTTACTTAGTTTATAATATGTATCTATCTTACAGATGATATTAGAGAAAGCTAACACTTTTTTGGGTACGAATAGGGCTGTGCCTAAGGTGTTTTCAGAAATGCATTTGCCTCAGAACCCTGAATAATATATATAAATTTTTTAGGGCCCTATAATTCACGTCTGTCAAAGTGGTTCAGTTTCATGTATGAGATCAAAGTAATCAACTCCTAATGATATTGAACCAGGTTCGAATGACTGCATGTATGTGTTTTTGTATTTTCTTAATAAAAGCTTAAATGAACAACGAAATTTTGGTTAAATAACCCTGATGCTGTTTGCCCTCTCATTTTTGTCCATTGGCAATTTGGCACCATATGATTATAACCTATATTTAATTATATGTTAGATGAAATAACTATATTAAAAGGGTCCCAGGTTTAGACTTTGCCTTAAGTCTCTACATGCCTTGGCACGCCACTGGGTACGAATCAAGAAGAAAGAAAGCTACCTAAGTGTTTTGAAAACCGGACCGGACCGGCCGGTTGAACTGGTTCGGCCGTGACTCGATGAAGAAGCCGAGTCCGGTTCGGTTTAAAACCCGGATTTGTAAAAAAACGGTAAAACCGGCTGATAACCGGTAAAACCGGTGACCCGGGTCAATTTTAAAACCCGGTTCATAAAAATTAACATATAATTAAGTGTTTTCAACTATTACTAATTAAAATTTAATATTTTATAATTAGTATTCAACTATCACTATTTAACTGATCTTTTGTTTTCTTAAAAAATAATGTGAAAAATATATTTTTGACTTTCATATACTTCTTTATTTTACCATATTCATAAAATTTGAGATTTAGTTATAGAAGATAAATAAATATGATAATTTTAATTGTAAATCATAGTATGATTTTATCAATTTTAATTTATATAGTATTCACTATTCAGTTTTAGTTTACTATATAAAGTTAGATTTATATTTATTGTTTATATTTAGTTAATGGTAAAAAGAATAGAAAATGCATTATATGTAGAAGTAAAGTTCATATAATATAAATATATAATTATATATATATAAGTTTCATAGATAAAACCGGTTCATAAAATTAACATATAATTAAGTGTTTTCAACTATTACTAATTAAAATTTAATATTTTATAATTAGTATTCAACTATCACTATTTAACTGATCTTTTGTTTTCTTAAAAATAATGTGAAAAATATATTTTTGACTTTCATATACTTCTTTATTTTACCATATTCATAAAATTTGAGATTTAGTTATAGAAGATAAATAAATATGATAATTTTAATTGTAAATCATAGTATGATTTTATCAATTTTAATTTATATAGTATTCACTATTCAGTTTTAGTTTACTATATAAAGTTAGATTTATATTTATTGTTTTATATTTAGTTAATGGTAAAAAGAATAGAAAATGCATTATATGTAGAAGTAAAGTTCATATAATATAAATATATAATTATATATATATAAGTTTCATAGATAAAACCGGTTCATAAAATTAACATATAATTAAGTGTTTTCAACTATTACTAATTAAAATTTAATATTTTATAATTAGTATTCAACTATCACTATTTAACTGATCTTTTGTTTTCTTAAAAATAATGTGAAAAATATATTTTTGACTTTCATATACTTCTTTATTTTACCATATTCATAAAATTTGAGATTTAGTTATAGAAGATAAATAAATATGATAATTTTAATTGTAAATCATAGTATGATTTTATCAATTTTAATTTATATAGTATTCACTATTCAGTTTTAGTTTACTATATAAAGTTAGATTTATATTTATTGTTTATATTTAGTTAATGGTAAAAAAGAATAGAAAATGCATTATATGTAGAAGTAAAGTTCATATAATATAAATATATAATTATATATATATAAGTTTCATAGATAAAACCGGTTCATAAAATTAACATATAATTAAGTGTTTTCAACTATTACTAATTAAAATTTAATATTTTATAATTAGTATTCAACTATCACTATTTAACTGATCTTTTGTTTTCTTAAAAATAATGTGAAAAATATATTTTTGACTTTCATATACTTCTTTATTTTACCATATTCATAAAATTTGAGATTTAGTTATAGAAGATAAATAAATATGATAATTTTAATTGTAAATCATAGTATGATTTTATCAATTTTAATTTATATAGTATTCACTATTCAGTTTTAGTTTACTATATAAAGTTAGATTTATATTTATTGTTTTATATTTAGTTAATGGTAAAAAGTCCAATAGGTAGGCTACTTGGCAGAGTGATTATCGGTCCGGTTTTCAAAACATTGGTACCTTTTGTCGAGCTAATAAAACATCTTGTTCAAATTTAGCCAATAACTCTTAAAGGGCTTTACATTATAAGAATCTTGTTAAAATTTCAAATCTTACACGAATTGGGCCCAACGTAACACATCATTACTTTAGTAGCATCACACAACAATCTTCAAACACAAACGAAAAGTAAAACTAATCAACAAGAAATTTTACTCTCAAGCTTATAACCTTTTCTTAACATCTCTAGAATATCTGTACAGCCACACCTACGAGAAACCAACCGACCAATCTTGCATCATTTCGCATGAACGACGTCCTATTGTTTTATATCTCCAAGAAACAACCAGCTTGAACGTGGCCTTCGTATTTATAATGTGTTTCCAGTTTTACCCATCGAGAATTGCTCATATCCCAATTATACCCAACGCTTGGTTCGCCGTACCGAGCCGAACCGATTACGACCACCTTCCCGAACCTCCCTACCGCCATGTATGATACACTGCACACGTCATCAGGTAGATTCTCAACTTTCTGCCACGAGTCACCACTCTTCGCCATCAGATCACGACGGCAGCAAGCGTAGAGCTCACCGTCTTCACCGCCTGCACAGACCGGTGGCCATGTAGACATCCCGTGAGCGAGGAACTCTTTCGCTTCCTGACCCCATTGCCGCGTGGCGACGTCGAAAGATTCGGCGGTTTTACTAAACTGCCCTTGTTCCTCCGTGGCGTAACCACCGATGACGTGGAACTTTCCAGCGTGGAAAGTCGCCGTGCATTCGTCTCGCTCACGGCCCATATCTGGCAATAAAGCCCATCTGTCTTCCGCCACGTCATACGCGAGAGCTGACGTCAGCGCGTTCTTGTCTTCGTCGTGTCCACCCGCCACGAACACGGACCGTTCAGAGTCCGAAGCGCAGGCGAAGAAAGACCGTGGCACACCTGGCATGTCCGTCCCGTTACGCCACGTGGCCGTCAAGAAGCTGAAGATGAAGACCGAATCAGAGGTCCTCCATGTGACCGGGTCAAGTCCACCAATCACGACAAGATCCGATCCGACAGAAGCTAGTCTACAGAACAGAGGCAACCCGTTGGATTTTCCGGGAACCGGAGGCAGCTCGGTCCATAAACCGGACTCTGGTTCGAGAACAGAGATCCGGTACACCGGCGTGGGGATTGTTTTACCCGATCCAAGCTGTGAAACCGGGTCGATCCGAGCTTGAGACAAGACAACAAGCTCCTGGCTGTGTCCTGAAGCTTTCCGGTGTCGTAGAAAATCAGGGAGACTGATCTCTCGCTGCCATACTTTGCAGACGGAGGAGATCAGAGGAAACTGCTTGTAGGAGGTGCGTAGGAGACATTCGCGGGCTAGGGGTTCGGGAAGATCAGGTATAAGCTCCATTGTCATAGATATATCGAAGGTTGAAGAGAGAAAAATGGTGTGATATAATGTTTTCAGACAAAAGTATTGTGATGTGAATGATGATGTGAGAGAGAAGACTGGTGGCACTTTATAGAGAAATGAGTCTTCTAGAAGCTAGAAACTCAAAGTGAGACTTTATAAATTCGTTAGTAATTGAACTTATATTTTATTGTCTTAGTCGAAGAATGCTATTATACAGTACATTGGGTTGATTTGCTGGCTACATATAAAATATATAAATAGTAATTTATTTGTATTAATACTAATACTTTCATGATTCCCATAAGAAGTAATGGTTTTTACTAGGGGAAATGTGAATTTTAATATAGAAACGTAAGGTTTACGCTTTTTCATAAATAGAACCGATCGGATCGGTTAAAAGGAACGATGTGCGGCTTTGGTTTTGCGTAATGGAGACTTTAGACCAATCGAGGCATTATGGACCTGTATGATGTGCTAGCCGTTGGATTTTAGATATGCAAGCAGTTTTGTAAGCAGTCTGATTTGCTAAACGAGAGTCTTGCTGCTTAATTAACTAATCGAATTCCACTTTTTCTTTAATTTGGGATAATATATTATAGGTTAGTTTGTGTGTATTGAATCGAAAATTACATCCAAAGGAGATTGTATGATAATTGACTGATTATTCATGTTTAGCGTCTTTGAAATTACCAGTTAGATTTGCGAAGAATGTAAAAAAAAAAAATAGTTATATAATATTAATTAGATGCTTGACGTGGAACCGACGACACTGTGTGCCATAATTACTTAAATGTGTATAAAGAACAAAGAATATTCAAGTAACGTGTTAATGGAATTCTCAAAAAAAAAGCAACGTGTTAACGGAGATGTTTTACGTACGTACATAGATTTAATGAACACAAATTAAAAAAAAAGCTTACAATTTAGCGTAGGACTAGTAGTGGATATTAAAAATGTATAGGGATCTGAATCAATGCTATATAAGACATGATAAAAATGAAAAAGTCAGAATATGGTAGATAAAATATTCGAAATACTTTACGAAGGTCCATGTGATCCCATGTGGCTTAATTATGCACCAAGACATGTTAACCAATAGCCACCCAAAGACTATCTATCTATACTATTATTTATGAAATGAATTTGCTCATTTGTCATGTTCCCCATGATTTTAGTTAATTTTGCTTATTTGTCATGTTTTATTAGTTTTATTTGAATTATTAATTTAAACATATACGATCATATGTTTTAAATTTAGTCATATTTTATATTCAGTTATTAATCTTAATAAATAATTTTATCATTATCTTAAGAATAATTAAAAATTTAAAGATAATATCAAATTTAAATAGTTAAATTATACTATATTACTTTAGTAATAAATTAAATGTATACTATATTACTTTCGTAATATTAAATTATATATTTATATATATATGTTTATATTATATTTGGTTTAATAATATTAAAAAAACTATTTTAATATAAATATATATCACATAAAATAGATAAATTCTTAGGACAATAAAAATCAAACATTGTAATAATTTTTGAAAAGGATGATAAAAATTCAAAAATATTTATACTATTATTTACAAAGTATTTTTTTGCTCTTACTTTGAAAATTAGAGTATTTAAAGTCTTTATTACCCTTAATAAATAATTAGATTAGTTTTGTTAATAAAAATTACCCACAAATAAAAAAACGAATTTCATTAATTTATTAATTATTATAATCTAAAAAGATTCTATATTATTTTATTCAAAAATATTTTGAAAATTAATATAAATCTTTGTATATATTTTTATGTATATATGAATGTTTTCAAGTTTAATTTACATAGTAAAATATATTATTTATCATATATAAAAGATATTTAATTAATTATTAAATATTTTAAAGTATGAAAATAATTTATTCTAATGATTTTTGAATTGATAATATATTTAAATATAATTTTTTGTAAAATTATTAAGCCCGCAAGTGCGGGCAAAACAACTAGTTATATGTTAATATTCATAATTAATGATATATAACATAATATCAAATAAATCAATGTAGATTATTATTGGACTGAATTATCTATCTATCTATATATACTATTTTCTGAGATCTGAATTTGTTTACTTGTTATATTTTTCATGGTTTCAATTATTTTACTTATTTATTATTTTTATGATTTTGTTTAATGAGTTATCAATTTAAAATCATACAATTATTTGAACTTTATAAAGTAAGTGGAAATAAGGATTAAAATATAATTCTAAAATTTTACTTGATTCAATCTTTAATATAATAGAATCTTTTCAAATTTACTATTTTCTGAATTTAACATAGATAGTAGACTATATATCACAAATCATATATTGTAGTTACTCTTTTTAATTATTAATTTTTAAATAATTATGAAATGGATGTATTAAGATAAGTAATACAATGTAATAAAATTTAATGTTATTCTTCAATTATCAACCAATCACAAGTTCTCTATAAAACTTTTATCAACAAATTAATTTATCAAACTTATTATAATTTTTAAAAATATAAAATTTATTTACTGCAAATAATATTTAGATTATATTATCTCACGATATCACGGGAAGACATCTAGTATAAGCTATTTATGGTTTGAACGAGCATAATTAAATTTTGAATTTTTAAAATACAGTGTCAATTGTAGACAATAATTATCTGATATAAACATGTATTATTATCTGCCTGAATAAGGATTAAATCGTTCATTAAATTATTAATAAACTATATCATATTTCACTATTTGGGACAACAATTAATCATCTTAATTAAAACTAGAAGCTTATTTAAAAAAAAACTAATATACGTATAGAAATTTATATAATAATAAAATTCTGTAAAATGTATTATTATTATTATGTTAGTATTTAGTCGTCATCCCGACCCTACTCTATCGTATATCTCCTGGTTCTAACAATGTACAATTGTTTTTAAAAAAAAACAATGTACAATTGTATGTCTTGTCCGAACATATGAAAAAACCAAAATTTCCATAAACAACGCACTATGCAAATAGAATACTCCGTTTAATTGGGCATATAACGAGCCACACAAATTTAAAGCCGATGATAGATAACACAAACTTTTAGAGTTTAGAAGGTACACCAAGGCGCAGTGACAAAAAAAAAAAAAAAGAAGGTACACCAAGGCGACTTTAAAGAGGCAACCTCTTGTCGCCTTCGTTGTCAATGTTTAAGATAGATGTATCGCTTACTTCGTAGCTGCCATTTGAATAACAAGAAATACGTATCTTAATCGAAAGTTTACCATTTGTTCTACAGGTAGGCATAATACAGACGTGTTTTGTAAACATAACTGTGTTCAACTTTTAATTTTGTTTTCTCGGTTAAACAGTGTCTTCATGAGATTATGCCTTTTTTTCACAACTTCCTGAGATTATGCTAAGACAAGCAAATGAGATATATGTTCGAAAAGGATGCCCATTTTAGGGAAGAAGATGAATAAAAAGGGTATTAACTGAGAAAGAAATGTGCTCCAAAACTTTTTTATTTGTTTTATTTTTATAACAACTAGTTTATTATTTTAAACAAAAATCTCCTTTGGGAAGGTGTATTCAACCGAGAGTTGTAGTTGATTTATATTAAAATAATAAATCCACTGTTATTCAAACATGAATTTTAAAATTTCATTTAAAATCCAGTGTTATTGAACTTGATATTTCGTAAAGTACTCTGAAATCCACTGTTATTGAACTTATTATAAGTTATAGATTTTTAAAATTTTCAGGTGATTTTAGGGTGTTTGGGTGGAGTTTCTTAATTAAAAAAATTAAAACTCAAATGTCAAATCTCATGGTTTTATATGATATTCTATAATGGTTTAACAAAAATCACCTAAATCTCTGTAACTTATTTAAATCATCTAAAAACCCAATAAAAATCAAATCACCGCAAATGTTAGATTAAATACAACCTCAAGGTATTTCAAATTAAGTCTAGATCGTTTTTCTTATATGTCTATAAGTAAATGGACCTTGCTTAATAATGACAGCCTAACCAGATTATTTAACAGTACCCTTAAACAATCTTATAAGCGTACTTGAAAACGTGTAAAATGGTTACAAAATGAACGACAGCTAGAAAGCTGAAAGTTTCCTCTTATTTTCATTTTCTTAATCATTTTTTCTTCATTGTTTCTGGGCATCCAAAGAATATTATGAAAAATATTTGCAAAAGATAACATGACAAGCAAGAAGATGATCATTTGATTGTTGACTGTTGAGGAATGTAAAATTTTTAAAAGTAATTGTTGTTCTTTATATAAATATCTAATCACTAAAAAGCAAAACTAAAGAAATTTTTTCTTGTACGTATTATCTAACTGAAATAAATGTTTGCTTCTACTATTATTTTCTTATGTGAACATCTAGTTTATCACATATTTGTCGGTAACATAAATTATAAATATATATGATCTCTTATCTTATGGCTCTATTTTATAAATTAACTTGATAATACTAATATTTCGTTTACAAAAACAAAAAAAATAATTTATTAACGTGTTAATTCTACTAAACCTTTTGTCAATACTCAATACCTTCTAGTTTTTACTACTTTTTAATAACAACTCTTACGATTGTCATTTAGCTAATAAAATTCTGGTGCAATGAGATGAGATGAGACGACATTTAGTTATTATACCGAAGAAAAACATTTCTTTATTCGACGAACAATTTATTATCAGAAACTGAGACACATGTTGCAAAATATATCAATTTATATAAATGTGAACATATAAATTAGGACTGGATAAAATATATCTAATTTGATTTGATTTGATTTATTATCTGTTTAGATTCTTAAAAAAAAGGTTCAGATGTCTGTAATACTACAAAAACATATTAAATTACGAAACTTTTAAAAATCAGGATATTCGGTTTGTCCATCACCCATACATATACATGTGTACGAATACGATGACTGTAGTGTGTACTATATCGGCATCTCGTTCAACGTTTAAACACTTAACTCTAATTATATTTTTTCCACCATTATTAGTTTCACTAATGTAGGTTGTATATGATGTCTCACAAATAAAAAAGATCATATATAACATGCAGGTGGACCCTGAAATTTTGAGAGGTGCAGACGAATCAAGAAGAAATTCAATAATTTGGAATGAAATTTTTTTTTTATAAATTTGGGGATTTACAATTTTTTTCAAAAATTTCGGAAGTTTGAGGCGAATGTTTCGTTAGGCTTGACTCAGGGCCGGAAAATATATAAATAAGGTGGTACATTCAGTGATAATGATACACAACACGAAAAATATGAAATAATACAAATAATCTGGAGAAATGGCATGTTCCATGCAACTTGGACTCGCTCTAGGGTCCACCACATCTTCAAGTCCATGAACATATCCGTATGCACTTGTACTGTAAGTTGAATAAAATCATGCATTTATTTCCGTGTAAATGCAGTTAATTGAGAAAATAAAATAACATGTTGGATTGTCCACTCTCCACATTATTGAAATTGGTGTTATGAAAAGTTAAATTTTACCACTTGTCTAGACTATAATCCGCAGAGATTCACAATAACACACTAATTAACTTTCATATGATTTTTATTTTTAAGCAAAATGAAGAACAACACATATTGATATTGGAAATTGTGAAGGTGATCTGATGAAGGACAATAGTGAAATAAAAGGAAACCCAAACGGCACGGCATCTGGCCTTGCCGCCAACGTTGGAAAAACGACACGGCGTCAGGTTGACAATAATTGGAAAATAACAAGATAAGGTGACAATAATATCCTAACGGGAAGCATCGTCGGCTGGTTCTCCAGGTCAACGCAATAAATAGTATTACAAAAATTGAATCAAGATAAGAAAACAAACAAAAAACATGAGTTATAGTACTCACTCTGTTTCATATTACTTGTCGTTTTAGACTTTTACATACAGATTAAAAAAATACACTTAATTTTATATATTTTCAATATAAAAACATCATTCTCATACAACTAATCATATTTCAACTAATAAATAAATAAATAAAATATTAATAGTAATAAATTTTATCTAGAAACTCTAAAACGACACTTAGTTTGTGACAAAAAAAATTTTCTACAACGACAAATAATTTGAAACATAGGGAATATAACAGCAAATGAATCTAAACGATATCTTACTGATAAAATATAGAGTAGATTTACTTTGATTACAGATGATACTGAATTACGTATTTAAATCAAGTATACGTCGTATAAAAAAGGAAAGAATAATCGAGAATACGTCATGGCGTATCAATTTTTATTTTGTCCATATTGTATTAACCCAAATATATCTTTGGTCAGCTACTAGAGACATGGTAGTTTTATTATTTACAAATGTATACATATGTACATAGTACTTTTTTTGAAACACATGACTCACAATTGCCTTGTAGTTTGTACGGTCGACATCACATGAAATAAATCAAAAGTTGTAGATATCCCGTGACTCGTGAGTAGCATCAACTTGTGTTTGATTTATACATTTCTTATATTATCCACTGCGTCGAGGTGATCTAATTAGCTGATGTGTATGATTTCTTTTTAGTTACCAGTCAAATTAAGTGAGATAATTAGTAATGGGTTTTAAAATACTTGAGCGGTGTTTATCTGGCTCCCCTTGTCTGTATCAATCGTTGTCCCGAAGTCAAGCGTAAAAAGGCGGACGGTGAGGTTCCAGAAAGGTGCCCCCAAGAGGAGAGGCGTTGAAATTCAAATGTAGCATTTATTGTCATAGAAAATTGAAGCGTGCAGAAGAAGTAATATGGTCGGGTTTCAATTATTATGTTCTTCCAAATTTGCGAGTTCTTGCCAATATTAGTATCTTACCTAAAAAGTTGAATATACATTCTTACCTTACAAAAGTCACGATGCGACTTCTGTCAACAGGTTAGGACCATAAGCGATATTAGTTAAGACCCAACTCAAAAATGTATATTTCGCGACACGATCCAGGAAATGTGGATCAAGACTGGGACGAATATTGAAAGTTTAAAAAATGTATAGACAATTAGGACTCGGCACAAGGCGTACTGCTATTTTAAATACTTGATCAAAATGAATTACTTGCAAGTTACTTGCCCCATCATATTACTTGCTATTTACAAGTACTTGCTATTTTAAATACTTGATCAAAATGAATTACTTGCAAGTTACTTGCCCCATCATATTACTTGCTATTTACAAGTACTTGCTATTTTAAATACTTGATCAAAAATGAATTACTTGCAAGTTACTTGCCCCATCATATTACTTGCTATTTACAAGTACTTGCGAACTATTTACGAGTACTTGTGAACTATTTATAAGTTTTTTAAAGTATTTAAAAACTATTTACTAAATAATATTATATTAGAAATATATATAAAAGTTTGTTTTGTTTATTCTTTACTTAAAATAATACGTGAATTACTTTAAACGAAATATTCGTTCATATTATAAAGAAGACAAAAAATATGAATATTTCGATATATAAGCAGACAAAAGTATCTTCTCTAAGCAAGTAACATGTAATAACAATCCGTATAGCTAAACTTTTAATATTTGTTTCTATTTAATATTTAACTAGATGACGACGAGTATTTGAAAAATCAAGACAGATACGGAACAATTAACAAATATAAGAAGAAAAATAAGTATTTTTGTTTAATCTTAGATGCAAGTAAAAGAAAAAACAAATATGAACAAATATTTAATAGATTATGTAACAAATACCAAGTAATGGAGCAAGTAACGGGGCAAGTAACGAGTCAAGTATTAAAAATGATAATGATACTTGATACTTGACTTGGTCTTGCAAGTAATGAAAATTGTCGACTTGTTACTTGTCTTGTTAACACCGAGTACTTGAATTTTTAAGGCGCGTACGAGTCGAATAGCGAGTTTAAGGCGAGTAACGAGTAATGATGCCCAGTCCTATAGACAATTGGATCAGCGTTGATATTTTGTATTTTTTTTCGTTTCTATTATGAAAAAAATATCTTTATCGAACTAAAGACAAAATTTACTGACACTGATCTCGTTAGCTACCTATCTAAAAGAGAAAATAAAACAAAATCAAATCAAATTAACAGTTGTCCCATAAAATAGTTAGAAAACATGTACTTTTAAAAGTTCAAACTCAGAACTTGGAAGATTATAGTCATGAACCATTTATGAGAAAATTCAGCCTGTTGACCCGCGATTGATTTTAGTTCAGTTTGCATCAATCACCCTTGGTAATAACTTATAACAAATATAATATCTTTGATTAAGTGATTATAATAAATATAGTCAAAGGCAGCTTTTGAGCGAGAGATGGGGACAAAAGATACCGTAAAGGATACCAAAAACTTTGTGACTAATCACCATGACAAAAGGCAACTTGACATAGCAACATGAAAGAAACCAGTTGACATGAAAGTTGAAAGTTGAGACAGTTGCGGTTTGAAAAAGAAAGAGAGTTAAAGGTTTCGGACCCAACGTGCTAATATTAAACACGAAACATCATATCAACACACCGAGTTATAATTAGGCAGAACCGAAGAAGAGGTTTTGCTTTGATTTGAAACACTCCCCCCCCATAGGATTATGATTCTTCAGTGCAAGGCGACTTGAATCAATTAGCTGTTTGTAATCATCAGAGACGATAAATACTTTATATGCCGACAACAGTAGGCAAACCTTTCAAAACGAAGATAAAAAAAATTAATGAATCGGTAAAAATTAATGAATTGGTAAAATAACGAATAAGCGACTTACTCTCGTTGATACTGTTGGAGAGGAAATTGGCATTCCTCCGCAAGGCCCGTCGAACAACAAGATTCAGCCCGTTAACATCGCGAACCCAGTCGAGATGACCCAGTCCCGTGGTCGATCGACCATTCAAGTCAACACTGATTGAATTGGGTCTCCGTTCGACCGAAAAGCCCACTAAGCGTAGATCGGGTTTGGGCCTTTAGGCTAACTCCTTCTAGGCGAACGAAAGAGTCATGAGTGAAGGCTATAAAAGGAGAGTAAGGGGGAACAAGAAAGGGATCCGAAAATTGAGACAATAAGACTGACGGCCAGATCTAGGGTTTAGTAACCGATCGAGTCTCTTACTGTCTTCGTCGGCGCCTAACAAAGCTCCGGCGTTAAACTTTCTTTCGAAATCTCTTTGTAACCGCCCTCGCTTCACATACTACTAATAAAACGCCTTTGTAAGACCCACAAAACCGAGTTTATTTTACTATCATTTGATCGATCAAACTCGTATTCAACATTTGGCGCCCACCGTGGGGCCTTACAGAGTAACGTCAGTATGATCCCCGATGACACACTCGCTGACGGCGACCGACCGTCAGCTTCTGCTACGCCGGCCTCCGACGCGCCGGCTGCTTCGGTCCCGTCCGTTCCTGAGATGCTGCAAGCCATCATGGCACGCTTCATTCAACAAGAAGAAACCAATAGGGCCACGAGCGAGCGTTTGGCGCCCTCGCCGCCGCTTCTGAACACTGTATTCGCGAAAGCACGCATTTAACTGAAACCGCAGAAGAAGATCGCTCGCCACTACCGGAGGCGACGCGAACCAGCCAACAAAGCGAAGCCGCAGGCGACCGGCGGCTCGACCTCTTCAACGAAGTCGCCAGATCGCAGATCTGCAACTTTCCTGCGAGATATCCATTCAAGATCCACCACGTTAAGACCTCCGCCCGGAGATCGGCGTGTTATCGCTTCCACGAACGGAACCCTTTCGCCGAAAATAACGAAAGTCAAGATTAAGCAAGCAGAAGCTTCAGATCCTCCATACACAGGCGTCGGCGATCCGACCGATCACATGACCGCCTTCAATATTGCCATGGGTCGGAATAACTTCTCGACGAAGAAAGGGACGCAATTGCCTCTTCGTCGAGAGCCTCTCGGACCAGCTCTAAGTTGGTTTTCCCATCTTGAAGAAGGTTCGATCGAAAGTTTTCACGACCTGTCCGCATCTTTTCTTAAAATTTCATCATGTGGTCTCGTCAAGGAACCTCCATGGCGACTATGGAAGCTTTCGATCTTCGACCGAAAGCCTTAAGGACTTTATGGAGAGATTCAAGCAAGTCCTATCCAAGGTCCTGTGCGGACCACACCACCGCTGACGCTGGTCAACGACTCGATTAACTCAAGTTCGAGACTACCTCTACGCTAATCCAACGATCACCATCGAAGACGCTTCCACAACTCCAAGAACTTCATTCGAATGGACGAAGATAGAAGAGCCTTCAATGCGAAGCAACAAGCCCAAAAGTCGACGGTGGCCAAGGCCACTGACGCTAAGGAACCGCGACAGCATGCTCCTTACAAGAAGAACGGATCCGTCTTCACTGTCGCAGATGACGATCGTTCGGGCGCAACCACCGCAGTACGCGGACCCCAAGTGGAACGTGGGGAACGACACGAAGATAAAACACAGCAGCCTCGACAGGTCGCTTCTTCCAATCCTAAGAGCTCGTTTGACAAAAACAAGTTCTGTGAGTACCACGACATGAAGGGTCACGATACCAAAGAATGCCGGCATCTCTATGAGGCATGGCTCACAGCTACCAGCGATGGTCGTCCAAAGGTCGAACCACCGAAGTCCAAGACGACCAAAAATAATAAGAGTTGGAGTAAGAGCAAGGATAAAAAGAAGAAATCCAGCGAGAAGAAGGAAGAAGGCTCTCCCCCAACGGATGATGGCGATCAATCGCATCGCGACGAAGATTCAACCTCCGACGAAGAAAAACCAAAATCTCGACGAAAAATCTTCACGATCCGAACCACGCTTTCCCCTGCTCCATCCACAACAGGAAAACCAGGAGACGATCTACACGCATCGCTCAATCGACAGTCGATGATAACGGTCGAGAGTCTCACCTCGACCGACAGCACGCACATGGAAGTCGATGATGCACCGGCAAAAGTCAGTCACTTCAAAGGAAAACTCAACGCTTCTGACGCTCGGCACGTCCTCGACGCCAAGCGAAAAGAATGCCAGCGGAACGAACTTAAGAGGGAAGTATGGTCAAGCGATCGCTCTGATGAGTCGGAGACGATCGACCTTCGAGCTCACCTCAACTCGAAGATCCCTGATCTTCGCGAAAAGCTCAAGCGGTGCAAAACCGGTCCTTTGGAAGCAGAGCCAGAGCCGATCATTCCTTACCAGCGTAAACCTCAAGACCTGCGTACCCGTCTCAACTCTCTTAAGGCCGCGCGAACGGAGCAACTGGAAAAAGAACCAACAACCCAAGGGCGACCGCAGCACCTGAACGTGATCATGGGAGGATCTCCCCTTTGCAACGATTCTGTCCGATCGGTAAAAGAGTTCCGCAGGAAAGCAGTCACAGCCAAACGCTGGCCCACCATCCCCGAAATCAGTCCCCCAATTACTTTCTCCGTTGACGATGCCAAGGGTGTTCATATGCCACACAACGATCCACTCCTCATCGACATCGGCATCAGCGACTGCACTGTGACCAAAGTGCTGGTGGACACTGGAAGTTCGGTCGATCTCATCTTTAAGAGCACACTCATCAAGATGGGTCTTAGCCTCGACAACATGAAACCCTCTGCGCGTTCGTTGACGGGCTTCAACGGGTCAACAGAGACTATGCTCGACACTCATTACCGGCGCCGCAAAACGTTAAGTTCTCGATTATCGATGTCCGAGCTCCATACAACGCAATCCTCGGAACACCATGGCTCCATTCAATGAAAGCCATTCCTTCTACCTATCACCAATGTGTCAAGTTCCCCGGCAACGACGGACAGGTCATAACTCTTCGGGGCGATCAAGCAGCCGCTCGTGATCTTCTCGTTGCCGAGGTGAAAAACCAAAAGCCGACCTCCCACGTCAACACGTCGCCCGCCATCACAAAGCTTCATCCTTCTCACGAGGAGGCTCTTGAAGTACCCATCGACAGCAACGATCACTCCAAAACAGTCCGAATTGGCGCACACCTTCCTGACGAGACGAAAGACAAAATCGTTTCGTTTCTCAGAGACAACGCATCGACATTCGCTTGGACTGCTGCTGATATGAAGGGGATCGACCCTAGCGTTACCACACATCAGCTCAACGTCGATCCAACCTTCAAACCGGTTCGTCAAAAAAGACGCAAGCTCGGACCCGACCGTTCGAAAGCTGTTAATGAAGAGGTCGACCGTTTGCTTGCCGCTGGGTCAATCGCAGAGGTGAAGTATCCGGAGTGGCTGGCTAATCCAGTCGTTGTTAAGAAAAAGAATGGCAAGTGGAGAATCTGCGTTGATTTCACAGACCTCAACAAGGCTTGCCCAAAGGATAGCTTCCCTCTTCCTCATATCGATCGTTTGGTCGAATCAACAGCAGGCAACGAGCTGTTAACATTCATGGACGCTTTCTCCGGTTACAACCAGATATTGATGCATCCGGACGACAGTGAGAAGACAGCCTTCATAACGGACCGCGGCATATATTGCTACAAGGTAATGCCCTTCGGCCTCAAGAACGCTGGCGCGACATATCAACGTCTCGTCAACCGAATGTTCGCCGAGCAACTGGGGGTCACCATGGAGGTCTACATCGATGATATGTTGGTAAAGTCCGAACAAGCAGCAGACCACATCAACCATCTCAAAGATTGTTTCAGCGTCTTAAACAAATACGGCATGAAACTCAATCCAACGAAGTGCACGTTCGGAGTCACGTCTGGCGAATTCCTCGGCTACATAGTCACTCAAAGGGGGATCGAAGCGAACCCAAAGCAGATATCTGCCATCCTCGATCTCCCCAGCCCCAAGAACAGCCGAGAAGTACAACGATTGACAGGCCGTATTGCGGCCCTCAATCGCTTCATCTCGCGATCGACCGATAAGTGCCTACCTTTTTATGATCTATTGCGCGGCAACAAGAAGTTCGTCTGGGACGAGCGTTGCGAAGAAGCATTCAACCAGCTCAAACAATACCTTACAACACCACCTGTGCTGGCCAAACCCGACAAAGGCGACACACTGTATCTTTACATTGCGGTCTCCAGCGCAGCTGTAAGCAGTGTGCTCGTCAAGGAAGATCGAAGCGAGCAACGCCCGATATTCTACACCAGCCAACGCATGACTGGAGCAGAAACACGGTACTCGACGCTCGAGAAGATGGCTCTCGCCGTTGTAACTTCGGCACAGAAACTCAGACCTTACTTCCAATCTCATTCGATCGTCATACTGACCAACCTACCGTTACGCACCGTCTTGCGAATACCAATAACTCGAGGCAGACTTTGAAGTGGGCTATCCAGCTCAGCGAGTAATGACATCACTTTTCAAAGTAAGCCAGCCGCAAAGTCCCAAGTACTGGCCGATTTTTCATCGAAGCTAACGCCAGACCTCGAAAGCAAGATCTGCACCGCCAAACGGAACTGGATTCTGCGTCGATGGGTCATCCTCCAACAAAGGTTCGAATTGGTGTCCACCTCCACCTCCGACTGGTGAACTGCTCCAACAGTCTTTCCGACTAGGCTTCAAAGCCTCCAACAACGGCCGAGTATGAATCTTCATTGCTGGACTACGCCGCTGAAATCAGCCAAAAGCATACATGCATACTGCGACTCTCAATTAGTCGCTAACCAATTTAGCGGAGACTATGACGCCAAGAACGACCGAATGGACGCCTACCTAAAAGTCGTCCAAGACCTTGCCAAGGAGTTCGAATCGTTCCAGCTTACGAAGATTCCGCGCGGCGAAAACGTCATGCTGACGCCAAGACTTCGCAGTCCGAGATCGTCAAACGAACCATTCCGATTCACCAGATTGACAAGCCGAGCATCACTCTCCTAAACGAGGAAAACGAGCGTGTGGTGGCTATTGCTGCGGCAGATATGATGGACACAGGTGAGTCAAACGATCGGCCCGATGAGACATCACCCGATTGGCGAGTCCCATTCATCGCGTACCTCTCCAACGGGTCCCTTCCCGCAAACAAATGGGAAGCCCGTCGTCTGAAGGCCAAAAGCGCACACTACGTGCTCATCGAAGGAAGGCTACATCGGTGGACATCTGCTAAAGTTTTGTTAACCTGTCTTGGTGCAGAAGAAGCATCGTTGGCCATGGCTGAAACTCCGCGAAGCGCGGGAACCATTCCGGTGGTCGAAGCGCTATTCTCAAGGTGAAACGCCTTGGTTTCTATTGGCCAACCATGATCGCAGACTGTGACGCGTTTGCACGGAAGTGCGACAAGTGCCAACGGCATGCGCCGAACATCCACAGTCCAACCGAACTCCTGCACACCATGGCGTCTGCATCCATTCATGAGATGGGCGATGGATCTTATCGACCAATGCCTAGTTCCCGCCAGCTAGTATCGTTTCGATCATGACGGACTACTTCACCAAATGGGTGAAGCAAAAGCACTCGCCCACATCATCGACAAAGACGCCCGAATTTCGTATGGAAAAGCGTCATATGCAGGCACGGCCTTCCCTACGAAATTGTCACGACAACGGGCTCAATTCATTTCAACGATTTTCGCGGTTTCTTGGAGCGATGGAAAATTCGTTTGAACACTTCGACGCCTCGCTATCCGCAAAGCAATGGTCAAGCTGAAGCCACCAACAAAACCATCATCGACGGCATCAAGAAACGTCTTGACCTCAAGAAAGGTCATTGGGCGGCGAGTTGGATGGAGTACTCGTCGCGACCGACAACTCTCCAGAAGCAACCGGTCAAACGCCTTCTATGGCATATGGAGTCGGCTATGGCTCCGGCAGGTCAGCGCCACAAGCCTCCGCCGAGCAAAGATGCCACGTAACGATGACCTCAACAAAGAAATGTTGCTCGATGCCCTCGATGCGATTGAAGAACGAAGAGATCGGTAGCTCCTCGAATCGAATTATCAACATCTCAATCCTACTACAACAAGAAGGTGCGCCGCCGCTGGAGCTCAACGATCTAGTTCTCCGCAGTGTTTGAAAACACAAAGGAATGGAGGGCAAGTTGGGGAGCGAACGGGAAGGACCTTACAAGATAGTCGAAATAGTCAAACCGGCGTCTATCGATTGAAACATCAACTGGCGAACCAGTGCCACGAGCTTGAACGCCAATCTTCGCAAATACTACGCTTAACCATCCGCCGCTGCAAAACTACCGATGACCTAACCATCACTTTCACCCGCTTGCGAACGGATGACACTACGTCACTCTCGTCCGGCCCCTGGCAGATGACTCTGCGTCACTTCTGCCCAACCACCAAATGCGCACGTTCATGTCACTTTTGTCGAATCCAAGGCAAATGACTTAACCGCCATTTGGTCAAACCGAACTACGAATGGCTTGATCCCCTTATAGGGTACGTAGGCAACCTACCACAGGCCCAGCCATAATCCTAAAAAAAATATATATATATATATATATATATATATATATATCGGGACGAAGTGCTCACAGCGCCGTCTTGGGGCGTCATCGTCACTTTCGATCACCCAAGAATGGCTATACGTCGAGCAGTCAAAATCTGACCAACGGTCTCTATACCGAGGCTCAGTCAAAAAAAAACTGCGCCGTGCGAACGCTTATACGTCACTTTCGATCAACCAAGAATGACTATACGTCGCACGGTCACAATCTGACCAACGGTCTCTATACCGAGGTTCAATCAAAACAACGGCGCGGCTTAACGCTTATACATCACTTCGATCAACCAAGAATGACTATACGCCGCGACGATCAAGATTTATAATACATTCTATCCGGCCGAGCGGTTAAGCAACACATTGGCGACCCCATCGGCTTGGCCTCAAAGTGTGTTATAGCTCGCGTTTCGGCTAGTCAGACAATAAATGCGCAGTTAACCAGCAGATGACAAGAAGCGATCAATCAACACCGTCTCCGGCTGATGTGGACGCAACGGTTCGCATCACGCTTCCTAACTATACATGTATCTGGCGTCGAAGCAAAAGATAAAAACGATCAATAAAAATAGAAACGGAGGTAAACGTTTCAACAACCAGCAATCGATCAAGTCAACGCCGGAGCAGCCGAAGACGAGCCTATAAGCTACAACCAAGAGTAAATAAGGTACACAGACAGCAATAAGTCCACAAGAAACCGACAATACAAAAAGTAATAATACAACAAAGCCAACCGACTCCCGACGACTAGTCTTCGTCGACCCGGTCCAAAGATGTAGCACTTGACGCCCCTCCAACATCCGGATCCGTGACCATAAGCTCCGGACTTTCGGTCAGGGTTACCTGAGTCGCAGGATTCCCGCTAGCCGGGCCGAAGATCGAAGAGCAGCTGCAGCAATCGGATCAGCATCTCCCAAGCTCGAAGTCGGCTGGTTCAATTTCTGTGCCGCTTCAAGACCAGGGAAACGGGGAGAACAAGGTCCTGCTCGAGATAACCTCAACGGCGATCTCCTCCATTTCCTTCCTCAGATTTCGCTTCATTAGCAGCCGGTATCGATCAGCACTCGCGAATAGGTATACCAGATCTTTCAGCACATCCATCGACTCGAGTTCCAAAAGCCGCGCTGTGAAGAACAAGCTTCTCCTCGCCTATCCCGATCGATCATGTAGTCCCTGAACTTGTCGAGGCGTTTCAGAGCCGCAGCCGAGATACAACTCGCCCGAGAAACAAGATCACGACGATGCCGTCTCATAAAGCCCATCGTCTTTTTAGCCGTTTCGACCTCCGCCTCAACCGTGCAGCCTTGCTACGGACAGTCTCCAGCTCCTCTTCCAGACCATCAGCCGCTTGTTTAGCTTGCTTACGCCACGGAAGTAACGAGTCCGCCATTGACGATCTCCTTCGATTTCGACAGCAGCTCTTTTAGTTGCTCGATCTCCGCATCTTTTGCCTCGATCGTAGCCTCGGCCCTGGCAAAATCCGAAGCCATTCCCCTCAGCGCCAGTTCATAGTCTAGAATGAGCCGGTTCTTACGAATAACGGCCTGCAAAATAAACATAAAATGAGAAGAGAGGCCGACCGATCGATCGCGACCCATGAACAGCACTCTAAAAGAAATGGAGCAAACTTAACCAGAAAACGCACTTCCATGTCAGCATGAGCGGATTCGACGAACCTATCCGAACGCTAGCTTAGGGATCTCCGCATCAAATGAGTGTCGCCGGATCTGGCGCATCAACTCAGCACATGCCGGGATCGCTAACAAACGGAGTATCCTCGTCATGGCGAAAAGTCCAACGCCGAGACGGCTAGAGCAAGCCTATCGGCGGAGGGTCCGATCCGCCTGTGGCAGCAGACGGAAGCTGGCAAAACTATCCCTCGAAGAACTCAAACGATCGTCATGAGACCTCTTTAGCTTTTCGCCGAGATCACGAGAACCTCCGTCGGTCGGCTCTTTCCTCTTTGCAACGAACGAACCGCCCGATCCTTTCAGCCGAACTGCCGGGACCATCCACCCCATCAATCAATGATCGCCGCTTCGATCCTCTTCGGCTAAATCATCTACATTTCCCGGATCCACTGCTGACTTCCTGGAAGATTTCTTTTTCTTCTTCTTCTTCTTCCTCGACGGGTCAACGTCAGATGTCGGTTCGATAGACTCCTTCGCCGAGAAATCGGTCGTCGTAGCATCCGTCATCCCGCCCGGCGATCGTTGAGCTTCGATATCCTCCAAACCGGTCGTAGCCGCCTCGGACGGTGATGCCTTGGCCTTGGCGCCTTTAGGCGTTGAAATAGAGGCAAAGCTCCCATCGCCTAGTTGAGCACGAAGAATCTCACTATAACCGGGTACTTTGAATTTTACCCATGAGTGGGAGTGCCAACCTTTTTCCTCTTCCCTCCACAAAAGGCTCGTTCGACATCCAATCAACTAGAAATAAAGAAAATAAAACGACCGATCAGGATGCATAAGTAAAGTCCTCAAGAAGGAGCTGAAATTCAACCGATCGACATTAAAAGGGGGAAGAAATACCTCGAGCGATCCGCTCCCGCTGCCGTTTGATTCTGTCCAGGTCGAGCTCTGCCCACTTTTGCTGGCTGAGCGCCGTGATTTTTGGGATATCTCTCCAGAAAGTATCACGGGGACCAATGGTATTCGGAGAACCAACTGCAAAACCGCAAAGCAAAAATCAGCATCAACGAAAGAAAAAATCGATCGCTCAAGTCATCTACCAATACGACGCTTCCACAATACTGCACTCATCACATGGCGGTTCTCAAAAGCCGATTTATCGGCCTTCACATAGAAATAAAAGCGTTGCCAGTCCTTAGGACCCGGAGGATGGCCAGACAAGATATGGAGTCCCGACCGCATCTGTACTGTAAGAATACCATTCGGCTTAGGCTGAACCTGGGTTAACTCTTCAAAGGCACGAACAGACATCGAAACGTCTACTTCAGCCGCCATCACCATCAAAGCTACGGCGATTCTGACCGCACCAACCATCAACTGCGTCATAACCACATCCCGACGAGTGCAATAAGCTGTTATCAAGCGAGGGATGGGAAACCATAACCTGGATTCTCGCTCAAAGAAGGATTCGTATACGCAATGATAACCAACCGGGGGCGTCCATGGCCGCTGGTCGGAACTCGGAATGATAAAAGTAACGCCATGCGCCCGACATCTCTTCAACGAAGAGTCACACTCCCAACCGACGATCGAGTAGGTAAAACATCGCCCCAATTTTGCCCTTCCGGCGAAGACGGACGAACGAGCCCCGGCGCAAGTTTTAAAAGCTGTTCGACCCTACCACCACGACGATAACAGAACGGGATGCATCGGGCGATCGTCTTGGCGGATCTAACGGATCGACCCGCAGCTCCGACTCCAGACACTAACCCAAGCCCGGCATCGTCCGAATCGCCCGCTCCTCCGCCGCTCGCCTCACGGAGATCGCCCTCCTCTCCAATAGCGGAGCAATCTCGACGATCGGATCGATCGCTACACCTCGGAGAGCCCTAATCGCAGAACTCAAGAGCTTCGGGGAAGAGCTCTTAGGCGGACTCGAATCGATCTGCAGGCCTTTTCCCTTATCGGATTTTGCGGGCTTCTTCTGGCCGGATGCCATCGCTAGACCCGCAGCTCCGATTCCAGACGCTAACCCGAGCCCGCATCGCTCGACCGCCCGCCTCCGCCATTCGCCTCACGGAGATCGCCCTCCTCTCGATCTCGATCGATCGGATCGATCGCTACACCTTGAGCCCTAATCGCGGAATTCAAGAGCTCCGAGGAAGAGCTCCTAGGCGGACTCGAATCGATCAGCAAGCCCTCTCCCCTCTCGGATTTCGCGAGCTTCTTCTGGCCGGACGCCATCGTTAGCGCTCAACCGACAATTCGCCGGCGATCTAGAACCCGCGGCGGCAGATCGGCGAAATCGCCCAAAACGAAAGAAAAAAAAAATTGGACTAGAAGAAGAAAAATAAAAGAAGAAGAAGAAAAAAGGAGAGAATACCTTTTGAGTTGGAAGAGAAACATAAAAGAAATGGAAGATCTCCTCTCTGTTTATAGAAAAGAGGTCGCGAACCCGAGGTGGTGCAATCATTAAATCTATTGGGCCTAGGAGCCCGCTACACTTCTCGCATCTAACGAACATCGCTGTTCACGCAAAACTCGGTCAATCCGCACACATAATCACCAGATGCAGCCAGTCAACGGAAAAATCCAAGCAATGCTAATGGTACATACCAATCAATCGACCGACATGCCTTAGCAGTTTATCGAGCGCCAGTAAACCACTCTGCGGCCCTGTCATCGATTGAACGCTAGAGCTTGTTGCCAACAGGTCAAAACGAGCAAGCCGATGAAGCGATCGAAGGGCGATAAGGCGATTTTATCTAAGACGCCAACGTACGGATCCGTGAATCGAGCGACCCGATCGAGACGAGCGACCAGATATGGACCGATCGATCGATAGATTTTGGAAAACCATTTCCAAATGGTCCTGCTAATCGATCGACAAGATAGCGGATAAAATCGAGCAAGCCAACGAGAAGGTCGCCCGATTTATGAGGAGAATCATAATTGTTAATCACACTCAGCGCATATCGATCGATCGTTATGCTCCCACGAACGGTCGATAACCATGCGATCGATCGATAGCGATCAATCGACTGATACTATATACAAGGTAAGCGACGGGTCGATCGATCGATCGATCGATCGATCGATACGCTTTGAATCCATTGTTCTCAAAGCCAACTCTCGACATTCCCCATCGAGGAACCGAGCCCCTCCTGGCGGACTAGGGGGCTCACCGTTGGAGAGGAAATTGGCATTCCTCCGCAAGGCCCGCCGAACAACAAGATTCAGCCCGTTAACATCGCGAACCCAGTCGAGATGACCCAGTCCGTGGTCGATCGACCATTCAAGTCAACACTGATTGAATTGGGTCTCCGTTCGACCGAAAAGCCCACTAAGCGTAGACTGGGGTTTGGGCCTTTAGGGCGAACTCCTTCTAGGGCTTAACGAAAGAGTCATGAGTGAAGGCTATAAAAGGAGAGTAAGGGGAACAAGAAAGGGATCCGAAAATTGAGACAATAAGACTGACGCCAGATCTAGGGTTTAGTAACCGATCGAAGTCTCTATCGTTTTCGCCGGCGCCTAACAAAGCTCCGGCGTTAAGCTTTCTTTCGAAATCTCTTTGTAACCGCCCTCGTTTCACATACTACTAATAAAACGTCTTTGTAAGACCCACAAAACCGAGTTTATTTTACTATCATTTGATCGATCAAACTCGTATTCAACAGATACGACCGTACAAGAATCTTTCACCTCTCCCGTATTCAAGTGGTCTCGACTTAATCCTTGTGCTTCGTCTGACACCATTTTCCCATTTAGTACCAGCAGCTTCAATGAGAGGCAAAACAAAACAACAGCCAAAAGGGTCAGTTTAGTATGTTTCAATCGATAGATCAGTTTCTTTGGCAAGTTTATATTACCTGCAAGGCTTTTCCTGCGGGAGAACATTTTAGCTTCAAGTGTTAGTGTTTTCATTTGCTTCTTCTCCTTTATCTCGTTCGATTTTCTTTCGTTTTGCTTCTGTGCTCCACTTTCATGTGATAATGTTTTCGTTTGCTCGTCCCTTTCACTCTCACCATGCACGGTTTTGCTTCGCTTTATCATATTGCTATCGCGAGATACTCTCTTTCTTCGTGTATTTGTTTGCTTAGGTGAAGTGTTGTGAGCCTCCTCCTGCTGAAAAGAAATCAATAAAGAACTCTCATATTCGTTTAAGTAAGCTTGAACTAGCCTATACACCCTATTAACAACACACAACACTTGAAAAAGTAACAAAATCTAACGATTCTGTTCAGTGAGTTACTTTAAACATGGATTTTAAAATAAGGATCCACTGTAATACTACAGTTAAGAAAACTTTTAGTGGTTTGCAAAGGATAAACATAGAAAGATTCAATGAAATCGAGTATGCTATGAAGATGAATTAGCCTAGACTTAGTATAAGTGACATAGAAGTGAAATAGACAATGATGGGTAACTAACCTGAGCAATTTCTACTTGAAGTCCACGAGCTGTGTCTGTGTCGTTGGATACATCCATCGTATTGTATTGTTCTCGAGTTGTGTTTGGAGATTTCAAGGATTCATATGTAGGCAAAATAACTACATAAAAGAAAAAGAAAAATTGAGCGACAAGTTTTAAACGAATTGAGATTGGTAATGGAGAAGTATGTACAAGCTTGCTTTGTTTACTTTTTGGGATTTCAATGTAGTTTGAAGTGGAAAAAGTTACTATACCTTGCTGATATGGGATGATTTCGTATGGTACAGTAAAAGATTCCATTCTTGCATCCTCTTTAGATGCATATTCCGCCTATATCACAAACAAAGCCACAAGAGATGTGACCAACAAGAGATGCAAAATATGTTGATAAGTCATTTACAGTCAAGGAGAAACTAACCAGGTTGTCACACTTTTCAGTTTCTTCATTGATATCAGCATCGTTTTCACTGTTGATGAACCCTTTGAGCAAATTCTGTATATTTGACAGCGCAGTCCTTGGCTTTGGTAGGATCCTTGCCTTCAACTCTATTCTTCTGACATCTGGGAATTCAGGGAGAGAAAGCATCTGTTTATCAATGGGCTTGATATTCAAGCGTTTCTCCAGAAGCTCGACACCAGCATCCCCATCAAGCTCATCCGGAGAGCAAGCAAGCAACTCAGTCAAAACATTGTCTAAGTTCTCCTTGTCCGCACTGTGTGCGAGTGAATCTGCAGGACACAATCAGATTTTTAACAAAATGGTAAAGAACAAAACTCTAGGCTCATGACATACTACAAGAGGCTCACTCACCATCTACTTCTCTGTCCTCCGCAGTCTTAAGATGTGCAGCTGTGTTCATCTCTAAGCTTTGTTCAGGAGGAGGAACGAGGATTTCCTTAAGTGAAGCTTTCAGGGCAATAAGATAACTATCTGTATAAGTATATGCTTGTATACATCCCGTTTTTTTCTCCTGCAATTTTTTAAAAAATGATTAAAGTATCAAGGGGTAAAAGGATTTAAAAAAAAAAAAAAGGCAAATGGAACAAACAACTCGAACATGCAGAGTAAGTCAGTAACAGAGTTGCTTACCGTGGAAGTTCTGGTCTGCGAGGGCGGCGCTTTGATGGCTGGTTCTGGTGTGTAGTATATGTTACAAAGGTCCCAGTCTGCTTCTGCCACTCTCGTTTAGCAACTGTTTTTCAAGACCAGCGAAAAAGAAATCATGTTTTGAATGATAGTTACATTAATAAACAACAAGACAAGGCTATGAAAGCATTCAAAAATAAATTAAAAAGTGTAAAAACTCACTTAGATATCTTTCATACGCAGCAAAGTACTCTACAGGTTTTGGATATTTGTTAGGATCAAAGCTTGGTTCTTTTTGAGGTGATGATTGACTGCAAGAAGAAGAACATGTATAAGCGTCAAATAACGGAACCAACACGATGAAGTAACAAAAGAAAGAAAGGGAGTCCTCGCTCGCTCGCTCGCTCTACTAAAATCAATTACCTTATCGTAGGCTTGAAAGTAAAGCGTGCTCTGTTGACATTTTGCTCTGCTCTTGTTCTTGGCCTCTTCACTCTTCTCAACTTGTACTCTGTTTTTACTCACTCTCACTCTCTTTCTTTACTTGTGTTACAATGTCATAACACAGGCATACTCACTCTCTTGACTCTCTCACTCACGTTTGTTGTTGGTGTTATAGAGAGAGAAGAGAGAACACTTTCATTATCTACATTTTGTCTTTCTCCAACTCTTTTCTTTTATTAGAATTGGATTCCTTTTACAACACAACACACATACATACTTATAGTAGTCTTTTACTAACTACTACACTTGCACCTCACTATTACAACTTAGCCTTAACTCTACTAACAACTCTTACCAACTCAAACGACAACTCTAGACTAGCTAGACATTAACCAACACTTCACACATTTATTGGCTTAACTAAACTAACTAGACTTTACTCTTATTCTCCTTGTTGTAACTTCTAGTTACAACCAAGTCTCTTCTTCCTTGACTTCTTGTTGTTGTCGTTGGTTTTACTTCTTCTTCTTCCTCTGTTGCTTGCGCTCCAAGCTTCTTCTTCTTCCATTGGAGTATTTAATCAAAGTTCAATCTCAACATGCTCGCTCTCGTTTAAGTTGTAACGCCGCTCTTATTTCTCGTTTAGGATTCTTCTTGACACCAACATTCGTATCTTCGGATCCGATAGCCTTTGCCTGCTCCTCCTGATGCTCCTTTTTAATTTCAAAAGAAATGTGAGATTAAAAGGAATTCCGATTTAAAGACAAGGATTTGGCCGCAGATAGCTAATTTTTAGAAAAATGAACTTGAGATTAAAAAAAAAAAACTTCAGTTTCCATTTTTGAACGAAAGAGACCAAAACAATAGGACGAATCCATAATGTAACAGCACTTCATCATATAGTTCATTTGAGCAGACTATCTACGACAGCTTCCATATTCTTAGCAAACCACAGAAGCTGTGTAATGCATCATCGGAGAGTTTTACCATTGTTTCAGGGAGAGTCTGCGTCTTGTGTAATGGATGAAGAGTAGAGGAGGAAGAGGAACGGACGTTGGATTTCAACGAGCGAGGAAACAAGGACAGGCCTAAGTGAGCATGTAGGGAGGGAGTTCGACTCTAAAGTTGAGCTAATGAGAGGTTGTGGAATTTTGAAAGTTGAAATGTTTTGTTAAGGCGGGATTTTTAGTTTCAATCTAGGGCAAGTATTGGAGGGTTGATATTAGAAAATTAAATTTAAAAAACGTGAACGGCAGGATTCGAACCTGCGCGGGCAAAGCCCACATGATTTCTAGTCATGCCCGATAACCACTCCGGCACGTCCACTTTTTGTTTTAATTGCAGTCATTAAAAATTTAGACATATATATTTGTCATACGAATGAAACCGGAACGAGAGACAAGCCAACCGGTTCGGTTTAATGTTTCATCTTCACTTCACGAAAGCGATCCCAATCTCTACCGAGATAGACCAATGTCACAACCGGAAATGCGACTCAGTTTGGTCTGGCCTTAATTTTTTTTTTTTTTTACTTTTTCCGTTCTCTATCTAGTCTTTGTACACAATAAGAGCTCATGCATGTGTCTTTCAGTATTAATTTGCTCGACGTGGGATTTCCACAATGAAGAAGATATTAGAGTATTACAACAATGACTGAGCAAAAAAAGTACACTATATAATATAATCCATCAAGCCTGAATTCACCATTAATATGTTTACAATGTCTCAAACTTTAAAAGAATCATCTCAAGCATTAGAAAAATTCGTGTATGGTAAACATGTCTTAATTCTCTACGTGATATGTTGTCCCATTGCCATCCTCTTCTCATCATCACTCGGCCGGTGATTGACAGAGAGGGCATGTGCGTTTTACCTTCAGCCATTCTTCTATACAATCTAAATGGAACATGTGAGTGCATTCAAGTTTCCTTACGGCTCTCTTTTTCTCTCCATATTTCTCCAAGCAAATGCAACAAGACTGCATAGTTCACCACTAAAATAGTCAAAACAAAACAGAAAGAAAATGACTTCTTCTTTTTTTTATATAACAGAGAGTAAGATGACATGATAATGATAATACTCACATCATCATTAACCGTTCCCTGGAATACAAATCCACCTTCATCATTAACCGGCCCCTGGAATACAAATCCACCTTCTTGACATCCCCCTTCAGAATCTACATATTTTCATCTCATTATTTATTCAATAATTTATGAGAAGTGATATTTCAAACTCTCGTGAACAATACAATGCAAGAAGAGGCAAATACCTGCGCATAATAGAAGTAATGCAACAGAAAACCTAATGCAGCTGAAAGCAATGAAAGTTATACATAATCTACAAAGGACGATCAATAAGACAAAGGTGAGTACCAAATAATTAGAGAATAATTTATTATCTCTTGACACATGGTTTGTGAGTCGAACCTATAGAGATTAGGAGCATCAGACGGAGATGAGTAGCCAAAACTAATCAACAAAATTCCCAGAATTAACCACAAAATAAAGAAACATTCTAAGCCAATCTTCACTTCCTCCATCACTTTATCCACTCTGCCACCAGTATCGGTTTGGTTGAGAAAAGAAAAAAAAAACATAAATCTTTATTTTATAACACAAAGCAAGAGTTATATTGCTATACCTTGTCCCTGGATATTCCCCAACTTTGTTATATATGCGCCAAGATAGAAGGAGCGTACCGGTAATACAGCCACAAGTGTAAACAATGAGCCATGCTAACAATAGTGCTTGTGGATGTTCGTGTTTTGATAGAATCCAAACTAGTAACGCTGCAACAATCTGGGCAGAAGTGAATACAAACTCAATTGAATTCCATCCAATCGTACATGAACTTGAGCCTTCATCTGACTTCAACGGCGGATCTAGAAATAATTTTTTACCCATGGTAGGATAATAATAACACTTTAATACCTTTAATAAATAACAAATTTTTTCAACAGAGGCATCACTAAAAATCTGTGCAAAACTACACTAACTTACAAAATTCATGGTGGGCAGTTGCCCCTCCCACATCATCGTTGTGAATCTCGCCACTGTCTGACGTTTCAGCATCCGTAGACAGAGACGAACTTGATGAAGCTGAATCGTCATCATTGTGAATGACGATGATGTGGTGATCATTATCATTGTGGGGTTCACGCTCCATTATCACAAAGTCTTGTAGAATTTCCACTGTTGTGCTATTAGTTGGCGAAAGCCAGTCGAGGATATACAATTGAACATTCTACAAGATCGAGGTTAAACCCTATAACGCGTATATGTATTATGTAAACTTAACTTACACACAAATGGAAATCTAACTTATTGACTATGCATATTCCAAAAATGGACAAACAAGATATAAAGATATGGAAATATCTGCCGAAAATGGAAATATTTTATTTGTTTGGTTTCTGTTAATTTACAGTAACAAACAAAAGTACCGAGGTACAATGCATACATCAATTACATGAATCGATAATCTGTGTAATATCCTGTTAACATTTGGAATTAAATAAAAATTTAGCTTTGAGGTCGTATGTAAATAACAAAAGTATAGTGTACATGTGTAAATAACTAATGTATGATGCAAGTGTGTGTACAACTAATTTTGTAAATAATGAAAGTATTGGGCACATCCGCACATGTATGACAGTATGAATAACCAAAAGTATCAGTCGGGCATTAATTTTGGATTGTTTGCCCTCTTGTGATTAAAGAACGATGATTGAGTAAAAATATGAAGTGTTGTATATATATATGTATTGTGTAGAAAACATTACAAGAAAACTGTCCACCGTTGTCCAAAAAAAAAGAAGAAAACTGTCCACCTGCGAAAGAATTTTATGAGGGAAAATTCTTCGTGAAAATTTGTGACATATCTGCAAAGAAATTACAGAACAAAAAATTTCTTTGGCAAATTCCTCAGCAAATTGGCGAAGAAAATTCGTGATACTTCGTAAATCCAAAAGATTTTCAAATGAACTGCATATTACTACTGGTTCGTCGCAACATCCTCACAATTTTGCGAAGGATTTTGAAGAGATTTGCATGGCGTATTTAGTATGTTTCAGTTTTCTCGCAAAAATTGAATATGAGTAAATGAAACATGTTTTTTTTTTTATATGAATACCTAATTATTTGAGGGAAAATTCGTGTGTGTATCGTAGAGCTTCGTGTGGGTGTTCTCCGTAGATAACCAGAGAGGCGGACCCACCTTGAACAATGTATATAACTTGTCTTAATTTTACCTAAACCTTTAGTAAAACTTGTTCGGTTGTCGAGAGACATGAGTATATAATACGTATATCCTACCGTACATTAATATTATACAGTCGACCATGCATTGATATGGTGTTATACTTTTATGTCATTGATTAAACGGAGACATATCAATTCAGACATACATAAGTAACATAACATGGGATGTTTAATTAATAAGTATTATGCTTTTGATCTAATGGCTGAGAAAGAGACCCTACTTTTCGGTACTAAATCATAGCCCTCTGACCTGTCGGATCAACGGGCCAATATTGTCCACCATTGAACACGTAGCGGCAAAACAATGTCTTTAGATTTCGACAAGATCATTCGAATGGGGCCGACAAGATAAGCCAATGTACGCGAGCTTGTCCTCTTAAGATGCCCTTCTTGGTTCCCATGAAAACATATAAAACGCTCAACAAATTCAAAATGCAGAAAACACATTAACATACATCTTCAACTTATAAACATCAAATGGCTGATAAGAGTCATCTTGGACTTGAAATCACCGAACTACGGCTAGGTCTTCCCGTCTCCGCTGAGTCCATTACCGGAAAGAAGAGGGTTTCTTCTGAAGTAGAGAGTGACTTGAAATGTGAACCGACGAAAAAGAGTCAAGTTGTGGGATGGCCACCGGTTCGTTCCTTCAGGAGAAAGAACAGCCTCGAAGGGACAAGGACTTCATATGTGAAAGTGAGTGTAGACGGAGCTGCGTTTTTGAGGAAGATCGATTTGGAAATGTACAAGTGTTACCAAGATCTCGCTTCCGCTCTACAAATTCTATCCGGATGCTTCATCAATTTTGGTATGGTTATTTATTGGTCTTTATCAATGCACTAATTAATGATCAAAACATGATATTAAATATACCGCTTATATATGAAATGAAGATGATACATTGAAGGAAAGTGAATGCGTTCCAATATACGAGGATATAGATGGAGATTGGATGCTTGCTGGTGATGTTCCATGGGAGTATGTTTTCAGTTACATTTATAAACTTCAATTAGAGAATTACTTACTTTTCATTTAACCGATTACTAATTATGAAATTATTTGTGCAGAATGTTTATTGCATCATGCAAGAGGTTAAGGATTATGAAGAGATCAGTAATGAAATGATTTTGTAGTCACATATGAATGTGAATGAACCTTAGAGATATCCAAACACACTTTTTTTTTTTTTGAACACCAAATACTTATATTAAAATTAAAAACCCAATGGGCTAAGTCAGTTACAATCGGAGAGATCCTCGATGATAAACTGATAAACACAAATAACTAAACCATGATTAAAGATAGATGTGGCTAAGGAGACAAGAGACCTATAGAGAAACTTCACTTGTAGTCCTAGAGCCAGCGTTCGAACAAACGCAAAATAGTCGAAACCGACGTTGAAGAACCCAACCACTGGGTTTTGGGAGCAAGAAGTCCTGGAACCTCCGTAGATAGTGCCACCGGTGAAAGGGTCGCAGGCCGACTCTGTGAAGAACCGTCGATGCTTGAGACGGCGTAATGTAATGGAATCGCATCAATGACATAGTAGTGATCAGGCCTAGCGAGTCCATACTCTTGCACAGTAGTTATTGCGACAAGGAGAGGGGTGGGGGATCGTTGGGCCGAGTATGTGAAGAACCGTCGATGCTTGAGACGGCGTATTGTGATGGAGACGCAGCAATGACATAGAAACGAGAAGATCTGGCGAGTCCACACTCTTACACAATAGCTCTGGCGACAAAAAAAGGGGAAAGAGACTGTAAAACTGACTCTGTGAAGAACCGTCGATGCTTGAGACGACGTAGTGTGATGGAGACGCAACGGTTACATGATATCGAATAAATCTGGCGTATCTACACTCTTGCACAGGAGACATTGCGGCTGTTGAATAGAACAATGTTGAATCTGAGACGAATCTTTGGAGAGGTAGTTGCTTCAAACGAAAACTTCACAAAGGAAGATTCTGCAGACAAACCAAAGCCCAAAAGATGGTCGGAACCCTGTAGAGTCTCGGCGAGACATGACGAAGTGGTATTGATGGTGTAGAGGTGACGAGGTGTGACGATGGCCGCAACAATGAAGATGCGACAGCCGGGCTGAAGGGGGATGAGGGATTGGACGGGATCCGAGAACAGTCACGGACAGGACTCAAATGAATCACCGGAGATAGTCAAAGCCATCTCGAGCAGGATAATGAAGAACATCACGTTGAATAATTCAACATATATTTCATCACATAGACAAATTGTATTCTTCTTTTATATATGGACACTCATCATTTTTGTCACAAAGACTGAAGTCTACATGTGGTTTCATACCTTAATAGATAACAATGCAATATCAATAAATAACCAAAAATATTCTTCCTCTATTTTTCAAAGAGAGTCACCTTAGCTTTTTTTATTTGTTATACAAAAATATCGTTTTAGAATTCCAATACAATTTATATTTACTTTCATCTTAAAATTAATTGCAAAATGCATTGATCTTATAAATAAATTTATTTATCTCAACTATTATTTGTTAAATAGATGTAATTAATGAAAATATATATGTATTTCAGTCGCTTTCTTATTGTATGTGAAAATTATAGTCTACATGTGGTTACCATACCTTACAGATAACAATCCAATATCAATAATCAAGAAAAAACAATATATACAATTTAATTGTATAAATAATTTTAGGACTTTGTATCCAAAATAATATAACTTCCGAAACTGTCAGCATTGCCTCAAAATGGGGGGAGGGGGGGAATGTACATTCTCGTTACAATCAAAATAACCTCTTGTCACTACCAATAATATGAAACCGTGTTTGGAAGAACCAAACACCAGATCAAACTAAACCAAGCTAAACCGAATTCTAATCAGGTACTAGATGAGTGGGACTGTGGGAACTGTTTTATGAACAAAAAGAGCAACAGATGAATGACGACGAACCGGACCATCAATGTAACAGATTTCTCATCGGTTAGGAGTTAAACCATTCGGTTTACTCCTTCAGAATAGTGTGTCAAGTAGTTTTGGAGATATGAGAACCGCCACAGATTTGAACTGCAAATTCCAAAAAAATCTTATATGAGGATGGAGAACCAAACCGGGTTTAGTATATGGTTTAATAAGTGTATTTAAAAACTTACTTTCTCTTGCCTATACTTCATGCGTATAGCACTCAAAGGGCAACCTCTGGTGTTAAGCTGCAGATCTTGCAAGGCATGAACAGATGCTTTCAGTTCCGACGCTTTGTACGTTGTGTAGTGCTCAAGTGTTAGATTCTGCATGAGGGAAAAAAAACAAAAGGAAGTTAAAGATTCAAGATTAGTGGAACTAAACTAGTGTCTGGATATAAAGCAACATTACAGACCCATGGGTGGTTTGATTGGTCTAACGTCCATTTGGCAAGAAAAACCGCTGAAGCAGCTATGACGGATGGAAGAAACTTCAAGAAACGACAGTCTATCAACGTCAACTCCGTCAAGTAGCTGGCTAGAGACTCAAGCTCAAGGCGCTGGCGGCTCAGGTGAGAAGAGGCTTGCGCTGCTGCTCTGAGAAACCTCCTTAGGAAGGTTTTTGGAGTGGGAGTGTATATTTGAAAGCTGAAATGCTTGAGTACTTGGTTCTCCATTTCCAGGACCTGATCTCTTGTGTAGGTGTTATCTGTCATGAGGCAGAACTCTTCCACGCGTGGCGCACAGATCTCCTCATACTTCCTGTTAAGGGTACAAACAATGCATTTAAAAAAAGAGTTTCATTTGCATCTTGAGACGAGATTTACTAGAGGGGAACCTACGAGGCAATTAGCATGCAAGTGATGCCGAGGAGTTGAAGATTCTGTCTTTTTATGTTGTTTCCATGGAGAAACCAGTCTATGAGGTACACCGTGAGGTAAAGAGTGTCGGATACAAGCGTGTATTCCTCAGAGACCTGTGAAACTTTTGTGAGAAGCTGCAAAAGTTAGCATCATCAGGAGTGGCAGTAAATCACTAACCTCCACAAGCCAATCAACAAGAATTCCCCTCATGGAGTGAGTGACATCCTTCTGTGTCCTCTCCATAAAGTCTGGAACCAGTCTGCGTTTAAGCTGACACAGAAGAAGCACAAAGGACTCATCAAAACTTTGACATGCTTTAGGCTTATCAAAAGTTAGCCTAGGGAATTAGTACCTCTGAAACACGCAAATTGTAGTAGATTTCAGGGGCGTAGAGGCAGCACAGTAAAGGATCCTTGTCATCAGAATCAATGTTTATTATGACATCTGGGATATCCAGTGCAGTTGAGCTACCAATAACGGCACTTTTACAGTTATCAGCTGCGTCATCTGTGACTTCTGAGGTAACAGCCGATTCGTTCTTTACCTGCTTGATGTGTTTCGCCTGAAAATGACAAAAACCCATGTTTTCAGAGATGCAAAAACATGAACAAAGAGAAGAAAACATGATGTCACTTTTAACAAACCTCGAGTTTAGCTGCATTGAAGCCAACATTTGAGATGTCCCCTAGTACCACTCGCTTCCTCTTCTTATTTGGTGTGAGTGAAGTGATGCTCTTATTCTCCGAGGCTGGTCTTTTTGTGTTTGCTCTCTGTTGATTCTGTGTAGCAGAAGCGGCTTCTGAAGCGCGCAAGGCAGAGGCAAAGGCACGAGTGAAAGGACGAGAGACAGCATTTTCCTTCCCCATTGCTTGAAAAGACACAACCTTGAAAGTCTCGAGTGTTGTTAAGACTGCTGCTTCATCTCTCTCCGATCTGTGAAAGTGAAGTCAAAAGAAACACAAAGATCAACGGCTGAAGCAATAGAGAGAGATCAGTATACAGGGGAGATTAATGCTCATCTGAAACAATGCAGATTCTTATATGGAAACTTTCCAAAGGGAATTGGTCCGTTGAGCCAAGAATATATCAAGGAGAGATACATATTCAAGTTCAAAGCTTCAAACTTTATCAAACTCTAGTAAGATTCAATGGTTAGTAGAATCATAAGTTATTTGATTTCCTTATCGAACATCGCAAAACAGTAATGTAGAGATAATAATTACCTTTATCTATATATGAAAATATCTCCCAAAATTTGGAAAATAATAACATTGGTGAATCGTAACTACTTGTTTCTTTCTTTTTTTTGTTGGGGGTTTTACAACTAAAACAAGAAAGGAGAGATCTTTCTCGGGGAAACGAACAGATTGTGAGAAACCCCAAAAGATTAAAACTCATGTTTCTCTTCTTTGTTGTCTTCACGTTCTAATTTTGCAAGAAACCCAAAAGACAAAACTGGGCGGATGCGCACAAGCATGAGCATAAAGTTCAAATCTTTTAATTAAAAAAAAAGTGAAAAAAGATTGAGATTTGACCTGCGAAGCTCCAGAAGATTCTTCAAGGAAGAGTCGGAGCTTGAGGGGCAGATCGAGATGGTGAAATCCGCTCTTGGGGAAAGAGACCGTCTTTTGGTTTAGTGAACGAGACGGAGCGCTACTAGTGTGGGTTTAAACAACAAAGACGAGTACATTATTAAAATAATTTAGGAGAAAAAAAACTTTACGACATTAATATTTTAATTATTGATTATATACTTTTAATAATTTATTAGCGGACTTAAACATAGATTTGGTTAACTATTTTTTAAAATTAATTGTACAGCTATGATTCTAATAATCGACACATTAATCACCCTCACACGTACAGTGGCGTATGTGACATTATTTCACCGTTTACTAATTAATGTGAAGCAACCAAGTTAGTATCCCTGGTGGCCATTAATACATCACCGTTCACTAATTACTTTTTGGTTCAGATGTTTTTTTTCTTTATCATTTTTGAAGTAAATCTCTTGATTAGGAAAGTAATGTTGAATTTGAGTTTGGTTAGGTCGAATGAGAGAAACTAAATTCGATTGTGGGTTTTTTAAAGACATTTTATTGATTGGTATGCGATAACAAACGTGATTACAAGGAGATTAAAAAAAAGAAAGAAGGTCGGAGTTTTGCTAAAAATACTGACGAAAAGACAAAGAGGTTCGATTGGTCGTAAAACTCTAGATCTTGTCGTTAGTGTTTTAGTGTCTGTTTGCGGATTTTTTTCTCTTTCCCTTATGTCTTCCTTTTATAGCTTCGGTTTGCTTATTCTTCGTTCACTTTAAAACTAGTTCGTCCTAGAGGCTCAGGTCCGATTTCGTGTTTGATGGGCTTTTGAGTGGAACGAAGGTTTGTTGAACCGATGTTGATCAAGTCAATTGATCGACCGCAAGGCCAAGCCGGTCGGGTGAGTCTTTAAGCCGATCAATCCGTTAGCCGAACTGATTTTGACAGGATTCCTGATGTTAAAAGGCCGAATCATAATCCTATTGTTCGATGGACCTTGTGGAGGAATGTTAAATTCATCTCTAACAAATAATTTTTTCCTTGAAAAGAGTTAGGAAAGTAATTAACAAGAGTCCAAATGAGAAAGGCCCCAACTAGGAGAAAACTTCAGGGCGATTGATGGATATTAAAATGCTGCAGAGATCTTGTTCCTGCAGGCCATCCTCGATCGTCTTCTTCCTCTTTAGAATTTTGTCCATGTTGCTTATCAAAACGTTTGTTGTTGGTGTTGTGTACTTAATCTTAAGCAAGAAAACAGTAACAAATCAAAATGATGATAGAAGATAAGTCATATACAACCATGAAACGATGGCTGGATTTGAGAGTTTAGAAGGCAATAGACATTTAGTAAAAAATTTACTAACTTTTATAATATATTTAGAGTTTATATATATGTAAATAACTTCTAATTTTTTTTGAAGTCCGATCGATGCCAATATTTTACTGGATTGGGTCCAGATTTTGATCCTGTATGAAACTGTATATAATATCAACACTACTAAAACCCTTATCATACGAAGTACAATACTTTAATATACCAAAAAAATAAATTTCTGTAACAGAAAAATAAATTTTGTAATGGTGCACTTAAAGTTTTAACAGTATAAATATATCACGTGTTTGAAAAGAATTCATAAGAGTTACTAAATTATTTGACGACACGTTCTTAAACTTTTTATGAACCCTTCTTTTACCTAAAGTTTATTTTTTTCCAGAATTTTGATGATAGTTTTGAATATTTTGTCGTATTTTGTAGACGAATGATGAGTCAATGATAATTTCATTTGAATTAGCTACACCATGTGATTACTAGATAATCAGAGCCTTGCGGATTTTGAATTCAAAATTATGTTCGCTGTTCGATCAAAAAAGTCTCACTACTATTATTCTGTCTTGCCCTAAAGCTTAATAATGGCTACAAAATGCTAGTGAGGGAGACGTCATGGACGTAACGAGAAGTCATCATGACCCTAATAAGAAATCCTTTTTTTTTTGAGCACCAAGAATGCTTATCCACTAATCAAAATTCAAAAAGTTAGTTCTAATGTTCAAAAGACAGCCACACTCCAGACCGAAAAGTAAAAGCGAGATACTCCACTTTATTTTATTTTATTTTTTTGATCAAAATACTCCACTTTATTATCATACAAAAAATTACTGCATGTGGTGTGGTCCATTTTTTGACTTTTGAACTTTAACTTTCCCTCCATTAACCACACTAAGACAAAGAAATGTTCAAAATGCATTATGTCAGGTGGTCCAAATCTAGTTATAATGTTAAAACATATAGTTATCACGTGACTACAATAGTAATCAAACGTATGTGACTTAAAAAAATTTAAACGGGAAAAGAAAGAAACCTAATTTTTATGTTATACTAGGTGAAGCCCTGCGCGGATTTTTATAATATATTTTGTTATTTAATTTAGATTTAGATATTTGATTGATCTTTTTAATCTCTGTTAAATTAGGCAGGGGCAGATTTTTTTTAATTGTAAAATTTTATAATTTATTTTGGTATTTAATATAGATTTAGATATTTGATTGTCGACTTAATCTCTCTTGAAAATAATAATTTTTGGATATTATGTAGTTAATGCAGTTCTCTTCTATGGAAATTTAACATTCATAAATAAGTTCCTTACATTCATAATCATAAGAACTTCAGAATGATTTAAAAGCAAATCATATCATCTACTTTATAGGCTCTCTTTTTATCTCAGTAACCTTCTTCTCCTTCGGATCTATGCCTCTGTATTTCTGTCTCGTATTCTTTCTTAGTCTCATTTTGTTCCTTTTTTCTTTAGAGTATTGGATCCGGTTACTTTTTCCAAGAAGGATTATCATCGGAGAAAATACCAAAAGTTTGACATCCTAAGAAAAGTAAGTTCTGAATATACATCATGTGCATGTAGTAGTCATTTTGAGATTCTTGACCTATCAACAATAATAGAGTAGTGAGAACATAAGTCATACATTATTTTACATATATGAAGTCTATATTATTTTATTTATTCCTCGATCAGTTTGAGGATCATTGTAAATCCGTTAATGGATGATTGATCTGGGATATTCAACAAGAGAGATCATTGGTGAAAGTGACACATACCATGAGATCATTAGTGAATCAGCGTTTCACAGATTATGTCTTTTGGATTCTGGAACCACTTGAGACATTTGAGCGATCAAACATTATTCTATATTAGGAGAAAAACCATATTAACTTTAAACCTTCAAATTTGTTCAAATAAAGAAAACCTTAGACATTCAATAAGTTGAGTTTGCTCATGAGTTTTGACTAATCTCTCTTCGATTCTGCTTATTGGTATATTCAAATACAAAAAACGTTTATAATCTAATTTTCGCACACTTATTTTTCTTCTTAATCCGCTACTACCATTCTTGGGCATGATAGGTATCTACAAATACGTTGATGCTGCTTTTAATTGTATAGTATGAAATATTTGGATATGGTCAGTGGCGAATCTAGAAACATTTATAGTTGGGGGCATAATATTAAAAATAACAGAAACAAAATTGAATTGAAGGCACTTTTGTTGCTTATACACTAAACTAAAGGCATTTTAATCAAATTAGCATAGAATATTCAAATGAAAATAAAAAACAGTTGGGGGCACGTGACCCTGTTACCGTAGGCGTCCGTCCGTCCTGGATATGGTTCGTTCGAAAAAAAAACTTGAGAAGCGAGACAATGAAGTGAGATATAAGGTGAGGAACAAGCAAACGACAGAGAAGAAAGGTCATCTGCCCGCCATTGTACCTTAATATCTTTATGTGCTTCACATCGTCACACTCTTTACCTACCTGAGAGAATCTTTTCTTTGTAAGAGTATCAGCAAAAATGGATGCAATAGACGATGTTGAGAGGGAAGCCATGGAAGTCAAACTATCTGAAGAAAGCAAAAAATCAGGATATGAAGAAGAACAATGACATAATCAGAAATAAGTTATGACTGATGGAAGATCTTTTATTCTGAAAATTGTTATGACAAATGAAAAAGGAACTATATAGAAAGATGTCTCTCTACAGAATTTACAAAACAAAAAAGTAAATATTAACATTCAAAGAACTCTCTGGAAACGTAATTGCTTTAAATTGATTTTATTTTTACCGAAAACAGAATACAAACTTAATTATATTGACTACAATTATGTAAAGAAGACGATGCTTTACGATTTTAATTTTCTAACTTATTTTTAGGCTTATGTGTCATAAAAGGTCTGGTGAGTCTCTACTAAATTATTTTTTTTTTTTTTTTTTTTTTTTGAAAGAATTTTAAATTTATTCAAAAAAAACCTTCTTACAGACAAACTGTAACTTTTTCAAAAAGAAACACAAGGAAGAAAGAGCCTACAAAACACCACCAGACCACTCAGCACCACCTGCATTATGAAGAGGCACCTCTATCATACCAGCGACAGCAACCATCCACTTAAACAAAGAGTTCAACCATATCCTTGCAAGCTTAGAAGTCAAAGCTTAACACTTGCTGTGATCATATGCTCTCCCTCCTTAAAAACCTTTTTTTGATAAAACCCAATGAGAAAAAAATCAAAAAAAGGGAAAAAGAGTGAAGCAGCATATGATCGAAGGATCATTTCACACTCCAATAGTATACCAACGCATATCAATCTTCCAAGAAGAACCCCGCACACCAAACGACAAGCACAGAGCTTTCAAGAACCACCACATTAGATTCTAGAAAACCAAACAACCATAGCGTCTCTACTAAATTATTACTTCTTCCGTTCGTTTATACATGACGTTTTAAACTTTTCTTTTGTGTCAAAATACTTGACATTTCCTTGAAATCTATGCATAATAATAACGATAAAGACTTTTTCTACCGTTATACATTCTACCTATTTTTTAGTCAATGGAAATAACTCATGTTCTACACTTTTTAGAAGAAGGATAAAATAGATAGAATAGAAGTTGCCTTAATTTGTATGAAAAGGCTAGAGAGTCATGTATAAACGAACGGAGGGAGTATATTATAGATTTAAGATAGATGGGTTCCTTTATTTATGGTGGACATGTTAGAAGAATAATTGAAAATTGTAAAGAAAATAAAAGGCTCATAATAAAATAAAGTATGAAGCTTTTGTGTTTTGGATTTTTATTGTTTACCAGACTTTTGTAGGCTCTTGTTTTAAATTAGGCCCATAGACCTAATGAACCGGGCCCTAACCAAGTAATGGACTGAAGTCGGATAAGTGACCATGTACGTGGTCGCCTTTATCTTTTGCCGTGGAAACGTACATGACATCTCCAACATTCACTACCTTGGAGAGTAATCCACTGGGAAGGCACCAAGATCACTTGAGATATGATAAATACCCACTTTAAGGGTCCTATGACAATCGTATCATCTTCACAGCTCCCTGTCCGGATGAATGTATGTAATCCAGCTAAGTTTTACTATAGACGAGCTTAGGCCTGGGCATTCGGGGTCCCAATCGAGTTTTGGTCTTATCCAATCGGGTTTCGGTTTTCCGGGTTTGACAAAATCAGCTCTATTTGGATTATATGAAAATTCGGTTCGGGACCGGTTCGGGTTCAATATCGGGTTCGGGTCGGGGTTAGTAAATCTTCAATGAACCAGTACAACCCAATGTACTTTCGGGTTTCGGTCCCAATCGGTTCTTCGGTTTAAAAATACCTGATTTGTACCTACTTTGTAACCAAAGCATAAGTAAAATCGATTTTTTTCGGTTTAAAAGTACCTGATTTGTACCTAGCTTATAACCAAAACATAAGTAAAATCGATTCAAAAATAAGAAAAGAACATCAAACATGATCATTCAAAATCAAACGAAAAGTAAACATAGTTATTGATAGAAAGAAAACCAAATAATTAAAAGTTTAAAACAAAAACTAAATTCTCATGAAATGAGAAACATTATTCAATGGAAACAAAACTAAAATCTAAAAACTTCAAGCTTCAACGGTCATCTTTAACCATCAACCTTCGTATAATATAATCACTAACCTTCATGTGATAGATAATTATTTTAGATGTTTAGTAATATCTTAATGTATTTTGGATACATATTAAAGATCATGTTTGGTACAAGTTTTGAAATTTTGAATATTTCGGGTTCTAGATATCCATTTAAGTTTGGGTTCGGTTCGGATAATACCCATAACCCGAAATATCGTAAAACAAGATCCATTCGGTATTTATGTCGAAAAGGATCGGTTCGGGTTCAGTTTGGATTTTCGGGTTCGGTTTATTTGCCAGCCCTAGACGAGCTTATGCTTTTCCCACCATGATCAAAATGTTGCTCAATGAGTTAACTCGGAGAGAGAATCATTATGAGTTCAGCATTTTATATTGTGTTTATCAGAAAATAATCTGAATTCTTTCAATGATGGATGAGGGGACAAATGGCGTGGAGGAGCAGGGCCGTCTCTGCCATAAGGCTAGTGAAGCTGGAGCTTTAGGCCACAAAATAATTTTCAATTTGTGAGGCCACATTCTTTTTTTTGAAATGATGATTATAGTTAGGTTAAAACATTAATTTTCACCTTTTGTTTCAGTTGGAATCTTGCATCTTCAAAGTTAAACATGTTGGACTTGTAATGTTTCTTCTATTTTTTCTCTTTTAACATGTGTGTTCCTCTTTTAGTTTGAATAACTTGTTTTGTTATTCTTTTGTTTTCTATTTTTCTTTGTGTTAAAGATAATAATAGTTCAAATAAACTGGTGATTTTAATTTAATAAAATATCTATTACTAATCTAATATTCATCTGAATTTTTATTTATAACTAAACTACTAATCTAATATTCACACAATAATTAAATTTGCTTTAGGCCACAAATTTATCGGGATGGCACTGTGGAGGAGACATGGCCGAATATGAAATTTGGAGACCATTAATATTAGCGACCAAAGCTAATATTTTAGTAGGCTTGACCCAAATCCGAATGCATGGTGTTATTTGTATTAGTAACCGACCTAATTCATAAAAGTTAAATCAATGGAAAATTGCCGCACCAAGTATAACCTTTAATGTTCCCGATGTGGGACTCTAATATTACGACACATGCATGAGACTGATTATCTCTGCAACACTCAAGAGTATTCAAATGATCGTGCCCACACTCATTTCATAATTAGCAGGAGAAGGCTAGAGAGACGAGTATACATTTCCTCTACCAAAATTCAAAAGTCCAAAATTCAATCTGAGAACGGTTGATGTTAGCTTAATTAATCAGTCGTTATTTGTTCTAACAAAATGGAGTAATTTCTGCAATCGTATTCGGTTCAGGTGGCCAGTGACACTGAGAATGGCTTTGGCTAGGACTAGGAGAAGTAAAAAAAATAATATACAGTGGTACGCTCTGACAAACATGTGTATAGAAGCGTCGAGGAAAGGAATATGAGGGATGAGATCAAGAACATGTACTCGAAACATCCAATGGCGATGTTTGATTCCGAAGAGGCACTGAACAAGGTGCAGCGCAGCCACGCAGATATGTACAAGTGGTTCCAGAGTTCGAATCGGCAGGAAACCTTCCAAGTAAGACCTTTACTTGATTTATTTGTTACTTTCATCAACCATTCTCATTTTTCGTTTGTTATTTCTGCGGTTGTTCTTGTCGTGATGCTTTTCTCTATTGCTGTAATAAACTGAGGTTAGTTTCCCGCTTTTCCCTATTCTTTTTATTTGTATATTAGGTAGAGACACGTGATACTGTAGAAGTATTAAGATATACCTTCATCTCATTGGTAGTTTTTTGAAACAAAACTATGAGTTAATTACTTCTCTTTTCCAAGTATGGTGATGATGTGCTATTGACTCAAAAGCAGTATAAAAAGTGTGGTTGGCTCTTGGGAGTTATACTGTAAGAGACAAGAAAACACCGCTGCTCATCAAAAAGAAAAATACATTTTTTTAACAAGAATTCTACTTATTAGTTATTATGCAATAACTAGATAACCATTTTAAGAGTAAACACTAATTGCTTTTCTTTTGTCTTCTTTTAGTCTAATATACGTATTTGCTGGAGACAATTCTTCTGGTTGGTTGGTTTTCTAAACGGACAATAGGTTCAATAAAAGGACGTTCTATATTTTCTCTGTGGCTGGATATTTATCATATATTCGTTGGCTACACTTTTAGTAAACTCAACAATCCTAAAAATAAAACATTTATACTATTTTATCCCGAATAAATATTCACTTTGATCAAATTATTGAGTAGTTTAACATTGTGGTGTAGTTTAGATTACTCATTAGCATTTGATATTGATAAAAATTGAAGTCATCCTATCTTAAATTATTATGTTCTAAACTTCCAATTCATTTTTATAGGGTAAGCTTTCAGTTTCGAGTTATATTATGCATTATTTAGATATTATATACCTAAAAATATCAAATGTCGTTAAAAATGCCTATGTCATTTTCCAAAGGTATTCTCATTCAAATTGTATGAAAAATTCTTACAAGACATTAAATAAATAATATACTTTTGTCGGCAACACAAATATTTATCTTTGTCATGTTTCCTCATCTCTTCTAACATTGGAAACTGTCATTTTGACCTCTTCTTATCACCAATATAATAACATAAACAAAACTATATATATAGACTACGGTTTTTGGCAATAAGAAATGACACATGGTAGATTGTCTTATATCCAATAGAATAAAATGTAACTTTCTAGATATATCTTTATCAATGCATCATGTTATTTATCTACACCTATTTTGGACTTTATGGACTGACACAAACTTATCAAATTAGCGGCCTTCAATTTTCATCACTATCAAATGATGAAAAAGTGAAGTGATGTACACTTTGCGTAACATTGGTAGAATAATTGAGAGAAAAGTGACAATAACAATAAAAAGTGGAGTATAATATTGTGTAACATTGGTACAATCTCTAGATAGCTGACTGTACATATATGTTCAGTTTTACCCTTGTAGAAATTAAAATGTTTTACGCATTTTAAGTTACTGTTTTGTACTGTGTATTCTCTAACAAACGAATCACTGTTTGTGTATGTGGTCATCTTTAACCTAAAAGCAAATCCCGACCAACTAGTTATCCCTATGAAGAAACCAAGTTATAAAAATCATGGTTGTAAAATTTGCTGCATGTGTGTCACACACACCAAGGTCCAAGTTGTATATTTGTGATCTTTTTATACACGTATTATATGTATATTAATATATGCAATGCTTTTCTTAATGAGAAATTTGATTGTATAAACTAAAAAACTATAATTAAGCAAATGCACATAAGGAAGGTGATGGTTAGAGTATAGGCTATACAATCTATATTTATTGCTGTAATACCTCTATCTAAGTATATGTATGTGTAATGTCGTTTTTGTTGTTTTTTTTGTATTTCCTCTCCAAATTTCAATTGCTTTTAGTGTTTTTACAATCAATTATTCAGTTTTATAATTTACATATTAAAAACATATATTTCTTTTGCATATAACTTGTTTTGAAATTTTTAAAACAAATGTTTATTTTACAAATTTTATATACAATATTACATAATCTGAATGTTAAATCTATACTGTATTAAACTTTCATGTAGTATAGTTCAATTTCATCTTCAAATATAACAAGATTTTCTTGCGTTCTATTCTATTTAGTAAATATAAGGTAGAATTGTAATCTCTGTTGGATAAGCTTTGACAGCTTGCAGCTCAAGATAATCTTTGACAAGTTGGTTAAAGATAAAGATAAGCTTAATAATGAAACCCATTAGTATTAGGAGTTATCTGTTACTTGTGGGATAAGGAAACAACTCATATATATACTTACCGAGCTTGTGGTAAAGATATAACGTGAGAGAGCAGAGTGTTTTAGTTTTGAGCATATTTTCTAAGACATTCAATAAAGAAGAGCAAGTTTCTTTTACATATTCACTGTGTGATTCGAGCTACTTTATTTGGTATCAGAGCGCTTGGGTTAAAGGATTCATGGGAGACGACAATCAAAACAATCTGATACGCCTAAAGGAATTCACACCACCGTCAATCTAATGCCCCTTACTGACCACAACAAACTACACAGTATGGAGCATGAGGATGAAAGTTCTAATGAAGATCTACAAGGTTTATGAAACCATCGAACCAGGGATAGATGATGAAGACAAGAACAACATTGCAACTGGATTGTTGTTTCAAGCGATTCGAGTCTCTTATTCTGCAGATAGAGATCAAGATAACGCTAAAGGAATATGGGATGCAGTCAAATCAAGAAACGCCGGAGCTGACCGTGTCAAAGATGCACGCCTTCAAACTCTTATGATTGAGTTCGACAGATCAACATGAAAGATGCAGATACCATTGATAACTTTATGGAAAGTTATCGAGATGGCATCTAAGGCAGCATCTCTAGGAAAACTATTGAGGAAAGCACACTGGTGAAGAAGTTCCTCAGCTTGCCGCCAACTAAGTACTTACAGATTGCAGCCTCTCTCGAGCAGATCTTGGACTTAAATACAATTGGCTATGAGGACGTTATTGGAAGGTTAAAGGCATACGAAGAAAGAATTCTAAGCAACGAAAGCAACTTAGAAATGCAAGGAAAGCTTTTATACTCAGACTCGTACTCGTATAACAATGGCACTCGAGGAAGAGGTCGTGGCAGAGGAGGACGAGGTTACAGAGGTAGAGGAAGAGGCAGAGTGAACTCACAAGAAAGAACTCAACAACAAGATCAAAGTCAAGAAAAGGAAAAGAAGGACAGATCAAAGATTGTGTGTTTTCGATGTGACAAAACAGGCCACTTCGCATCTGTATGTCCGGATAGGCTGCAAAAGATTCAAGAAGCAAATAAGGTGGAGACAGAGGAAGCAGATAAAGCACTCTACATGCACGAGGTAGTCTTCTTGAATGAAAACAATTTGGTGCCAAAGAAATATGAACACAAGTCTGGTGAAGAAGAGATTTGGTACTTGGATAATGGTGCCAGCAATCATATGACTGACAACATTACATACTTCTCAGAATTAAACCAAAGAATCAGAGGCAAAGTCAAGTTTGGAGACGATTCTCATGTCAACATAGAGGGTAAGGGGTCCATCCTGTTTCAAAGTAAAACCGGAGAACAGAAACTGGTCACCAATATCTACTATATTCCTGACCTCAAGAGCAACATCCTAAGCTTAGGACAAGTAACGGAAGTGGGGTGCGATGTGAGAATGAAATTAAATTACTTAACGGTACACGATCCAAGTGGGAGACTGCTGGTTAAAGTTACAAGATCACCAAACAGACTTTACAAGATAAAGTTGCAAATTGGTAAGCCTTTATGTCTGAGCGTGAGACTTGAGGATGAAACATGGAAGTGGCATGCAAGGTTGGGACATGTGAGTTTCAAAATTGTTAAAGCTATGTCTCAACAGAAGATGGTCTTAGGATTACCAAAGATAGACGAGGAAACAAGATTCTGCGAGTCATGCTTGGTGGGCAAGCAAACTCGACAACCCTTTCCTAAGGCAGCCTCATACCGAGCAACAAAGCCCCTGGAGCTATTACATGCTGACTTATGTGGTCCCATCACTCCAGCCACCATCGCAAATAACAGATATATATTCGTGATCATAGACGACTTCTCTAGATACATGTGGTCTATTTTGATGAAAGAAAAGAGTGATGCGTTAGGTAGATTCAAGGCATTCAAGGAACAGGTGGAGAAGGATTTGGAGAAAAGGATCATGACACTAAGAACTGATCGTGGAGGCGAGTTCACATCAATCGATTTTCATGACTACTGCAACGTCAATGGCATCAAACGACACCTAACGGCTCCATACACCCCACAACAAAACGGTGTAGTGGAGAGAAGGAATAGAACATTGATGGAGATGACGAGGAGTACTCTCAAAGCTATGAAGGTACCCAACTATCTGTGGGGAGAGGTGGTTCGACACTCTACCTACATAATAAACAGAGTACCTACAAGAGCTCTCAAGAACATGACTCCATACGAGTGCTTACGGCAAAAGAAACCAAACCTAAGCCATCTAAGGGTTTTCGGTTGCTTAGCCTATGCAAAGATAGACACTGCAATGCTTAAAAGTTAGGCGACAGGTCTCGGCTCTGGTTAACTTCGAACAGAACCGGATCCAAGGCCTACAGACTTTACAATCCGTCTACACGAAGAATTGTGGTGAGCCGCGATGTTGTGTTCGATGAGAAGAATGGTTGGAACTGGAATCAACCTACTGGAATTACACGAGACCCTGGTATGTTTCAGATGAAATGGGAAGATATTGTTGACACAGGAGAAGGACCGGTCATTATCAACGAAGATAACAATCAGCACGACAATAACAACGACCAACACAACAACGATGATCAAGATGAAGAGATTGATGAGAATGATGATCAAGATGCTCAACCTCAACAGATACAACAACAACCACTACGACAATCCACACGGCAAAGCAACAGGCCTCGCTATTTGGATGACTACGTCCTACTGGCTGAGCTGGAGATCGAAAGGTTGTTGCTGTCTATTAATGATGAACCAAGATTCTACAAAGAAGCAAGCCGCTCATCTAAATGGAGAGGAGCATGCAAAGAAGAGATAGACTCGATCAACAAGAACAAGACATGGATACTTGTTGAAAAACCGATTGGAGCAAAGGTGATAGGCCTCAAGTGGATTTTCAAAATAAAAAGGAATGCTGACGGTACGATCAAGAAGTTCAAAGCTCGACTCGTAGCTAAAGGGTACGTACAAGAATCATGCATTGACTATGATGAGGTGTTCGCACCAGTTGCTAGACTCGAAACCATACGGCTGTTGAGTGTGTTAGCTGCTTCAAACGGTTGGCAAATTCATCACTTAGACGTAAAAACGGCTTTCTTATACGGTGATTTGAAGGAAGATGTTTACGTTGAACAACCCGAAGGTTTTGTAGTAAAAGGTGAAGAACAGAAGGTATACAAACTCTCAAAGGCCATGTACGGCTTGAAGCAAGCTCCACGAGCGTGGAACACTAAACTGGATGGAGTGCTGAAGGAGATGGGATTCACTCGATGTTCAAAGGAAAACGCAGTGTATCGGAAGGAGGATAAGAAAATGATTCTACTTGTTGCCATCTATGTATCTAATTTATTCATAACCGAAACAGCTTCAACGCCATCGTGAGTTCAAGAAAGGGATGTCATCAAAATTTGAAATGTCTGATCTAGGTAAACTCACATACTACCTTGGGTTAGAAGTTCATCAAGGTGATGATGGGATTGAGCTTAAGCAAGAGGCGATGCAAGAAAGGTTCTGAAGAAGCCGCTTAGAAACTTGCAATCCAACTAAGATACCAATGGAGTTTGGATTAAAAGTTTCAAAGGCAAGAAGAAGATGAGGTAGATGCAACAGAGTATAGAAGGAGTGTGGGATGTCTACGATACTTGCTTCATTCACGATCGGATTTAGCCTTCTCGGGAGTAGCAAGTCGTTATATGCAAAGGCCTCGCGAAATCACATAGCAACATTATCAAGCAGATAATGCGATATGTACAAGGCTCCTCTATGTTTGGCTTGAAGTATTATCGGAGGATCAAAGAAAGTGACATGCTATAGTGATAGCAGTCATAACATCGACCAAGACGACGGAGAAGCACCATCGACACATGTTCTACTATGGATCCTCACCAATCACTTGGTGCTCACGAAACAGGACACGGTTGCTCGTCCTCGTGTGAAGCGGAGTTTATGGCCGCAATGTAAGCTGCACGACAGGCCATTTGGTTACAAGACCTCCTAGCGAGATAACGTGAAGAGATGCAGAGAAGGTACTCATCAAGATCGACAGCAGGTCGGCAATGAGCTTACCAAGAACCCTGTATTTCATGGTAAGAGTAAGCACATTCACAAACGCTACCATTTCATCCGTGAGTGCATTGAAAGGGAGCTTGTAGACGTTCAGCATACACCAGGAACGTTGCAAAAAGCTGACATTCTCACTAAGGCTCTGGCGAGGATTAAGTTTGTTGAGATGAGAGATTTGATAGGAGTTCAAGACTTGTCCAAGAAAGACTCAAAGCTCAAGAAGGAGATTGTTGGATAAGCTTTGACAGCTTGCAGCTCAAGATAATCTTTGACAAGTTGGTTAAAGATAAAGATAAGCTTAATAATGAAACCCATTAGTATTAGGAGTTATCTATTACTTGTGGGATAAGGAAACAACTCATATATATACTTACCGAGCTTGTGGTAAAGATATAACGTGAGAGATTGTTTTAGTTTTGAGCATATTTTCTAAGACATTCAATAAAGAAGAGCAAGTTTCTTTTACATATTCACCGTGTGATTCGAGCTACTTTAATCTCTCTCATTTTCTTGCGTTCTATTCAAGTGCATATATAGTTTCTGATGTAACTCATCGTGTAGATTACATAATTAAGTTTGCTTGACACATGGAGTAATTTTTTGATGGATGGTGAAAAATAATTTTTGGTATTATAATTGATGTTAGAAACTAGTGATGGGAATATGAGTTATTATCCATGGGTCCCGCACATATATATTGTTAGATGAAGGTAGTAATACCTACGAGCAAAGAACGAGTATGAAAGAACAAAAAACGTTAATGAGGCTAAAAGAACAAAAAGGGCATCGAGGTTGATTAACAACAGTGGTTAAGACTTGCAGCATATTTATGATCGTGCATACGTATCCCATACTTGTTGCTGATCGATAGGATCCTCATTGGATTAATAGAAAAATGCTTTGTTATATCAACGAAATCTTAATTTTTGATGATATTTATTTCCTAACAAGATTGACACAAACCGAAAGCATTTAACTAAAAAACAAGTAATCTATTTAAAATGCAGTGTAGTTTAGTGGCTCGTGTGCTTACGTAACCCTCATTGGATTAGTAGAAAATCATTGGACTTTTTTAGATTACTTGTTTAAAAACGCAGTGTAATCATTGATTTTATTAGATATGATTCTCATTGGTAGAATTGGTCCGGAACACCAGCGACTCAAGCCGCCGATTAAGGTTTTTAATACGGAAGAGCATTATTTTGATAAAATTTTCATATAAATTGTTATTTATAATCAAACATAATTTATATCAGAAATAATAGTAACAGCTGTGCAGTTTTAAGTATTGTTTATGAGTTTTATCAACAAAAATTTATGATAGTTTAGGAAATTTCCCCATTTTAAAAGTATAATTTAACAAGATTTTTTTAGTCTATCAACAAATTTATAGATACTATTTTTTAAAACTACCCTCAATCAAAAATATACTAATATTTGGATTTATACTTTAGTGATAATTTACTAGGATTTTGTATTAAGGGGTGGAGTTGAGTTTATAAATGTTTTATAAATATTTAGAAAAATTAGCTTAGTTTTTTTCATCACAAATTTAGGATATTTATGAAAATAACCATTCATTAATGGTAAATTTGAAAACTGGTACCAAACTTGTGATAGGATCGAAATTTCTCCGAGAGAAAATTTGGAAAAAAATTCAATTATTCTTTTTATAAAAAGTCCGAATTTGAAAACTATAAAAAATTTACCTTTTTAATTTAAATAATTATTTATGTTTATATATCTATAAAATATAAAATAAGAGTACAAGAGTATTTTGATTCTTTAATGAAAAAAAGAAGGTATTTGTAAAATGTTACTTTAATGAAGGTAAACATGAATAATGATACTAACAATATGGTACACTTGAAATTTCACCTTTAAAATGATAAAAACACAAAAACTATAAAAATTATTTTGCTTTTTGTTTTTAGTCGATTGTGTTTTTCACTATTTTGATATTTTTTATTATTATGCATTCATCATTATTATTTTAATATTCAATGAATTATTATTTTAATATATGTAAAAATAAAATAAAAATAATGGAAACTTTTACAGTAGAGGATTATATAGAATTTAATACAGTCATAAATTTATTATTTGTTATATAATTAACTTGATAAATCTAAGAAAATCTATATTTATGAAATTAAATAAAAATTTGTAAAAGATGCATATTTAAAAAAATTGCTTAGGGCATATAAATAGATTGAACCAGCACTGTCATTGAGTTAATAGAAAAAATGCTTAGTTATATCAACAAATTCTTAGTTTTTGATGATATTTATTTTCTATCAAGATTGACACAAACCGAACGCATTTAGCTAAGAAACAAGTAGTCTAATATAATAAAAGTATATTTATTTAAAAATGCCGCGGAGTCTAGTGACTCGTGTGCTTACGTAACGCTTAAAAAAGAGAGTTAGTTTCATCTATCTCTAAAAACAAAACCTAATAATCACGTTCGAGAATGTCTATACAGAAACAAATATGATATCATCAATCCTGAGAAACCCCATATATTTTATTTTGTTCTAAATCTTTCTCTTCTCGTCATTAGGACTAGAATTATTATCCGAGATTCAGATCCAATCCGAGATTCGATCCGGATCCGCTCCGAAAATAGAATATCCGGCGCTCGATCCGATCCGATAGTAAAATGCGGATCCGTCGAATCGGATCGGATCCGATATCTGAATTTTAGGTCCGGATATCCGATCCGATCCGCTTTTTAATATATATAAATTTAAATTTTTATTAATAATTATAGTTGATTTATTAATATTTATACATAAAATTAGTCTTATAATATTACATTTTAATTTTAATAATATTATATGCATAAATACATTTATAAATTTTATAAAAATATTTAATTTATGTAATATTTATAGATTTTTTTGTATTTTAAAAAATATTTTTATTATTTTTTAATTATTTTGACGGATCCGGATCCGGATACTCGCGGATATCATGATATCTAGACGGGTATCCGGAACCCGGATAACCGGAAGGCACGGATCCGGATATTAAAATCACAGATCCGACGGATCCGGATCCGATCCGATAGTAAAATGCGGATCCGTCGAATCCGATCCGATCCGATATCTGAATTTTAGGTCCGGATATCCGGATCCGTCCCAGCCCTATCGTCACTTCAGGAAAAACAAAACATGTACTCCTTTCTATCAAAATAGATGATATTTAAATAGATTTTTGATATTTTAAAATTGATGATGTTTTTTATATTTTAATGTAACTTTTAATTTTATTAAAAATTGTATAGCCTATAGAGTTTTGTAGTCTATTTTGTGATTAGTTAAATAATTTTTAATTTATATTTTAATCTTATTTTTAATAAAATAAGTTTTTCAATAGTTGTACACTTTCAAATATTTTGGAACAGAATCAATATCATATAGACATTCGTTTTTTATCGATCATATATGACATATGTTTCAAGAGTAGCAAAACAACTTGTATTGATTTGTGGGTTGATTCATCAAGTGGTTTAATGAACTTCAATAAATATACGTATACTCTTTTTTACATCAAACGATTATTATATTACTCAAACTTGAGGTTGTCTGGAAAACCAGACTGGAACAAAACAACCAATATAATACAGGTCTCTCTGAAAAGATTTTGTTATTTTAACTATTAAATTAGACAATACATTTTCATCTCGAGGAATAAGAACAATCCAGAACTTCGTGAATCTACTCTTCAGCTCTTAGAACTCCTTTAACTATGTGGAAAAGTTAGACCATGCTCTAATGTCTTGAATCACCGAGACTAAATCCTTACGATCGGTGTCAAAAGCCTGACATAGTTGTAACATGCATTCCATTGCTCATGAGAGAGCCTCAATTCCGAGTGAAGTGGTGAGATTCTTCCCAGTTGGTTCTTGGCTTCCAACAGCTGAGTTACTCCTCTTAAGTTTGTCCATGTTCATCCATAACCACTAAAGGGTGCCTCAGACGTCTATGATCCATTTATCATGCATCTCTCAGATGTTAGTGCTTGTTTTGGGTGTTGTATGTCCAACGGTTCTTTACGGTGAACTTCAAACCAAGCATGACATTCTGACTCAGCATGTCGGAAAGTTTTCAATGGTCCCTGTCTATCCCACTAGATAATTTATCATTTCTCACTTTCCAAATATACTATATAATCTAAGGGTATGGATCTTTATCCAGCTCAAGGTCTTCAATATCGTTCTTTCACCAGAATAGATAGTTCGTATTTGTGTAGTGGCTTGCGCTGGGGAACACTAATGGCGGAGTTGGGGTTGCTGTGTGTGCCCATGTCTGTAAAGCTGGGAGGCATTCAAATATGGCATGGTTTATAGTTTTATCCTCTGCACCATATCTGGGACAATGATTGTCGCATCGCATATAACGATATGTCAAGTTACTTGTCACTGCTAATTGTCAAGATATCATTTCCCAAATGTGATATTTGATTTTTGATGGAGCTTGTATCTTCCAAGCAACGGCTTACAATTTATGATACTAGGTTCTAACTGTGTTTCCATCGTATCCTTGTTTAGTAGGTTTCTAGCTACCTAGTAGCTTGGCTTAACAGTGTACCTCCTATTCTTTGTATACTCCAACAATAATCATCTCGATGATGTCCTTGACTTATGGCCAAAGATTGGATAAATGAGATGTCCTTCGGATTGACATAGTTTTCTAGCATCGTAGAGTTCCATTTTTTGGGCTCTTATTATTAGCTTACTGATTGGCAACATTTACTGTATCACTGGTACAATAAGCCTTGTCAGTCTTGATGGGATCGTTGGTAACCAAAAGTATTTCCAAACTCTAATCTCATTTCCGGAATGTTCCTTTTCTCTGTTTCCTGGCGATATTAATAGCTTTCCTTCCATTATACTCAACTACCCGTATGAGGGATTATCAGTCTTGCTCAGTCGCAAGGGCAAACTACATCTGAAATATGTTCTCCTTAAAACTTTTGTTACCAATGAATCTGGAAATTGCACTAATCTGCCATAATTGTTTGCCTAATAGGGCAAGATTGAATTCTTGGAACATACTGAATCCTATCCTTCGCTCTTCTCTTGATTTACATAGTTTTCCCATTTTACCCAATGTATACGGTCTCTTTTGGGAGGGTTAGAGCTCCACCAAACTGTGCAATGGCACTAGTTAAGTTCTCATATGTCTTTATCAATACTTCCTTTCTTCTCTTTATTAGCCATCTTCTAGTTCAACCATTAACCTGATTTTACAATCATCTTTTAGAAACGCAAACAATTTTTTTTTGAGCCATTGATATTTTCAGAGATACCAAGATAAGCTCTCATTTCTTTCTCATTTATAATTTTCGTAAACTTTTGACCGTTTTCTTCATTTGTCTAAGTATTTTCTTATCAGAGAGTAAAAATTATCTTTTTGAAGTTAATACATTGTCTAGAACCTTTCCCATAATATACATATACTTAAAAGTTGATATATAAAACGATGTAGATAACCAAATAGTATACTACCTTTACAATTAAGGTACACCAGTTTCAACCAAAAGATAATATTAATAGTTAATTATCTTGAAGAAAAATAACATGACAAATAATTCATATGCGGTGGTAATTGTACTTTATTGGCTGGGATCGAGTCATATCGGTATAACACATAATTCCAATTCTCCAGGTAGTGTTTATACATTTTGTTATAAGAAACAAAAAGCACTAACACGTCGTCCAGATAGGGTTTATTTTATTACACGTGGTGATTACCAACCATGCCAAAGACGTATACATTTAAAAACCAAGAGATAAGTATCACATATAATCTTATTGCTTCCGAATGGTAACGGCGGATTAAACGGTGTAGGACAAACGGATTAGATATAACAATACGGTTTAACTGTGGTTTATATAAAAAAACGTATACTATGGAATAATTGCAATTCGTTTAAAATAAACGGTTCAAACTAAATATAAAAGGTAACAAGTATAATGAATAGTATAACTACGGAATATATATAATATATTAATATTTTACAACATAAAAAAATTAGTGATACTAATATAATTATAAATATATATATTTTTATTCAAAATATATATATATCTGAAATATGAAATTTAATATGCTATTACTGAGATTTTATGCCCAATATTTTATTCTATTTTTAATAAAATTAACTTCAGTTTAATTTAAAATAAAAGTGTAAAAATTAATATCAAATTTTAAAATTAATCTTTATTATGTAATTTCATAGATTGAAATATATTATAGATCTGTGTTGATTAAACATTTTAAAAAATATTACAATATATACAACTTATATTCCAGATCTGTTTTGATTAAAAATACCAAAATAAATAAACAATTTTCAGGTAATCTTGAGAGAGTTTTTTCAAAAATGAATTATAAAGAAACTTATGAACAAAAATATGTGAATGGTAACACTTATAATAAATTGTGTAAAATAATTGTTTAAATCTCAGTTTCAAAAAAAAATTGTTTGAATGGAATATAATAAAACATTGTGGGATATATAAATATTTATATTTTGTATATCAGAAATACATCAATGATACTAATAATAGTTAGAAAAGTATTTTTTTAGTTTATAAAAATATTTTGCATATCTGAATACTTTGGTAAATCATTTTTTAAATATCCAAACCTGAAATTATACCCAAAATCCAAATCCGAAACCTAAGAAAATGTATGTAACCCCAAAATATAACGAAATTTCTAAATATATCTAATACATACAAGAGATTTCAAGTATGTTGGATACCCAGTCGGTTTAGGATAAAACCTGGACATGAACTGAAACATGTATATCCAAAAAAATATTCAATATGTACTTTAGCCAGGACTCGGATCTGAACCAAACAGAATCGTAGCAGCATTAGCGCATGTGCTTAGACTAACTGTTATTTATTTATTTTTTTTGAACTGAGTAGCTTTCTATTATATACTAACTGTTCTACCACATCCGAAAATACTACTAAAAGTATTTGTTACAAGTTTAACTTTATATTTATTATACTGTATTATTATTATGACTAAATATATGCCAATTGATAACGTCACAATCCAGCGGTTAAATACTTTTGAAATAAATATCTGGTGGGCTATAAGTTTAATTTATGTTGGAAAAGGTATGATCTCTTAAATCTTAAGAGCATCTCCAAAACAAACTCTCTAACTTTAAATATAGAATTTTTGTTCTCCAATTTTTTTTGAGAATTTGTTAATAATACCAAAAGTTAAATACCAATTTTCAAAAATACCAACAATAAAAAAAATATACTAACATTTGGATTTAGGCTTTAGTGATTATTATTTAGGGTTTAATATTAAGGGTCTGGGGTTGAGTTTATAAATGTTCTATAAATATTTTAAAAATTAATCTAATGTTATTTTATCACAAATTTAAGGTATTTATGAAGATAGTTATTCATTAATGGTAAATTTGAAAAGTGGTATCAAACTTTTGGTAGAATTGAAATTTCCCTGATAGATTTCAAAACTAAAAATTTAGAGTTTTGTAGAGTAAAACTTCAAATTTGAAGTTTCATATTTTATTTGCATTTTGGTCATTGCAATTAATTACATATCACATTTATGATTCTTAAGTATTTTTCGTTTATCATTTTAATCCTTAAAATTTTAGATTTCATAATTGTTTCAATTTTTTCATAACTTCAAGTTTTACACATAATATTAAATATAAATTTAACATAAAATTTATATTATTTTAAAACTAAAAGTAGACATCAAGAATATTACAAAATAAATTTAATAAATTTTATTTTAAAAGAATACATGAAGACATAATTATTATACAACTTTAAATATTACAACAACACTAATTGTCTGTTAAATTTGCTCTAGAATTTCCAAAATAGTGTTCAAACAAATTTTGTGTAATAGAAAATAGAACATTAGGAAATTATTTTATGAAATTATGTGGAATTTTTTTGTAGTTTAATATTTAATTATGTATTTCTAATTATAATTTTATATTTTAGTGTAAGATTTTATTAATTAATAATTATGTAATATTTTTATATATGTGTTAGTTATCTATACAAAAATTATGGATTTACATTAATTATAATTTATGATAAATACAAGGATTATAGTCAGCATTAACCGCACAATGGAAATGCTCTTAATAAATGAAGTTTAAATTTATCATTTCATCGTACCTATTTACTTAAAATCATTGGAAAAATAGTCAGCATTAATGCGTTTATGTTCCTTTCTTTTAAATATTTCTCTAAGCCGCTAATCTCAAGGATCAGTGTGAAATAAAATTAAGGACCAACGAAATGTTAATTTGTCGTTTTGTATATATTTTGGGTTTTTGGAATACAGTTTAGTGATATACTCCCTTGTTAAAATGCCGGTGGAAAAGAACAGTAAAAAACAAATGCATTTAAGACGGGAACGACCAAGTTTAAATAAGTTAAATATAATTAAAATGCCAGTGGAAAAGAGTCACTCCTCGCATTCATTGGTTTCCAATATTGATTCACATATATCAGATTCAGTTAACTAATTTCAGTGTTCTAAAAATCGATCTATGCCGTGCCTAAATACTTGTCTACTAGGTAAATCAGGTATGAGCAAAGCAACTTTTTCAAATCATTAAAAAAAAAAATTGGTTAAAACATCCACCTAAACAATAATCTTATAGAAGACGCGTGACCACAGCCTAGTAATTTCTAGAACATTGAGTAATTTTATTCAAAAAATAAAAGCTATAACTATTTCCTTAATAAGAGAACTTCCATTGTGCAGTTCACAACATGAAACTGTTTTGGAGAAAACAATATGTGAGTCTAAATTGTTTTCTAAGATTCACAATTTTTTACATCCTAAATTGTTTTCTTAGACTCGCAATTTCTTACAAATTAACGTGTAACCATCGCTTAGCTATTTATGCATTGTCTAAATTGTTTTTCTCACCGCCAAATTATTTACTTGGTTTATATGTGAGTCTTAAAGTAATGACATACATACATAAACATATTAAAAATAGAGAGGGATTATCATTACTTTTTTGAACAATATTAGATTAATTCAAAAGCAGAGGATAGGGTTCAGTACAAAATTGGAGAGGGATTATCATTACTGCTTAACACTATATATATATAGTAGAACCTCTATAAATTAATAATGTTGGGACTTTGGAATTTTATTAATTTATAGAGATACTAATTTACAAAAAATTTCTTATTTAGATTTCATATTTTAAAATATTTTTATTATAAGATAAGAAAAATATTTGATTTTATTGTATAAATATTAATTGTTATTTTTTTGAAATTTAACATTTATATTAATTTTATTACATTATTTGGTGTATATAATATATATTGCATAGAACTTAAATGTAGTTTTAGTATAATACTACTAAATCTCATCAAAAATATATTAATTGTTAAGAAAATATAAAGATAACTCCATTGTGAATATAAAACAAATAATATAATAATAGGTTCTTTCCTTATATAAAATATGTATACATATAAATTATTAACTTATAATTTTAACGGGATCATATATTTACATAGAATTTTCTAAAAAATTATTATCTTATTATTTTATCGATTTATGTCAAATTTTGAACCGATCCATGTCGGGACCAGCAAAATTTATTAATTTATAGAGATCATTAATTTAAAGAGATTTTATTGTATATATGTTCCAGAGAATCCTATGATATATGATGCATATCTTCATATACATAGTATTGAATGTCAAATTTGCAATCTAGATTGATCGAAGTTATCTGATAAAATACAAGTTTGTCACTGAGTAAGAAGCCAAAAACAGTAAAGGCTTAAATAGGTTGCGAAAAGGCAAATCGTGCTACGAGAGTAAGCAAATCTGGTCAGTTCACTTATAGTTGTAGTAATCTTCACAAATTGACATTTGACTCTACGAAAAAGACAATTATGTTCTTTCCACGAAACAATTTAAATATTTATAATCTAGAAAATTATGTTTTTCCAATAAAGATTACAATTATTTTATATATTTTGTTGTCACAATGTTGACAACCATTTTTTTGTTAAATTTGATTTATTTGGATAAAGATTAAAGACAACACATGGTGAAGTCGAAGGTACAATATATACATATTCAACTAAAACATATTTAAAAATCTATAGAAGGTAGGGCATCTCCAATAGTTACTCTCATTTTCCTCTCAAAATAAAACAAATTTACTTTGTGTTTGTATTTTTCTCCAATGGTTTTCTTTTTTTTTCTTAAACAAATATTTAAGTATATTATATTATTTACTACTTATTAATAATTCTAAAAATGTTTAGTATTTTATAAAACTTACAGATTTTACCTAAATAGATTTTTGTTTGAATAAATCTTCATTATATACGTAATTTTAGTTTCTAAAATGATATAATGATTTATAAAAACTAATAATTGTATTATGAAAGTATTAATAATTTCAAATATAAAACAAAAATATTAAATTTTTGAGATATAAATAAAATACAAAGAAAATAACTTTAGTGTCAAGCTTTATACATTAATCCCTAAACTTTTGTATAATTTTTAATGAAGAAAATTTATATAAAAATTTAAAAACTAATTAAATAATTTATAGAAAAGTTTAAGAATTAATTTATAAATAGAAAAGCTCAACACTAAAGTGAGTTTATATACCATTACAGAATATTTTCCCTCAAACTAAAAAACTATTAGAGATGTTTATGGCTTTTAACAAAAAAAAATACCATGTGTCAACACAGAGTTTGAGGACGGGATGGAGAAGAAAATATGTTTCTCCACCACAACTCTTAACCGGAAATCGAAAACACCGAAAATCTTTACAGAACTAAATCAACTTTCAGTTTCTTTAAATCTAAATCTACATCTCACCACTTTATAAGTTTATCCTAGATTTTATTTGCTTGATTTCAAAGTATTTTCTATATCCAAATTTTATTTCTAAAAGTATATTAAATGGGAAGATCTATCAGTTTTTTTCCTAGATGGAAAATATAAAGAAAGATAAACTATGCATTTTGTTATTTGCTGCACTTAGATATTGTTTGTAGAGGACAAACATTGGCCCTTTCTATTTTTGTTCCTTCTTTTGTCCGAGCCAAAAACACTTCTCTTTGTCTCCTCTTTTTACAGTTACATTTCAATCACTATTTTGACCCAACCGCTAGCAATAAACAAATTAAAAAGTATAGTTGTGTATATAACTTAATATCTGATTTGAAAGAAATTTATACTTTTTCAATCTTCAATAATCGATAAAGTGTTTGATTTACTTATTCCAGTGACCAAAGAGTAACCATTCACCAAAAACAAATTAAACCGAAATTATTAGACAAAAAAATTAACAGTTGTCTCATTCTTTCTTTTGCATGATTTGTCTAGCGTCTACACATTTATCGTTTTTAATCGTTTTCTAATTAGAAATGTTTAACTTCTAGATATGAAAGAATATACCTATCATAATACCACCACTTCAATTTGGATTATATATAGTTTGACAACCCATCATGCGTATTTATCTTTTCTTGCATAAATCAAATAACATTTTTTTTTGGAACTCTATAATCTATATTTTTCTTGCATAAATCTAATAACATATAATCTATATTTTTCTTACAACAGAAGGAAATGGCGGGACCTCCATAATTTTCTAGAGGTTTGGTTTGTTCGTATTGTATTAATCGAATAAACTAATCGAATAACACAATGCGAATGAACCGAAACGAGCTTTAACAAATGCTTTTGCCCTCCTCTTGATCTTAGCTCTACCACTATAAATAAACCGCTCCAACTCTTCCATTATCTTCCACCACAAAACATCACATATCTCATAAAAAAACGCCAACATCTATCAGACTAAAATTTATAAAGTACATTTTTTCTTGCAAGAACAAGATGCCTACAATGTTAACAGATGTCTTTAGAGGCCATCCCATTCACCTCCCACACTCTCACCAACCTGACTTCACATCCCTCCCTGAGCTCCCGGATTCTTACACTTGGACCTCCAAAGACGATCCCCTCTTTACCGCTCCTCTCTCCCCTCAGGCCGCCGTTGAAAACATCCCTCTCATTGACCTGAACCACCCCGATGCGGCCAACCAAATCGGTCATGCATGTAGAACGTGGGGTGCGTTCCAGATAGCAAACCACGGCGTGCCATTGGAACTTCTCCAAGGCATTGAGTTTCTCACCGGTAGTCTTTTTCAGCTACCTGTCCAGCGCAAGCTTAAGGCGGCTAGGTCAGATACAGGTTTCGCTGGCTACGGCGTCGCTCGTATCTCATCATTTTTTAATAAGAAAATGTGGTCCGAAGGTTTCACCATCACCGGTTCCCCTCTCAACAATTTTCGTAAACTTTGGCCCAAATTTCACCTTAACTACTGGTACATATCTATATATCTGCTTATAGTTATATACTTATATCATGCAGAATGCCGTTTCGAACTATTTCTAAACTCTGTTTAAAATATTAACGATATATTTTAAAAAGTAATTATATGTTTTAAAATATAATAATAGTTCTATCGTATATATATATATATATTTGAAATTATAGGTTTTAAATTTAGGAATATAACTAAAAATTAAAGTTTTAAATTAAATATATTAAAAATTAAGATTTTTAAAAATGAGGTTATATATGTTCAGTAGGGGTGGACATTTTATCCGTTTAATTTGATTCGATTCGATCCAAAAAATCTGGATATCCGTAAGTCTTCGAAGCAAAACAAATATTAAATTTCAATATCCGTTAAAAACGAAGCAATCACAAATACTAAAAAATTTAAAGGCGGTTATCCGATCCGCTCCGATTTTTATACAAATAAATGTATATCTACAATTGAATATGTATTTTAACATATAATGTTTTATTTATAAAATACACATAAAGTATTAATCTCAGAAAAGAATATACTATAAAACTACAATTTTCTAAAATTCTGTGTTTTATCAAAAAAAATATTTCATTATAAAAATTATGGAACATATAGTTCTACTAATTTTTACTTTTAGTTTAAATATTATGCAAAATATTTTTCTAAAAAAAACAAACATGTATAATAATTTTTGGATTTACTTGTATTAAGCATGGTGTATGAGATATCAGTAAATATCCGTAAATATTGGCAAATATCTTAAAAATTTCGAATATCCGAAAAAACGAATATCCATATTTCTCCAAAGCAAGGCAAATCGGAAAATCAGATATCCGTAAGATACGAAACAAATCACAAATACAAAAGTTATTGCAGTGCCCACCCCTAATGTTCAGCTCCATTTAGACACGCTAAAAGATGGCTCTAATCGTGTACCATAAATTGGTTGGGTGAATAACAGAAGCAACCAATAATTTTCCATGTCATGAAAGATTATTAGAAGTTAAGACAGCATAATGAAAATCTAGCATAGTGGACCCACCTCAAGTTTTGAAGATATATATGTTTTGATCGTATCGTAGAAAACAAAAAAGCACAACATGTTTTTTGTTTGTTTTCTTGTTTATTTAAAAGGTCGTACAAATTCTACGTCTGTACAAATTAAAGTATAACATTCGTTCTCTTTTTAATTAACAGCGACATCGTTGAACAGTACGAGGAACAAATGCAAAAGTTGGCATCGAAGTTGATGTGGCTGTCACTGAAGTCACTTGGCGTCAGCGAAGGAGACATAAAATGGGCCACGGTGAGTTCAGATCTAAACTGGGCCCAATCTGCCCTCCAGCTAAACCACTATCCGGTTTGTCCTGAACCTGACCGGGCTATGGGTCTAGCACCCCATACCGACTCCACCCTCTTAACCATACTCTACCAGAACAATACCGCCGGTCTCCAAGTATTTCGTGATGATCTTGGTTGGGTTACCGTGCCACCGGTTCCTGGCTCGCTCGTGGTCAATGTTGGTGATCTTTTCCACATTCTATCCAACGGTTTATTTAAAAGCGTGATTCACCGTGCTCGGGTTAACCAAATCAGATCCCGGTTATCTGTAGCTTTCCTTTGGGGTCCACGGTCTGATACCAAGATATCACCTGTACCAAAACTGGTTAGTCCTGATGAATCGCCTTTATACCGATCGGTCACATGGACAGAGTATCTCCGAACAAAAGCAACTCACTTCAATAAAGCTCTTTCAATGATTAGAAATCACAGAGAGGAATAATAGTTCATGAGATCATGTAATAGTATTTGTGATATGGTAGTTAGTTTTATCAATACAAATTGTTGTAAATTATGTATCATTGTTTTTTTAATTGTAATTGCACTGCATTCCACACAAAAATCTGGCACTATCGAATCGTCTAAGAAATAAAATTTGCAATTATGCGTTGAGGGTCCCAAGAAATTATACTGAAAGGCTAAAAATGGAGTATATTTTGTACTAACATTAAAGACAAACAACACGGTGTTACTCCAGACTTCTACACAATTCAGCTTGTTTGATTGCTATTTGACAGGTTGTCTGAAAATAAAATGAAAGATCACATCTAATATGATGCTATGTCTAATCCTAAAGAAAGAGAATAGCCAAAATAAATACATTATACTATTATCTTATTCTTATCCTACTTTTACAAGCAGTATTACATGCCCATGTTTATGGAAAAGAGATCACATCTATATGTCTCGATGTGTGCAGCATAATATGCCCATGTTTATGGAAAAGAGATCACATCTATATGTCTCGATGTGTGCAGCATAATATGCCCATGTTTATGGAAAAGAGATCACATCTATATGTCTCGATGTGTGCAGCATAATATGCCCATGTTTATGGAAAAGAGATCACATCTATATGTCTCGATGTGTGCAGCATAATATGCCCATGTTTATGGAAAAGAGATCACATCTATATGTCTCGATGTGTGCAGCATAATATGCCCATGTTTATGGAAAAGAGATCACATCTATATGTCTCGATGTGTGCAGCATAATATGCCCATGTTTATGGAAAAGAGATCACATCTATATGTCTCGATGTGTGCAGCATAATATGCCCATGTTTATGGAAAAGAGATCACATCTATATGTCTCGATGTGTGCAGCATAATATGCCCATGTTTATGGAAAAGAGATCACATCTATATGTCTCGATGTGTGCAGCATAATATGCCCATGTTTATGGAAAAGAGATCACATCTATATGTCTCGATGTGTGCAGCATAATATGCCCATGTTTATGGAAAAGAGATCACATCTATATGTCTCGATGTGTGCAGCATAATATGCCCATGTTTATGGAAAAGAGATCACATCTATATGTCTCGATGTGTGCAGCATAATATGCCCATGTTTATGGAAAAGAGATCACATCTATATGTCTCGATGTGTGCAGCATAATATGCCCATGTTTATGGAAAAGAGATCACATCTATATGTCTCGATGTGTGCAGCATAATATGCCCATGTTTATGGAAAAGAGATCACATCTATATGTCTCGATGTGTGCAGCATAATATGCCCATGTTTATGGAAAAGAGATCACATCTATATGTCTCGATGTGTGCAGCATAATATGCCCATGTTTATGGAAAAGAGATCACATCTATATGTCTCGATGTGTGCAGCATAATATGCCCATGTTTATGGAAAAGAGATCACATCTATATGTCTCGATGTGTGCAGCATAATATGCCCATGTTTATGGAAAAGAGATCACATCTATATGTCTCGATGTGTGCAGCATAATATGCCCATGTTTATGGAAAAGAGATCACATCTATATGTCTCGATGTGTGCAGCATAATATGCCCATGTTTATGGAAAAGAGATCACATCTATATGTCTCGATGTGTGCAGCATAATATGCCCATGTTTATGGAAAAGAGATCACATCTATATGTCTCGATGTGTGCAGCATAATATGCCCATGTTTATGGAAAAGAGATCACATCTATATGTCTCGATGTGTGCAGCATAATATGCCCATGTTTATGGAAAAGAGATCACATCTATATGTCTCGATGTGTGCAGCATAATATGCCCATGTTTATGGAAAAGAGATCACATCTATATGTCTCGATGTGTGCAGCATAATATGCCCATGTTTATGGAAAAGAGATCACATCTATATGTCTCGATGTGTGCAGCATAATATGCCCATGTTTATGGAAAAGAGATCACATCTATATGTCTCGATGTGTGCAGCATAATATGCCCATGTTTATGGAAAAGAGATCACATCTATATGTCTCGATGTGTGCAGCATAATATGCCCATGTTTATGGAAAAGAGATCACATCTATATGTCTCGATGTGTGCAGCATAATATGCCCATGTTTATGGAAAATTTTCGTGTTGAATTGTCACTGATTAGAAAATAGATAAAACTTTTTGGTACAGTGGAAACTTGAAAGTAATATAAAACTTTTTTATATTCACAACCAAAAGGTCCAAAACTGAAAAAAAAAAAAATGAACGAAGAAGTGAAAGTAACTATTAGTGAATGCCCATGATACTATAAACAAGGCCTGTTTTCTACAATATTTGTCTGAAAAAGGGTTCATACAAAGTAATCGCACTATAGTTTTAGATCATTGATCTCTTGAGTTCTGTTTCACGAAACCAAATAATTGGAAATAGGTAAATACACACTATTGGTTCCAAAGACAGTATAAAGAAGAAATGGTATGATTGTGATCAGGGTTCATATAAGCTTTGTGGTTTGCCACAATAGGCCTAGGTCATGGTACGGTGAGCCTTGAGAGTTGAGAAGAACCTCCAATGTTTTCGTAGCAATCAACAAGTCCATGGTGAAAGGGCCTGTACGCTAAAAAATGATCCTTGTCCACCATCTATTCTGGTGTTGATATCATCCCATCTTGGAACGAGAAGAAACCATATAAATACCTCACTTCCACGTCCATCAAAAAAGAATCAAACAACTTTTTTAAAAAAATTTACATGTTTATTCAAAAAAAGTTCTATGTTTTGACTGAAGTTATGAGCAATTCTTGTATCCACCCCCTAGGGTGAACCTATAGGTTCACCTAGCCAATGGGTACTTGACACATCATATCTAGTTTTTGGAAGGAAAAAAAAGGTAAAAATCAAAAAACAATTATCGACAAAATTAAAAACAATAAAAAAAAGGAAAACAGAAAAAGACGTCGAAGCTGTTTAACGCCGTGGAAGACAATTTTTCTTCTTTAACCGGCTGGAGAGAAAAAAAAGACTAAAACTAAATCACAGAGAAGAGACGAAGCTGTGCTTCAGTGCTTGTGATTTTCTGAGTCTCTAATTCCTTGCTTTCAAATCCAATCTCGAATTCACCTCTATTCGATGTACTTGTAACCCTAATAATCTTTTTCTTCTAGTCAACTAACCCTAACAAGATTGTTCCTGCCTTGTTTTACAGAAAATTTGAAAAGGAATGGAGAATAATCAATTAAGTAGTCAGGAGATTGTTCTTGGTGATCAGTATGGATCTACTGTACAAGTTGTCCCAGGTGATTCTAGTTTGACAAATCAAAATTGGTTGAAGTTTCTAACTCTGCATATTCCAAATTATATAATAAGAAAATACAGAATTAAAAGAGTAGAATTAGCCATTAGGTTTACCTGTTCAATAGGGTTTGGTGTGTGTGTTTATGGAGATCGAGAAGGTGACTTCTAGTACACAAAATTAACGATAACTGAAGGTGTCAGGGACATGAGGTTTTATTGCTACGTACCAAGTTGGTTCTCCTTTAATTTATTTATATTAGTAGTTGTGGGTAACAAATTAAACGTGTGTTGTTATGACTGTTGTTCTGCATGTCGACAAACTTTTTTAATCTATTGTCTTCTTTTCAGATGATTCTAGTTTGACAAATCAAAATTGGTTGAAGTTTCTAACTCTGCATATTCCAAATTATATAATAAGAAAATACAGAATTAAAAGAGTAGAATTAGCCATTAGGTTTACCTGTTCAATAGGGTTTGGTGTGTGTGTTTATGGAGATCGAGAAGGTGACTTCTAGTACACAAAATTAACGATAACTGAAGGTGTCAGGGACATGAGGTTTTATTGCTACGTACCAAGTTGGTTCTCCTTTAATTTATTTATATTAGTAGTTGTGGGTAACAAATTAAACGTGTGTTGTTATGACTGTTGTTCTGCATGTCGACAAACTTTTTTAATCTATTGTCTTCTTTTCAGATGATTCTAGTTTGACAAATCAAAATTGGTTGAAGTTTCTAACTCTGCATATTCCAAATTATATAATAAGAAAATACAGAATTAAAAGAGTAGAATTAGCCATTAGGTTTACCTGTTCAATAGGGTTTGGTGTGTGTGTTTATGGAGATCGAGAAGGTGACTTCTAGTACACAAAATTAACGATAACTGAAGGTGTCAGGGACATGAGGTTTTATTGCTACGTACCAAGTTGGTTCTCCTTTAATTTATTTATATTAGTAGTTGTGGGTAACAAATTAAACGTGTGTTGTTATGACTGTTGTTCTGCATGTCGACAAACTTTTTTAATCTATTGTCTTCTTTTCAGATGATTCTAGTTTGACAAATCAAAAATTGGTTGAAGTTTCTAACTCTGCATATTCCAAATTATATAATAAGAAAATACAGAATTAAAAGAGTAGAATTAGCCATTAGGTTTACCTGTTCAATAGGGTTTGGTGTGTGTGTTTATGGAGATCGAGAAGGTGACTTCTAGTACACAAAATTAACGATAACTGAAGGTGTCAGGGACATGAGGTTTTATTGCTACGTACCAAGTTGGTTCTCCTTTAATTTATTTATATTAGTAGTTGTGGGTAACAAATTAAACGTGTGTTGTTATGACTGTTGTTATGAGCAATTCTTGTATCCACCTCCTAGGGTGAACCTATAGGTTCACCTAGCCAATGGGTACTTGACACATCATATCTAGTTTTTGGAAGGAAAAAAAAGGTAAAAATCAAAAAACAATTATCGACAAAATTAAAAACAATAAAAAAAAGGAAAACAGAAAAAGACGTCGAAGCTGTTTAACGCCGTGGAAGACAATTTTTCTTCTTTAACCGGCTGGAGAGAAAAAAAAGACTAAAACTAAATCACAGAGAAGAGACGAAGCTGTGCTTCAGTGCTTGTGATTTTCTGAGTCTCTAATTCCTTGCTTTCAAATCCAATCTCGAATTCACCTCTATTCGATGTACTTGTAACCCTAATAATCTTTTTCTTCTAGTCAACTAACCCTAACAAGATTGTTCCTGCCTTGTTTTACAGAAAATTTGAAAAGGAATGGAGAATAATCAATTAAGTAGTCAGGAGATTGTTCTTGGTGATCAGTATGGATCTACTGTACAAGTTGTCCCAGGTGATTCTAGTTTGACAAATCAAAAATTGGTTGAAGTTTCTAACTCTGCATATTCCAAATTATATAATAAGAAAATACAGAATTAAAAGAGTAGAATTAGCCATTAGGTTTACCTGTTCAATAGGGTTTGGTGTGTGTGTTTATGGAGATCGAGAAGGTGACTTCTAGTACACAAAATTAACGATAACTGAAGGTGTCAGGGACATGAGGTTTTATTGCTACGTACCAAGTTGGTTCTCCTTTAATTTATTTATATTAGTAGTTGTGGGTAACAAATTAAACGTGTGTTGTTATGACTGTTGTTCTGCATGTCGACAAACTTTTTTAATCTATTGTCTTCTTTTCAGATGATTCTAGTTTGACAAATCAAAATTGAGGAGTTTTCAGTCGAGGAAGACGACACTTCCCTCGTGAATCTGAAGAAGAATATGAAATAGCCAACAAAGAGGATCAAGTTGAAACTGAAGGTGTTGATGTTTTAGAAGAAGACAATGAGAATGAGAAGAAAGATGAACTTTGTATTGGGATGGAGTTTAGTTCTGATGAGACTGCGATATAGCTTATTGTGGCACGCGAGGCAATCATGGTTTCAACGTAAGAAAACAAAGGAGGACTAAAAAGAAAAAGAAGATATCAAGGCAGCAAGGATTCTTTATGTATGCTCAAAAGAGGGGGTTAGGAAAGAATCTAAGGTCAAGAGATCTTTCACCCGACCAATCACAAGGTGTGGTTGTAAAGCTCATATGGCTTGCTACCTTCAGAGTAGCGGAAGATATAAGATTGTGTCTTTCGAGCAGAATCATAACCATGATTTAGTTAGGACACCTATGAAGCATTTGCTGAAGGGAAATCGAGCAGTCACTGTCTCTCAAAAACAACATGCTGATGATGCCGAGATGTCAGGAATTTCAGCAAAAGCAACTGTTGAAATGATCACCATGGAAGTTGGGGGGGAGAGAAAATTTGGGTTTTTTGGAGAAAGACTATCGCAATTACATATACCATAAGCGGATGTCAACCATGGTGAAGGGAGATGCTGGAGCAGTTTTGGAATATTTTCAGAAAAAGAAAGAAGAAAATTCCTCATTTTTTTATTCAATGCAACTTGATGAGGACGATTTGATCACTAATATCTTCTGGGCAGATGATCGGTCTATAAGTGATTACAATCTCTTTGGAGATGTTGTTTGCTTTGACACAACTTATAAGACCAATGAATTTGATAGACCGTTTGCTCCATTTGTTGGGGTCAATCATCATAAGCAGACTGTTGTGTTCGGAGCTGCTCTCTTATATGATGAAACCACTGAGTCTTTTAAGTGGCTTTTTGAGACTTTTCTTTGAACAATGTCTGGAAAACAACCAAAAACAATTCTTACCGACCAGTCTGCAGCAATGGCGAATGCAATAGCGAAGGTGTTTCCAGAAGCAAAACATAGGTTATGTGTCTGGCACATTTACCAAAATGCTGCAAAGAATTTGAGTCGTGTGTTTCACGGACCAGACCAGTTTGCCATGGATTTTGGAAAGTGTGTATATGACCATGAGGAAGAAGAAGACTGGTTATTGGCGTGGAGTGATATGCTCAACAAGCATAAATTGACAGAGAATAAATGGTTGAAGAATTTGTTTGAGGTGAAAGAAAAATGGGCAATGGTATATGGCCGTCATACTTTTACAGCTGATATGGTGAGCACACAGCGTAGTGAAAGTATGAATAGTATTTTGAAAGGATACATGAAGTGCAGTTTTGACTTGTTGACCTTTTTTAAACACTATGAGAGAGTGTTGGATGATAGGCGATATAAGGAATTAGTTGCTGACTTCGGTATGATGCATACTTCGCCGGTATTACTTGCTTCTGTAGAGATGTTGCAACATGCAGAAGAAGTGTATACACCAGAAGTGTTTACCTTGTTCCAAAAGGAATACACAGTCATTGGTGATTATGTTGCAAAAAAGGCCAGTAAGTCTGAGATGGTGTACGAATACAATGTATCTTATCGTGGTGCTGCACGAGAGCATTTGGTTAAGTATGATGCTGCAAACCAAACGATACAATGTAGTTGCATGAAGTTTTCATTTGCTGGGATCTTATGCCGTCATGCATTGAAAGTGTTGGACAAAAAGAATGTTAGAAGAATTCCACCTACTTACATTCTGAACCGATGGAGTAAAGAGGCAAAAGCACGAACCATATCTTATTATCATTCAGAGATACCTAATGAAGAAGTGAAACAATTGATTGGGAAGCGATATAGTCATATTTGTCGTACTTTCCGTGAGATTGCATCTGTTGCTGCTGAACATATAGAACTGACAATGTGTGCTGATGAAGCTGCGGTTGAGTTGCTTAAAAAACTGGAGGAAAAGAAAAAAGAACTTGTGAGAGCTAATAAATGGATGCCCCATAGTTCAGAAGATAAACTTGTGGAAGAAGAAGAGGACGTTCCAAATGCACGTGGAATAAAAAGAAAAAATCCTATTGGGCGACCAAAGAACCAAAAAGATGGACTCCATGGTCGATTTAAAGGTGTTCTCGAAAAAAAACTCGTGGTACATCAAAATCGTCAAGTAAGGCTACAACAAAGAAAAAATTATCATTTCAGGTATTTGATATCTATTATTACTTTTTGGTTTATGTCAATTTTTCATCGGAATGTGACTTGGTCAATATATATACTAATCATTGAATAAATTGATAAATTCTTCAGGAAGCAACTCCTAGTCAGGAGACCCAGCTATCTTTTCCTACCACCGGTCCGATCTTACATAACGAGCCATTTTTCTCTCAAGTACTCCAGGTAAAATTTCATTATGTCTAGTATTTTTAATTTAGCTATATGTCAATATTTAAAAATAATAAATGACTCAGGAACCAGCTCTTACTCCCGATACCCAGTTATCTATTGTTGATGCCGCTAATCCGATATTACATAGTGGGTCATTTTTCTCGCAATTACTCCAGGTAAATATTCATTCTATATGTTATTTATAATTAAGTTATATGTCATTTTTTAAAAGGTAGATTTCTTGTTTTTTGTAGGACTTCGATAAGAACTACGGCGATGGTTCATCGAAGAACTTTGATCGGAATTATGGCGATGATTCATAAGCTCGAGTGTTTTTATTCATTTTTTGTATTTCTGAATAAAAGATGTTTTGGACAAGCTGGCCATGGGGTATAACGTTTTTGACGAATGTATACATGTGGTCATTTTTCAACTCTCTGCATATTCTTTGAATTTTTATTACAGAGAAGCTTACATTTTCGACCAATGTATTGAATACTCTAGCGAATACCAACCTTTTTGCAAAAGGATTACCGAGCTTTAAAGCAACCTAGAGATAATGATCAAACGAAAGTGTTTTGATAGTTACTTAGTTGTCAAGTATGTTAGAGCCTCCAAATTAAAGTTCAAGTTCTTATAATTAGCTTTATACAAATGTGTGCTCTTGTAGATGAATCAGAGTATCATATGCTTTATTTCTATTTTTTTGTAGCTCTCTCCCATATATACCAAACAGGATTTCTAGTGGAGGTGGAGATGGGTTTGAAGTTCCAACGTAGGGTCATGGACGTGTTGCTTATTGGCTTTCTAAGGTCCATCATTAATCTCTACTCACATGTACACGTATTTATTTCAGTTATGGAGTTCTCACTTTGGTTCTTTGTGGCTGTAATTTGGCAGTGTTGGCAAGCTCTTGATGATGTTAACGGGCACACACTCTGAAGCAGCCTCATATGAATTCACAACGTTTACAGCTGTTACTCCCTCTCAGGCGTACTTCTTCTTTTCTGTTTGGTGTCTTCTTTGATCACCAACTTCTGATTTTCAGTTCCCTTGACCTCAATCTCTGTTTTAATCGTTGTAACTTTTGGTACTCAACTTCTGTAACAAAGTTCTGCTTCTCAAGGTCCTGAATCACTGATCAACCTTTTGATCAACAAGTTCAGTATCTCTATTGACAATAACCCAGGCTTAGCTCTCTATTTATAATTTAAAATCTTAGTTCAGAAAAAACATCATGCGCATGGTTTTCTGAATTGGTGAGGATCGAACCAAAATAATACCCAAACATCGACACTTACTAAATGGAAGATGGTGAATATAAAGAGCCTAAGGAAGAATGAATGAGTAGTCATCCAACCATCTCCAGTAGTAATGTTTTACTGTTTATAAGAAAAGCAATATATCTATATAAAAAGATTCTTCTCACATCCAACGCTTATTCCATAATTTTCGAATAGAAGAAGAAGAAAAGGATGAACATGGTTTGATTGGCTGGTCAACTGAAAGCTTCGTGCCTTCTACGTCGTCGACAAAGAAGAAGACGGCGTTAACGCCCTTTTTATTTTAATTATTGTTTACTTTTTTTGTTTTGTCGATAATTGTTTTTTGATTTTTACCTTTTTTTTTCCTTCCAAAAACTAGATATGATGTGTCAAGTACCTATTAATTGGTGAGCATATGGGTTCACCCTAGAGATGAATCAAAATTCTCTGAAGTTATATAATAGAGTTATTTTCTTTTTATGTATTTTTTTCTTATTAATTTCTTAAAGAGTTTTTCCACCATGTGGTAACACGCCTTGATTCTTTCACTGCTCCACGCGTTGATGATTTATTAAACTTTTTTATATATATATGATTTATTTAATTATATACTACGTAATCATAGATAAGTAATAAATGAATGTTGTTTAAAATATGCGATCCAATCTATGATCAAAGAACATAAACTAAATTTTTAATGATCGAATTATTGGGAAATATTATCGTTTACCTTTGTACAAAAAATGTTGAAATCGGTTAAGGGAAACTCAGTTTGTATTAAAATATCACACACGTATTCGTGGTTCTTGTACAATACTGGGCTACTATAGCCCAAAGGCCCACTCAATGTAACTCGATTTTGTCATTCCCGAACCGAGTGGGGGATCTAATTGGTCGGGAACGTGTTTGACATTTCTCAAATTCTCCTCAACTGTACCATTCACCTTTGACTTTCTGAAGCCGCCGACGTTGACTACCTTCCTGTCATTCACTTATTATTTGTTGAATTTGGTAAACAGATAAGAAGTTCGACGGTCTTCTCTACGCTGCTTTCCCTTTCCTAAAATATTCACATTCAACCTCTCACCGGAAAAAACACTACAGATGTGGCGGCAATGGCGGCGGAGACAGTGGTCACCACCACTTCAACTCATCATCATCACCGTCGCCACTCTCCTCTCTCCCTCTTCCTCCATAGATTTCCTCTACAACAACTTCACCTCGGCGGCAAACATGACCGACCTCATCCTCATCCAAGACTCCCGCGTAGAATCCACCGTCGTTCGCCTCATCAACGAGACCAACCAATTCTCCTTAGGCCGCGTTTTTCACCCGCAAAAGCTCTCGATCATACCCGATCCGACTCGAAACCCGACCCGGCTCTCCTCTTTCTCCACCTCCTTCGTCTTCTCCGTTCTCCCGGATATTGCCACAAGCCCTGGCTTCGGCCTCTGCTTCGTCCTCTCGAACACCACCTCTCCTCCCGACGCCATCGCTAGCCAAAACTTCGGTCTCTTCCCTAACATCCCTTCCAGATTGCCAGCTCCTCTCCTCGCCGTGGAATTCGACACCGGTTTGAACTCTGAAGTCAACGACATCGACGGGAACCATGTCGGAATCGACCTTAACAGCATCTTGTCCACAAAATCCGAACCAGCCGGGTACTATGATTCCGTTAACGGAAGCTTTGTCTCCGTTAACATGCGTAACGGACAGAACATCCACGCTTGGATCGACTTCGACGGTCCGAACGTCGAGATTAACGTTACGATCGCTCCAGCTGGCGTGGGTCGACCTCTCCGACCTACTCTCACTTTCCGTGATCCGATCATGGCTAATTATGTTTCTGCAGATATGTTCGTTGGCTTCTCGGCATCCAAAACGACTTGGGTTGAAGTTCGGAGGATCCTCGCTTGGAGCTTGAGTGACACCGGAGCTCCTCGAGAGATCAACACGACGGGGCTACCGGTGTTCTTTCTTGATTCTCCGTCGTCTTCTCTCTCACCCGGAGCAATAGCCGGGATCGTCATCGGTTGTGTGGTCTTTGTGTGTTTACTTGGTTTGGGAGGTTACTTCATCTGGTGGAAGCTAATAAGAGAGGAGGAAGAAGACGAGGCTGAGGAGTGGGAGCTCGAGTTCTGGCCTCACCGTTTTTCCTACGAAGATCTCTCCGCCGCCACGGACTCTTTCTCCAACGACCGTCTTCTCGGATCCGGCGGGTTCGGTAAAGTCTACAGAGGAGTCTTGTCGAACAGCAACGAGGTCGGTGTGAAGTGCGTGAACCATGATTCGAAGCAAGGGCTGAGAGAGTTCATGGCGGAGATCGAGAGCATGGGTCGTCTCCAGCACAAGAACCTCGTTCAGATGAGAGGCTGGTGTCGCCGTAAAAACGAGCTCATGCTCGTCTACGACTACATGCCTAACGGAAGTTTGAATCAGTGGATATTCGACCACCCTAAAGAGTCGATGCCGTGGCGGCTAAGGCGACAGGTGATCAACGACGTGGCGGAAGGGCTTAACTACCTCCACCACGGATGGGAGCAGGTTGTGATCCACAGAGATATTAAATCGAGCAACATCCTTTTGGATTCCGACATGCGTGGGAGGCTAGGAGACTTCGGTCTCGCCAAGCTGTACGAGCACGGTGGAGCTCCCAACACCACGCGTGTGGTGGGGACGCTCGGGTACTTAGCGCCAGAGCTAGCGTCTGCTTCGTCTCCGACAGAGGCGAGCGACGTGTACAGCTTTGGCGTGGTGGTGCTTGAGGTGGTCTGCGGGAGGAGACCGATTGAGTACGCGGAGGAGGAAGATATGGTGCTTGTGGACTGGGTTAGGGATTTGTATGGCGAAGGAGTGGTGGTTAGTGCCGCTGATGAAAGAGTGAGGGCAGAGTGTGAGACGGGTGATGAGATTGAGTTGTTGCTTAAGTTAGGGCTTGCTTGTTGTCACCCTGATCCAGCTAAGCGACCAACTATGAGAGAGATCGTATCACTCTTGATTGGCTCGCCACAGGAGGATTTGTTGACTGGACTCACGCCAGTAGCTTCTGCTGATACTGCCTCTCCTTCTGCACAGGCCTGAGTAGTTTTTGTTGTTTTTGTGTTGTTGTTGTGAGGACGAACGTGTAGATATTATTCAAAACACTATTTAGATAAAATATCATTGGCCAATATTGTGTTGTATTTAAACAGCAAAACGACTGGTTCTAGGTAAAACCTAATGAAACATTAGTTTCGGTTTCTAGATTTTAAAGAGGTAATACATATGTCCGTTAGCTTCGGAATTGTAAAACATATATTAATGTTTACTTTAAAATGTTTCTTATTTTCTCAATATCAAGACCGGGTCATGTGCTGTTGTTGTATGTCCTTTGGCGCTGTTGCAGCAAAGCTTGATGCATTGGATTGGTACATCAACTCGAACCTTGCAAATCTATTTATTCAGTGATCAATGCTCTACTGGTTATTATTTTTGTAAAAAAATCATATAACTATATTATATTAGAATCAATACTTTATCATAGTTTGTAGGAGCATAATTATTCAGATTAAGAAAAAGTAAAATGCTTCTGTTTGTTGGCACTCACCATTGTCATTGGCATAACAAATGAAAGAAAACCGGACAAAACAAGAACCATATCATTGGGCAAAGGAGCAAACCATGAAGAGTTTATATATTAGGAAGCTTTATAAAAACTAAAAAATAAGCTACTCAAGTTTCGCATCAAACCAAAGATTAGCAAAACGCAGAATGTGTAGTAGTAGTATCAGTGCTACTCAATCCAAGAGATCGGAGAGGGCGTCTTCTTGAAGGGATCATCATTAGCGAGCTGAGCAGCCAATCCCCTGTTGGAGAAGACGTTATCAGCTTTCATTATGTCCTTAATTTCAGAAGCTACACAGTTTCTTGTCAAAATATGGATTAGAGTCAAATAGAGAGAAGACTATGTTCGAGCTTTTATTTCGTCAGAGAGACATTTAAAAGACAAAACTCTCTGTCACATGTTAAAAGTGATCCAAAAAAACAACTATGAATCTATGTGGTATTATCATAAGCTAAACGATGTTTCATTTAGCAGCTTCTGTGGCTTTCTCATTGATACGCAGACTTTCAGCTTTACGCACAACTTCTTCTGCCACAAGCTTCACGTGACCGCTCAGATTGTTGCTCTCTTCATGGTTCACCGTCCCCACCTCCCATATTCTCACCGTCCCGTCTTCTGAGCCTGACGTGTATGACTCCCCTCCTGGCGCATACCTCACGCAGTGCACGGGTCCATGGTGACCCTTGTTACACCCTGCATTCACCGGATTTTGTCTTAAAAGGCTACTACTCCACACAGATTCCTAAAATATCTTCAAGAAACTTACCAATCTCCTCTCCAGTCTGGAAATCAAACCTATGAACCCACATATCTTCTCCTCCAGCAATGAAAGTGTTCCCGTTTTTGGGTTCCAATGATGCAGATTCAACGTTGCAAGGCATCTCATAGCTCTTCAGCAATCCAAAACTGGGAGAGCAGGACAAAACCTCTATAGCTTAAAGGGGACAAAGAACTAAAACTGTAACTGAGGATGCCTTGTGAAACTTACTTATTGGCGTCCCAAAACTTAACACTAGATCCATCAGCAGTAGTTATGTATCTCCCATCCTGACTTACTTCAGCACTAGTAACTGGGAACTTGGTTTCTAATGTTTGAACAATCTTGTTACTTCTTATGTCCCATAACCTACAGAGGACATATACCAAAAGGATGATGAGACCAAGAATTATACTAAAGGAATGAGTCTAAACCCAGGAACGATTTGGTGCAGTACCTAACGTCACCGGTGTCTGTGCAAGAGCTTAAGATAGTATTATCACTATGGAGCCATTCAACGGTTCTGATTGAACCAGGAGAAGTTCCTACTTCTTTCGGAGGTGCGTCTGGCCGATTCATATCGAATATCCGAAGAATTTTCTCCATTCCACCAGTCAGCAAACGGTGAGTGTCCTAGAAAGTAAAGAAGTGTGCATTAAGAACCAAAAAATGAACACCAACGACTCCCAAAAGTAGTATATAGAGGATTCTCATCATTCAGAACACAACGGCAAGGTGATCCAATCACTCTTTGCTGGAAAAGAAACAAAAGCTTACCTCAGAGAAGGCACATGCACGAACAATGTGCTTGTGTTCAAAGGAGTGCAGTTCATCTCCAGTCAATGCGTTCCATATCTTCCTGAAACGTGTTATAATCACAAAACAAAGAGTCTTTAATCAATCAAATTTACAAGAATAAAAATGGTTAACTACAATCTTGAAAGGGACAAAGAAGAAGAAGAAGAGGAACATACGCAGTAAAATCAGCAGAAGCAGAGGCAGCACGCATAGCGTGTTTATCAAGGCTACAACTCCAAACTGCTCCTTTATGTCCTTCAAAAGTGCCTATCCAATCCCCAGTCTCCCCATTCCTCAACATCGGGATCGAATCTAACACATCAAAACATCACCCAAAGTTACAACAACGATCACAACTCATAACCCTTAATCTCTCTCAATCAGATCATATTAATCCAAGAACGAGACAAGATGATCTTGAATCAAATCTTGGGTAGAAAACAAGAAAAGAAAGATCCTACCTTTGCTGGCGCTAATGAGGAAGAACCCATCTGGAGTGATTGGGCTGTAAGAAACATCGACGACGGGACGAGAATGCCCGTGACAAACTAATGGAACCCCCATCGTTGAGGATCAAATCAAATCGGAGTGGTTTTGAACCGGTGCGAATGTACGTGATCACACCTTTTATATAATTGGAGAAAGAGAGGAAAGTGAGAGAAAAAGGAAATGATTAAAGGAGCAACCTTTTAATAACTTTTCCATGGGAAGAGAAGAACGCGCGGAGACGACGATGGTAGTTACGCTCTCAAGATCAATCAGAGACATGAAACGTTTCGTAATTTACGAGTAAGGGCTTTTATTTTAGAATATTTATGATATGGCCCGTTATTTCCTTTATCAGTCCATATTTAACAACACTTGTCATAATGTCCCATAAAAATAAAATTGGTCAGTCTCGCTCCAATTTACGTGCGATTTGAAAGAGTTTCGTGAGAACTTCAGTCAACCTTATTCAACGGTATTTACATAACTTCACAATCCCTTTTTTTTTTGGTCAAACATTATACATAACTTCACAATCAATACCCATTCTTTACACCATATAGTATTTTTATAAATCAAAACATAGATGATATGTACCCAAGATGTTCTTGGTAGGACTATAGAAAACGTTACGAAAATGTTAAATGTACAAACTGCAATCTCTTTGTCTTCTAGTCTTCTACACGAAATATTTAAAACTTCCATTAAAATGTACGAACTTCATTCTTCTACGTATAAACACTAAGTTATACTTTCCTATATTTATATTTAAGAAGAATTGTTTAGCACCAAGGATCCGTGGCGCAATGGTAGCGCGTCTGACTCCAGATCAGAAGGTTGCGTGTTCGATTCACGTCGGGTTCAATCCCCCGAATCTTGGTCCTTAAATTTTTTCCGCCCCTCAAAACTTTCAAAATCCCATATCCTAGTCTTACTTACACCTTGCCAATTTGACATTTTTATAACAATTTTATTATGTTCTCGGTTCCAAACAATCACTGATTAAGTGATTATGTTTTCTGCACATCATCGGACGGAACTATTTGTTGCAACCGGAATTTTTCATCTTCCTCCCTGGGGGGACACTTTTGATATATGAGAGAAAGCCTCGAGTGCAAAAACAAAAACGAGCTCGGAAGAACTTGAGCATGCTACAAAGATTGCAAATTGCAAGTTTGCAACCATGTAACAAAGTATGAAAACTATGAATGAATACTTTGATTTAGACAGAATCTTTTTAATATGCGAAGATGAGCTCACAGCTATGGAACACTTGACTAACTGAAACATAAATACAAACAATGTAAGAAGTATGCCTATAACAAGAGCTGATGTCACTATAAAAAAACCTAAAACACTGAGAGTACAGTATGGATAAAGAAAAACCAAAACTTGGATTGAATTCAACATACACTCGGCACTTGGAATAGTCTTCACGGAGTCCAGCTGGTACCATGGAACTCCAACCGGGGCATTGAAGTATTAGCAGCACTTGCTTGGCCCCTTACACCAATAAAAAGATTGTGCATAAAAGCATCAAAGTTGAGATCGATCATGGGATGGTGGTGTGGAAGCTGATAGAGAGATCTCTGTTCTGATTCCCATCTCTGACGAGCGTTGATCATCTCGATGAACTCAGCTCTTTCCAAATCCTCCCACTTGCGTTTCTCCAAAGGGTCCAACTTCGGAGGTGTAAAACCCGGATGCTCAGCTTTCAAGTGTGTCTTTAGCTGAGAATAGCTCCCAGAGAAACCGCACTTGTCTATAGAGCAGCACCTCGGTCTCGCATTCATGAATCTCCGCGCGCATGTAGACTTCACCGTCCCGTAAACCTCTCCTCTGCAGTAGGGACAGTTAAGAGTCTTGACAATGCATCGGCTTGTATTCTTGTTTCTGCGGTACTGTTTGAAGCAGTTGGAGTGGCGGGCGCTTGTGTCGCACATGTAAGCACGACATCCTTTGGAGAAGGAAGAGCATTGCAAGAGGATCGCATTGTGCGGCGGCTCCATGCAGATCACACACCTGACGTCCTCCCATTCACTCACGCTCTCTGAATCGAGAGGTGATGATGACTCGGTTTCCTTTTGTTTCTTGCTACGGCAAGAGCGAAGCGGGTAAGGCGATACCCTGTCTCTGCTGCTTGAAACCGGCAAAACCCGTCTTTCCTTGAGCATCTCGCACACTGAAAACAACACACAGTTGTGTCTGAGAATGTCCGCTATCTTAGCCAAGAAGATCTATTGAATTCTTAGAGAATGCCCAGAAGTAAGGATTCAAGAGATTGAGGTTTAAAAACCAAAACTCTAAATTTATATTAATCAATAATTAAAAGTTGTGTCTCTCACAAAGCCAAGAGATCACTATATATAGCTGAAATAAAATCCTATAGGTTGTAGAGATAAGAACAAAGAAAACCTACTCTTGAAAGTAAAAGGAAACTTAACACAATTTGGAAAAGGAAACTTGAAAACCAAAGCTTATCGGGTTAATGATGTACGCGCTACATCAGTAACATAGACCTTGTTCTCTAAAACACCAAACTAAAGCATTGATTCGAATAGATACAACCACCTTCAATGAGACAGAACACGAGCTTTGTCCTAATGAACGTTACATTACCGACAAGAAAGGATAAACAGACAGCAAGAAAAACATGATGTTTTCGACTCGAAACTAGTATGGTCAATTGAATTTGGAGCTAATTCACTTATCACAAAACTGTTGTAGACTTCTCGATCCTCTAAATCAATTCGAATCTGAACAGAAAACATATCAATTGGATTGCAATCCAACGACTAGATGATTTTTTCTTCCCAGAAAAAGAACAAAATCAAAGGCGAAAATGATACCCAGAAATTTTCAGATCATGTCCACAAACAGGAAAACGACATCGGATCAAGAGATTCGCCGAGGAGGAATCAATCGCCCATAGAAAGAAAAAATGGAAAATAAAATATTACCTGGCCGGAGAAATGAAAGAAGCTTTGAGAGAGAAAGGTAGAGAGAGAGAGAGAGAGGAGTTTCGTATGAAACGGTGAATGAAGATGGAGAGAAGCAATAAAAGATGCGCGTGCGTGAATGTGAATGTTAGATTGCATTTGCCGGTGAGGTGAGGCATTTTATAGGCGTCGAGAGACATATTTCCAGAATGACGAAAATGCCCTGACCTCGTGGAAGTCCACCCTCTTCTACTTTCCTTTGCCATTTAACCATATTTGTCTTTTTCCCTTACTTTGCCGTTGCTTTTCCTTTTATGCGGCTTCTAAAGTTTTTTTTTTCCGCCAACATTCATTATTACTCGTCGTAAGGAAAACACATTATTTCATAGAAATGATAGTTTTCTAAATCTAAAAATTTCATTAACAAACTTTAACATTCGACAAAATTAAGTTGGCAGTTAACACAACTCCAAACTTCAAAGACATAAGCCCAGTAGAACACCAGAACCCAAAAATACACAATCAAACTACCCATAAGCTGAAGAACAGATCAATAAAAATAAAATGATTATGATACTTTTTCATTTCCATATATATATCGAACGTTATGTATACGTTATGTGGTCATTTAGTACATCTCGCATCAATTCGACAATTTTACATCAGTCGGGATCCGTATAAAACTATAGATATTAAATTTAATCCTCACATTCAAACCAATTTAAAAAAAAAAGTTTTACATGTATTTTGATATCTTTGGAAAAGATAACAATAAATCATCTAAATAACTTGTGGATTTTTTTTAAAAGAATTCTAAACTACATTTTTGGACTTATATCCAAAACCATATGTTTCTTTATTCTACTTATCTTCTTTAAAAAATATTATGTTTCATATTAAGTTGTGTGAAAGTAATAAAAAAATTATGATCACTCATCATTTATATACATACATATTATCTTCCTCATTTGACGTAAATATGTACATATCAATTATCTAATATTTATATAAGATTAGCTTACATACGTGCAAATACATGCTAGTACATAAATACCATAAACCAAATCCCAAATCTTGCCAAATTGCCACTGACATGCAGCCTGCATGATGCAGGTAATGTAAGGAAGAATTGGCCTCTGTCAGACTATTATTAGAAATACTTCACTCAAAAAAATTCTTAGGGAGACGTCTCTTTCTGTCGGCACATCTATCATTATATTTGAAAGCCCAAAGACATTACAACTGATGCTTACATATTTTCATCACCATTTTTTTTTTTTTTGTTAAAATTTTCATCACCATTTACAACCTTAATTTTATTCAATAATTAGGGAGACGTCTAATTATTGAAAACATGTGACAATGCCTTTGACTTGTAGTAATAAACTAGAAAAAAAAAGCATTTCAGAAAAAAAAAAGAGTACAAATATAAACGCGGCCTAACTATTGAGTTACCTCGGCCCAATAATCGAAAACACTTCAACCAACCCAAATTTAACATGACCCGACCCGTAACTTTCAAATGTGAAGTTGTGGAGACTAGACCCGCGTCCGCTCTCTCTCTCTTCCTCTTCCCGTTTCTATCGTCCATCGCCGAACCATGGCTAAAGAGAAACCGAATCATCTTCTCACCTCCGATGGAGGTTTGCTTCATCCCATCCTCGATATCACTATTCACTAGCTAGTTCCTCAATTTCACACTTCCCGTAGCTCTTTCACATGACGAACCACCTTTCTTAACTTATTAGGAGGAGAGAAACTTAGCAGTAATAGTGATTCTGCTCCGAGAGATGATAAGGATAAGCCTCCTACGGCAGCCTCCGTTAACGTTCTGCTGAGACAAGCGTTGCATACCGATGATCGGTCTCCTCTTCTTGATTGCTTGTACAACCGAGATGAACAGGTCCGCTAGATATATATTCTGTCTGTTTCCTTTTACTTTTCAATTGTTTTTTTCTTATAATTCTCGGTTACTTCTTCTGTACAGGTGATTGCTAACTCGGTTTTGCTAAGTTGAATTCAGCAGAAGTACTCAAGCTTCTGAACTCCCTTCTGCCAATACTTCAATCAAGGTGAGAGTTGGAGATATCTTTTGTAAATGTATGTGTCTGTTGAATCTGATTTTAAAGTGGTGATTTTTTTTTTTTTTTGCTTTATTTATTTGCAGGGGTGCAGTTTTAGCTTGCACGATTCCGTGGATAAAGTGTCTGTTACTTACTCATTCGAGTGGGATTATGTCCCAAGAGTCATCGGTGCTTGCATTAAACTCCATGTATCAGGTTTAGGAACTGCATAGTTTGTTTGCCATGGCAGCTCTGTTAGTAAAACAGAAAGTTTGTGGTAAAATGATGATTGATATGTGTTTGATTGACATTTGGTTGTGTTTGCAGCTCATTGAATCACGGGTGTCAACTCTTCACACAACCGTGGACGTTTCGAGCTGCTTGGACTTGGTATGTATTGTATTACCCTGAAACGAGGAAGAAACTGATTTCAATGTGTAGCAGTAGATTTGTTGTTAGATTCCATTGGTCACTTTGGGAATTAAATCACGCAATGGAAGCCATGAGGTCGATTTGAACACTGACATTTGGACTCTATAGTATGTTACTGACTCGTCATTGACTGTGTTAATTGTAGACTGTGGACGAGTTGGATGAAGAAGAGGAAGAAGATGCAGGTCCAGTGATCTATGAGGACAAGGACAGTGATGAAGAAGAAGGAGAAGGACCTGAGGAAGCAATGGAAACAGATGAAGAGACAGACGAATCAGCGGAAGAAGGAGAAGGACCTGAGGAAGCAATGTTTAGGAAGACTGAAAAAACTTCCTAAAAACGGAAACAGTTTTTGAAATGTGTGAGGCTGATTGATTGTTAGATGTTAAGAGTGGTGCTAAAAGGTACCAATCTCACGTCAAGAAGTCATCCGCACGAGTTCTGTAATACATAATGATTGTATCGATTTAGAAACTGTACTGAGAGAGAATTTATCTTCTCATATAAGAAAAAAAAATGTCAGCGAATTCCATTCCTTAAGATCATCTACTCTCTGCCCATTTGATGGCAGACCTTGCAAGTACATCCATTGGTAAGGAGCTCATACCATCTTTTGAACTCCAGTAGTGAAGTTTCCTAACAAAACTTTTAAAGTGGAATCAGTTGAAATGCCTCCGATAATCCCCCCCACCGTGTTGGTCTGTCTGAGCAAGGAATTTGCAGAAAGACTATTCAAACTTTTGGCTCGAATCTTCACTTAAGACAGAAACCCTTCTTACACTTGGGAAGATTGTTACTCTCATCCATCTGCCAGAGGATTGAAGACGGTGCCATGGCTAGAAAACGACTCAGCTCTTGCCCTGCACGAAATCTGGTTGGAGTAGCATAACCCGAGCTAAAACATGAGATGGATTGGTGAAGATACATCACCAAGCTTCTGTCGCTAATATGTTTACTACTCCAGAGACACCTTTGACAGAGTTAGCATAGACGGAAGGAACTTATGTGTGGCTTTTTTGGAGTAACCTAGATCATAAACTATGTAACATCAACTCGCTTTCTGTACTTCCCAGATGAAGCAGTAGTTCTACTCAATCTGGGATCTAGGAACTTTATAAACAAGATTCTCTTTCAAAACAGATCTTTGTAACAGAGAAAATGCAGGAGATGATGATGATCTTATGAAACGGACAGAAAATGCATTTGCTAGATTGTACGATTAGGAGCTTGATTCCGTAGAGAAAAGGTCCCACTTACACATAAACAACTACCAGCAAATCACACAAGAGAAGAGAGAGAGAGCATTTTAGTGAAGGAGAAAAAATGTAGAGCACCAAAGAAGCCAAGAACAACATAACATATTCAAGAAGAACCAAGCTTTCATAGACAAGTTTGACTCTATTTCTAACAATATGTAAATGCGATACACGTATGTATCACACCTTGTGCATTCGCAGATAACAGAGTCCAGATGAATATGACTTGCTCAAAGTGGAGACAAATTTGTAAGAAGAAAAAAAAAAGAGAGAGACAGTGAGCTTGTTGTTTATATAAACTTGTCTTTCGTCCCACATCGGTTTCTTGAGTTAAATTTGTGTTGTTTATATAAGTCCTTAACCAAACAATTGTATGTCGAGCTCAGTAGCGAGTGCTTGTGACCCATGTGGGGACAATAAGATGGTGGAACACTGGCCCGGCCCACAGGTCGGATCTGTCGTGGCATGTTCTGAGCTGCCCAGTCCAAGCCGAGAGTGATCCGTGTGTGTCGAGCGAAGGCTTGGCTCAGGCGGTTCCTAAAGTGGAGGGCAATGCGTGAGGCTGGTTTCACAGAGCAGCGATCACCTCCCTCTCTCGGCAGTGGACGGATCACAGCTCAAAGCCACTCAGTTCCAGCGTGGCCTGGTGGCTCGTACCCAGCTGAACCACCTCCATCTTTTTTTTTTCCATTATATTTTCCCATAAAATTCAATCACTCCCTCTAGTTATGAATTAGTAACGCTCATATATCAGATAATTTGTATATAGATCACTTAGTTCTGTTTTGTAACATACAAATCATTTTCTTAAGCATATTCGTATCCACATTTAAATGAGAAAAATAAATAACCAAAACCGAAAAAGGACCAAGCATGTACATTTTCTAAAGCATTGTTTTCCTTTTTTATCACAGTTTATATGCGACTCAGGAAGAAGCATGTACATAGCTAGAATTGTAAATACATGAAAAACCAGTAGACGTTGTGTTCATGTAAGAAGTGGGAGTCACCACCATTGTGTTCCTCAGCTCCTCTAGTGCAGATCTCATTTCCTGTAACTGAAGCAAACTCATTTCCTCCACAGACCATCTAGCAATCTCGCTCGCTTTCCTCATCTCCTCGCGTTTCATCTTCTCTTCCTCCACTTGGCTCAACACCAAATTCAGCTCGCTCCTAGTTGCTGTGTTTTCCATCGGTTGACTTTCCTGTTGAAAAGAAGTATTGTTCCTGTAACGGTCCAACACGGAGTAGACGTTCGGATGGCCGAACGAGAAAGGCTTTTTGGCGGGAGAGAATACGATGATTGCGACCTCTACACCACACAGAGTGCATAGTTCGCTGGCTTTCTTGAAGAGACCGGCTCTGCGTTTCGAGAATGCTACTTGCCTGTGGCTCTCTTTCTCTATCTTAGCCATCCGAATCCTTTGCCGTCCACTGCTTTCTTTTTTCTTTGAAGTCATTACTTCTTGAGACGTTGGAAGGATTGTCTTTTTTTCATCCCTTTATCATATATAGAGTATTGATTGTGGTGTAGCGTTAAAAGACTTGCATTCGTAACTGCCCATTTTGTAATTACTCGATAAGGAATGAAATCTCAAGATTTGTGTGAGTTATAAAATCTCAATTTGTTAATGTTGTGATGAGAAGAGATTAAGCCACACATAATAGCCGTTGTTGACCGTTTCTTTATCTTCTGAGAAAACCGGTTTGCTAATCCCACCACATGAACATGTTACTGTATTAATTAGCTTAATTGATTCAGAGGAAAAAGAACATAAGAGGATGAATTATTAGCTTCAATAAAACTATATATTATACGGTGAAGTCGACTTGATTTACAAAATGTCCCCACTTTCACCTATCCGTATTATTAATTTGTTATTATTATTTTCATCTCAAATTTCAAACTAGAGATTTTGTATCTAATGCCATCCTCACTTGCTCACCTAAATATATTTGGTGACCCAGTGAAGGAGAAGATTTTAATATAAATTAAATCGTGTCCTATAAGTCAATTCCCGTGTTCTTTTCAACTTTCTAAGCTTAATTATTATCTAACCCACGCCACTTGATTATAAAACAATAGTAATAAAAATGTCCACGCCATTTGATTTTTTAAAAATAAAAAACTAACATATATGCTATTATCTGAATACGAATTAAAGAGGATTATGTGGCGTTGAGATTCCAATCATTCGTAGAATTATACAATTTTTTTTTGATGAATCTTTGATACTTCGTAGAATTATATGAACATTATATTTGCATATTCGAATTTTTAAATATTTTAACGTTTCATACATGTTAATTAGGTTTGATTTTGAAGATTTTTAGTTTTTCTTTTATGTAAATGATTTTGTATAATTGATTTTGAAATGAATAGTTTTTAATTATATATTATCCTAATTTCACTGAAAAAAGCGGTAATAAATCGTTATCGTTATTTTGGCTTATACATTAATTCTGATACTAGTTGTTACGAAGAGAAACAAATACGAAACATCATCATCTTATCGATTCATCACAATAATAAATGGTGATAATAATAGTGGACCGGCGTCATTTAAATAGTGAGGACAGAAATTAATAAAAAAAGGAAGACAGTCTGAACACAATGATTGATTAATCACTTATAAGCCTTAATAACTTTTTAGTCTTTTAGCTCAAAAGAACACTAAAACAAAAATCAACAGAGAGAGAGAGAGAGAGAGAAAGCCATGGAGGGTCTTCAAAGATCAACCATCTCCTTCCGCCGTCAGGGATCTTCCGGCATAGTCTTCGACGACCGTGTCATCGCCGAGCTCAACAAACAAGCCACCGAGCAGAAAGACGAAAGTCAACGCGACGAACAGCCCAAGCCTTTGTCTGAAGGCTCGGATGAGCAGAAGAAACCGATCGCCGGCGGCGACGAGAAAGACAACAAGCTCAGACCTATCAAAACGAGTGTGCCACCGACAGCCGGAGGACTCGAGAGGAGTCGATCTAACGGCGGAGGAGTGCCACGTCATCACCGAACGACGGGAAGAGTGTCTCCTGCGGTGGATCCGCCGTCTCCGAGACTCTCCACGTGCGGTTGCTGCACTGCGTTTGGGAAGAAACCGCCGGGGAAGAAGAATAATCCGAGGAAGAGGCCACCGAAGCGCAGATCAAGGTAGACATAAGAGATCATACATAGTAGTATACTGTCTTTGATCCTCTCTGTGTGCTCTGATACAATCTTTAATTTTCATTTTCCAATCTCTCCGGTTAAGCTTATAGATCGTAATACTTTGGAATTTTCTGGGTGATGATTGTAAAGTACTGTCTTTTTTTTTTTGTTCGGACAAATTTTCATTTCTGTATATTTTTTTTATTTCTTGATCACCGCCGCGTTTCACGCCTTCGCCGTCGTGTCTTGTCCAGAGCGAGCAAGACAACACATTTCCATTTTAAAAAAAAAAATCTTTAAATAGCTGTCTTAATGTGTGATGTGTGTTCTGTCTTAAAATTAATAATACTGTCCGTAAAAGAGACAACCTTTGAAGACGGTCACTCAATCTTAGAGAGTTTAAGTAGCGAACATTATTAATTAACATAACACACTTATCGGTAATGTCATTGAGGTCCGAGCTTAGGACAGCCTTCAGCTAGAGGCAAGTCCAAGTTATCCACCGTCCTAAAAGTGCGTGGTGTCATCTTATCAACATAAAGATTTCCATCCAAATGATCGCACTCATGCTGCAGAATCCTCGCTTGCCAGCCCGAAGCATTCACTTGAATCCGCATCCCTTGACGATCGTAGCCAGTCACCACCACTTCAAGGTATCTCTCCACCACAGCTCTGAATCCATCCACGCTCAGACACCCTTCAAAGAAGAGAGCTTTCTTGTCGCTACACGCTTTAAGCTCCGGATTCACCATTACCTAACACGCCAAAAAAAAAAAAGTTAACTCTCGCTAATTTTAACAAGTTCAATGACTAATTAATCTACTCTTTATTTACCACGAGATCAAAGGGACGCCTATCTTGAGCAAAAGTCTCCTCTTTTGGTGCGTAGCTGATATACTCTTTTGTATCTTCAAGAACAATGATCTGAATTACCACCGTGAAAACCGGTTTAATCATTAACATTTTAAAAAGGAGAATAAGGAAAAGCATTAGGCTTGCTTAATTACTCTTAAGGGGACTCCAATCTGAGGAGCAGCAAGGCCAACTCCAGGTGCTAATCTCATTACTTTAACCATATCATCAATTATCTTCTGTATACGCTCCGACCCGATTTCTTCCGGGTCAACTTCTCGGGCCTTCTCGTGTAGAACCGGATCTCCAGCTGCTACGATATCCGGTAAATCTAGTTTCTTTTTCTTGTTGTCCCCCAGACCCAGTAGCCAACCGGCTTTAGTCTTCAAAGAGGATGAAGAAAAAGAAGAGAAAGGAGAGAGATTACGGTTCGAGTCGGGTCTTGAAACGGGGAACCGGATTGAGCGACATGTCGCGGCGGCGGAAACTGGGAGTAGACGAAGTGAGAATCTGAAAAGGGTTGCCATGACCGTCGTTTGGTCACGCGGAGTCCTGCCGGGTCATCATTTCTTGAGATATGTCTCTGTGGGCTTGCTGCTAACGTCTGCGGCTCTTTCAGCCCATTATCGTAGCAGCCCAATGCTGTAATTTGTCTTACAAACAAATGTTTTGATGTCTAATAATTGTAAGTTTGGCCGTTGTGGTTAGTTTCAGTAATGATTTTAATTGGGATGAAAGAGGGATATATTTAGGATCTGGTCAAGCAGAGAACAGAACACACCACGTGCCTTAGAAGAAGAGTTTCAAGCTTTGTTAATCCCAATGCAAAACTGCTGGTGCAGAGTTTACAAGTAGATTAGATTATTTTAAAGGAGATGTATAGCTTTAGTGAATCTAATCAACATAGATACAATATTCTAAGTATGACACTGAAAAAGAAGACTCGAAGACGTTCAGTTCAAGTGGGTGCCCAAGGGGGGTCAACAAACCAGCGGACATTCTTGCGAAGAAGCAATTACTGGATAATGTTTCGATTTTTTCACTTTTATATCCCAGATGTCAACTCATAACAAATGCTCTACAATGTGATTACCTTTTAAGCTAATAATAAGATCAGATGTTTACAAAAATAATATTAAAATTTCATATCCGGACGAAAAAAATCACTTAGCCAATAGTTTAGCTTGAAAATCTAACTCTAAATTTATGAACTCTTAATACTTAGTATTAAGTTATAAACTGCAAGTCTTAACACTAGGTCATAAACCAGAAATCTGTATTTCTTAAAAGTTAAAACTGATTACTTAATCTTAAAATCTATAGAATGTAGTATATTTTTCTCAACTTTATATTAAGGTCACCTGCTTTGTAGTTTAGAGTTTTAAAATTATATTTTCCTGATTATTCTTTATATTATTTTACATTAGTGATGTGATACGGAGCAATCCATTACAGCTCCACAACGTTACTGATAAGAAAATTGTAGTAAACAATTCGAAATGTAATTAGAAAATAACATCCTAAACTAGTGATTCAAATATGTTAACTATTGATGTGCTTAAAGAATGGATAGATGTTTGGGGGTCCCCAATAACGTTCCAGCTGTCCAGAGTAGAATTGTAAACATACATGCACGTACGTTTGCTTTGAGCCAATATAGTTTATTAAATATGGTACATGTTTGTAATATGATTCAACGGATCTGCCTAAGATTTACTAGTTCAGTTTGGAGTTAGGTTAGATGCTAGCTAAAGCCACATGATCTCTTCTTTGTTATTTTAATTGATCTTCTTGGTAAAAACAACAAAAAAGCGGGAAGGGTTACCGGAGCGGCGACAACCGCAAGAGGGGGAGGTGAGTTAAGGAAGCTAATCTCCGATGCTTAAGCCGTAATTCTTTCCGTGTAAACAACTTGGTTATTATAAAATGGTCAATCTTATCTAGTTTTTATTTGGAATTTTGCTTGCTTACTTGTTTCTCAATATTGATAAAGTCAAATTCAATAGTCAGGCAACCTCTTTATATTTCGTCCATGAAGAAATCTTAGATTTGATTCTGTTTATATCCAAAATTCTATTTTAATTTTTATTGCATGCCAATGTATTTTTTTTCTTATATATCACAATTTGTTTTGTTGTAACATGTACTAGAATCAAATTAGCTAATAACTTTTGGGGTCAATTTCATAGTATAACTATGATCATTTGCAAAGAATACATTCAGTAGAATTTAAAAGAGAAATAAAGTAGAGGCGGTGGTTTCAGGAAGGTTCCTCTGCCTCCAAGTCGCGTATGTAACTCGAGATTAAAGATTCCTTTTTTATTCCGTCAACATTCAAATATGGTTTCTCATTTCTGTGTAGAGTAAAAGCCTTATTGATTCCTTCAAATCTAATTGTTTTTAATAAAAAAGTATTATCAAATTCCCCTATAAATACATAGGTTTCGGAGCATCCTAAACATCACAAACAATTCACCCTAAATCAAAACCAGGAAAAACAAACACTCCTACATATCAACCATGATGAACAACAACAACAACAAGAACTATCTAAAGATGAGTTCGGCACAAGAAAGTGGTAATGGTACTACTAACATCGTTATTGCAGAGACGAGGAATAACAAGAAAGTAGAGAGGAAGGCATCGATGGACGTGGACAAGTGCGCGGAAGCTTTCATCACAAACTTCAGAAAGCAGCTTCTTCTCCAGCGTCTCGAATCCATCGAAAACATGCTCTCCCGTGGCCTATAATACTTTTTTTTATCAATAAACTTGTATGTATGTATTAGTCCTCATGTATCAATAAACTTTTACTTTCCTTGATATGCGCTAGCTGACTCCGAACGTCTACTCGTCTAGTATGCATATTGTTACTAGCTGGTTGTATCTCATTTATTATTTTACTTGTCTGCTGTGAATTCGGGTAAATAACTCGATAAATCTAAAGCAAAAAAATAAGAGAGCATTCCAAATTGAGGAGAATAACTTTTGAGATATGATTTTCTTATTAGACTTGTGAAACACTCCATATACGAAAAGCCATCTATATCCTAAAAGTTCGATACTACTCCTGTACTACAAATAACTATACTGTATTATTTTGTTTTTCTTAGATTGACTGTACCTTCCGGCATGTGTTTATTTAAGTAGATTCATCACAAATTCCTCCGTTCTCAAATGATTCAATTTATGTATACGTTGTATTAATAAAACACATTAAAATGGATTATAAAATACATCATTTTTGTATTTAGCTATTTTCCAGAAGTTTAAACCAATAGTATTTGAATCAATACATTTTCTAATTTTAAAACTTACCATTATTAACTATTAAAAATTGCATTGACAGTATAAAATATAGATCTTTTTGAAACACAGTTTTATTTTTGAAGTTGGAAATTACCATTATTAGCTATTAAAACTGTATAGAAAATACAAACCATATGTTTTGAAAACAGAATTTTATTTTAAAATATTAATCATTTGTAACATTATATATTTATATGATAAGAAAAGCGAGAAAAATATCATTTCCTCTAGGGGAATCACATTCACTTATCCACGTCGGTCTCTTATTCATTACATCCAAAATCAAACACAACCAATGTGTACAGACACACGACAACAACAGAAACCAAATAAAACAATATATGTAACATTAATTCCCTTGGTGGTTATATCATATAACGAGAATGATCATTCCTTCGAGGGTGGGGGCATCACATTCACTGATTCCCGTTGATATCCATCACACACAAAAGTAAACACACCCAAAGCACACACACAAGCACAAAACAGAGATAGTTGAGGATGAATCTTAATTAGTCTGCGGTTGTGGTTGCCCCATCTGATGAAGTTTAACTCTTGCGCAGTACTGGGCCAGTCCTCCTACGATGGGGAGGGGGACAACGGGGAGGCTATCACAATTGCAGATCTCTATCATGAAGCCATCAGGGTCGTGGAAGAAGAGCTGGTCCACTTTGATCCCTCTTCCTTCTACTATCTCCCTCACATACTCTACTTCCATTTCATCAAGCTTCTTCCCCACTGCTGCCATACTCTCGCACTACATTTCCACAATTTACAGGTCTTCTTAAGTACGCCAAGATTTGCATTAATAATTATACAGATACCCAAAACAGAGCAACACCTATATATACATGACATCATTTTTATGTCTGTGGCCTTTTTCTTTACACCCTAAAAGGATGTATCAATTTCTAAAACCAAACCTTCGGTAACCGTACTATTACAAACTATAAAAGAAAAAAGCTTTTTTATTAAAACTAAATATTTTGTTGTCAATGATTGGAATATGAAAACTTCTATCTTCCAAAACTTCTGCCTAGAAAAAAAAAACCCATCTTCCATTGACTTATAAACTTCTACCTTTTTCTCCTATTTTTAACATTTTCCTTGTCTTTTCCTCATGATAGCGTGCCTCGTAAATTCAGTTTCCTTTTCCAAAGTTATTATAACTCACATTAAACTCTACTGTACACTCTACTTCAGTGTTTAGTAAGGAACTTAACAGCTCAGCATGGAGCAACTTTTGATTTTTTGCCTCCCTAAATAAATAGTTCTGAAGTTGGTGTTTTGCACAAAATATTCATAAATTTTATATAAGTTTCAGGGAACCTTTTGTGTGTTGTCTTATAAAGGAATACAGAGCTTGTGTGCACCTAAATTATGTTTTGTTTACCTAAATTACGTTTCAGGTTTTAAAATGCTCAAAAGAAAAAAGAAAAAATACCTGAAAAGAGATATGGTTATCTTTGGGGTTAATCGCAGTTTTCTTGGGAAGTTTTTCAGGCTCTGTGGAACGCAAGAGATGTATTCCAATTCCATGTCCAAACAACCTAACCCAAAAAAAAAAGAAAAAAATTAAACTCACTTCTAGTTTTATGTTAACTCTTTCAAATTTTCAGAATACAGATATTAATAAAAAGATAACTACGAGAGGGTACCAAGCGCCTTCAAAATCAAAAGATTCAGGTCTTCGAACCGGGAAGAACCCTAACACCTTTTGGTAAAAAATCACTGACTCTTCGAGGGATCGGCACAAGAGAGACACATGGTTCAGTGACGTGAGACGGAGAGGGTTGACTGCGTTTTCCTTCATTTTACCAAGAAAGCTCATAAGAACAGAAAAAAATGCAACGCCGCCTTGCAGAATGCTATATAAGTAGCTGTGAGTGTATATATAGATGTGTAGTAGGAGTGTATATTGATTAGATAACTTATCTGATAATCAAATACTTAATTGGCCATGATATTATATTTATAGAAGACCTCTAAGCAAATGGCAACTTAGGGTTTTTAAAAATCTAATCTATTAAAAGGGAATTACATTTAGTATTTAAGCCTAATTTTTCTACAAAAATTACAATGGCATGCCACTAATCAAAACACAGAGTTTTACTAATTGCTATCCCATTTATTTTCTTAACCAATAAAATCGTGGTTTTCGTTGCTTAATAATTCTGTCCGATATACATTCGAATTAATTCTGTTTAACCATCACCTGCCTTATATAATTCAAAACCAATACTCATTCTAAACCAAATGAATCGTCACTATCTTTTCTAAACCATTTCTCAGTACAAAATATGATTAATTATGTGGAACCATCACCTATCTTATATTATTCGAAACCAAATTCTCATGTAAACTTATGACCAGACGAAAACCAATAATCATGTAAAGCTGTAATCAAATGATTGATATAAGATGTCACGTAAACCTATAACCTATAACCAAACCATTTATATAACCAAACCAATAATCAATGTAAACCTATAACCAAACGGTTGATTGATAATAAACCAATAATCATGTAAACATATATCAAAATACCATTGATCATAATTCTATTGAGTTCATGTTTCTTCATAGCAAAACAAGGTTTGTCTGCCGATCATATTGTATACCTAATTAGTTTTTTTGACATTTTAATCTGATCAAGGCATAGTTTATCGATTTTGTGGTTTACCAAATTTATAATTTCTTTTAAATACAGAATTATGTTAGTTAGTATATTATGGATATTCATGAGTATGAGTGTTTTGATCCACACAATATCGAAACTAAATAATATATTTTCCTTCCAAAACTCGGTTCTAATCAAATAATCATTTCCGCGCAAAAAACATTAACTGCATAAAAATCATGACACAATATTCTTCAAATCGAAAACAAAACAACATCCAAAAATTTTGTTTCCTATTTCTTCCCCGTCAATATAATCAAAACAGGTATCTATAAATTAGCACAATCAACATATTATTTTATTTAAACTTGCAAAACATTTATTCCTTATCTGTAGATAGTATATATTCTGTTTTGATTTAACAATCAAAACTACCAAAAGATTATGATTTATCCTATTAAACCTACCATTCCCAATGCCAAGTATATATATATATCCTTTATATACTAATTGAAAAAAACAAGTTACGAAATCCACAAAAAAAAAGAAAAATGTATAAGCTTACCACTTTTTTCCCTCTCACCAAACTATGACCTTACAAAGACAACTGGCGAACTCGAGTAAGTGTTTGCAGTCATGGAAGCAAAAAACGTCTTCTGGAGGGAAGTCCTTCGAGATGATTTTGCTGATGAATGGGTAAAGTTTTCTTCATAGCTCTGTACCAATCATTATACTTATTTGTTTTACTTCATTCGAATATGAATGTTTTGTTTTTTTAGGGTAACAACACTACAAGAAATTAGTAATATTGCAACCTCCATTTATGTTAATAATTTGCTATGATTATTGCAATATATTTGCAATAGTGAATATTTATCCCAATTTCCTTACAAATTTATTGCAAAACCACAACAATAATATATGTTGCATATTTTCATTACTAATTTACAACCTTTTGCAACATAAGTAAATATCTTGCAAATTTGCAATAAACATTCAACAATTCTAAACCATTGGTAAATATATATAGAAATAATACGTGACAAAATGTGACAATAGTTATATGTTTTAAAAAGAAGTTAAATAGTTTTTTATATTAAGTACAAGAAATATATATATATATATATTGCATAATAATTAAACATGCACACTATAGTTTTAAGGTTTCAGTATCGATTGTGTAAATAATTTTATGTTATGGATTTTATTTTGACTTGTTTTGGTCTAGTATGTTGTGGTTTGCGAAAACATATTCATATTCAATATAAAAATAAAAAGAAATTAGTTTTAAAAATCATTTATATATTCTTCAAAGATAATTATAAAACTACTAATACAATATTAATAAGTGTTTATAAGGATTCGTGATGAGAAGTACGACTTCAACCATATTTGACAAAGTCATATTGATTACGTGTTGGGAACTTTTAAACTCCCAGTCCCTAAATTGATTCAACACAAGTTTGTTGTACGCAGTGGAACTTTTAAAAATTAGCTTTTAATAGTTTTATGTAGTTTATTGTAGTTCTTCTTCTTTTTTTGAAAAAGAGTTTATTGTAGTTCTTAAAGTTTAATAATTCCACATATATACTTATATCGAAACAAATACCTTAGATATTGAGGATTCCACTTCATTATTCTAATATGTCATGTATATGTAAGAGCTCATCACACATTAACGGGCTGTTAGACTGAATCCAACGAGAAACTTCTATTGAATAGGCAACTTAAGTCGATGTTCAACCACATTAACAAAGATGTTATACATTGATTATAATTGAGAGACTATGATCATTTACAGTATAAGATAAAATAATAAAATGAAATGGTTCCTTTAGTTAGTAGCAAATATTATATCATCAGTCCCACCATGTAAAGAGTTATTTAGTTTTTAGTAAACACACTGAGAAAAAAAACTACTAATATTTCGCGAAAAATTTTTAATTAAAATTTTGTCATCTTTTGTTTCCACCTTATATTTGCTTCCCGCTTGATTTTAGTTTGTTGAGAAAATATTATAAGAAAAGATATTTATATTTGTTTCCTGCTTGATTTTAGTTTGTTAAGAAAATATTATATTAAAAGATATGGAGATATCTAGTATCAAGATACGTTTAGATTTTATTGTTTTCATATATATAGCTTATATGTGTGCTGTTTTTTTCTTCTCATCACACTTATGCGCACAGTAGTTCTTCGTAAGCTACTCATCTCCAGTTTTTTGTGTGTGTTTACTTATCTCTTATCAGTTTTCTTTAAGTGTTAACTTTGTTTTTTTTTGTAATTTTTACATTTAGATGAATCATATGGCCAATGATGATCGTTTTTATTTATAGATTCAAATTCATACGCTAGGGTTGCAGATATTTTGGTAAGACACGTTGGTTTTTACCGATACCACTTTAAATTTTATTTTACCATTTCTATTTTGCAGAAGGCAAAGAAGAGAGGTGCATCTTACATTAATTTTCTTCGTGAGACACACAAGACATCAGATGGTTCATTTGTGGATGAAAGGGCAAGGCTACTTAGTGTGGGATTTGAGAAAATGTAGCTGGTTTTTATTCATCGAGATCATTGATAGATCATTTGTCAAGTTTTCAAATTATCATTGTTTTTTAATGAATGCTTGTTGCACTTTTTAATATGTTCTTTTATTTAATAAAGTTGGTCATTTGATTTTTGTGTTATTATGCAGCTACTAATATAAAAAATACATTAACCATTTATGCGAAACTTGATAATCTACTAATTTTATTGAAATATAAATTGTTGACCACGTGAAACCCACATTGCACCAAATATATATTATAATAACTATTAAAAAATTGAAATGACATTTTTGTATCTTTTATTTAGCAAATATTTTATAACAGTGTATAAGTTGCACCATACATCATAATTATAACAAATTTATATTTTTTATTGTTACATTTATACGATTATATTGCAAAAATAATTTGCACATTTGCTACGTTTTTTGCTTTAAACTTTCGTAACAATGATTTATCACTATTTATGGTTGCAGAAATAAGTTGCAAATATACAAGAGAGTTGTTATGAAAAAAAATGTTGCAATAATATGACAATTATAGCAACCACTCAATTCCTTGCTAATTTTGCTACATATATGCAACAAATGTGATTTTGCAACATTCAAACAGTAAGACATTAAAATTTGTCACATTTTTCTTGCAATTTTATTTTTGCAACAAAATATTAGCATATTGCAACAATATATCACTATTGCAATATTACAATTTTCTTGTAGTGAAAATTCAGGCTACTTGCAAACGAGCTCTCATGTACCGAGTTCAACGTGATTTGCTGAAAGGGGAATGAAGAGTTATTGAAAACTTCCACATAAAATCAGCTGGTTGTCAATATCGAGCTACAAACCATCCTAATATATTTATTAACAGCTGGTGGTCAAATCATTTTAGTCCAAACTCAGCTGGTGGTCAATATTATTTTAGCCCAAACAAATATATTTATTAATAGTCCTAATTTGTTGACGATATTGGACTGCCTAAATTTTAAAGATTAGTATTCCATTTTTTATTTCTGATTTGTTATTTGCTTCACAAAATTCTCCTTTGTTATTTAAGAAAAGATCAATAAAATATAATCTTAAAAATATTAAAAACACAAAATTTATAGTATATTTTAATAAAACACACACAATATAAACAAAATACTCTAATATTTTACACTGAATTGTTTAATTTACCAAGTAAAAGTAAAAAATGTAAAAAAGAAAAAAAATACAACTAATAGTCTAAAATTGGACACTAAACAAAATGAACAAGATACACTAAATATCAGAACTCATTAACCTATGAAACATTAACATGAATGATTGTTACAGCTAACAAAAACATCAAATTATGAAGAATATAGTTTTAATATTCATACTTAAACGTGCCAAAATTAGGCATATAATATTTTATTTAGTTGGTTTAGATATTAGAAACTTAACAAGTTTAAGAATAGTACAAATGAATATAAAGGACAATATTGAAAAGAAAATATTAGTTAAATAAATGCAAGTCATGATCGAATGTTCTTGTATACAACGTAAAAGAAAGAATTGGAAAGTAATTAAGAAGAACTAGCTACTACATAATACCAACTACGATGTGATTGGTAAAAAGAAAGGTGCAAATCTGTGAAATTGTGCGATCATAGAGGGAAAATGTTGAGAACCCACCTATGTCAGGATTAGGTCGATACGTAAGAACCCAAACAAGCTGACTCGGACAATCACCCTCGTTTTTTCCTTTGACTAAACAAAGATTAAAAATTTAAAATCATACTGAACACGTCAGCAATTACTAAACATGAGTCCTTTTGTTGTCTTGTGTACTTTGGTCTTGTGTTGCCGTGTCCAGATTGGGTTATCCCAATTATATCAAATGCTTTGGTTTGCGACATTTTGGATCTGGCTATGCATTTTTTTTAGAAAAGGCTTTCATTGGCTATAGCATTTTCGATGGGAAATTTGAAATTCTCAGAGAGTATCTAAAATAAAAGAAAAGTTGAGGATCAGTTCTTGAAACCCTATTAAAAATTAATGAGAATCTTTATAGCCATTTAACATCTTATGAATAGTTTTTAACGAAATTAACATTATTTATTTATTTAAACTATATTAAAATACTAAACTTTTATTACCGAGTAATTCGAAATCAAAAATTGAACATTAATAAGTGCTTTTAGACAAAGTTATTGGAGATTTTTGAGTCACTTAAGGGATGTATTCAATTAGGAGTTTGATGTGATTTATATTAAAATGACAAATTCACTGTTATTCAAATATGAATTTTAAAAAACACTGTGTTTTAAAAAAAAAAACACTTTAAAATCTGGTGTTATTGAATTTATCATTTTATCAAACTTTTCAATGAAAAGAAAAAATCACCGCTGGTCACCCTTCAGCTAGCTTCCGGGGAAGCCGAGTGCTGGAGAAAAGCAAACTTACCCGAGGACGAAGAGGAGGAGGAAAAACATATATGCCCTACCGGTTAGCTCCGCTCTCCCTGTGAACCCCCAATGCCCGATCTGTCAAATTGATGTCTCATGGATCGATAATAGCACGGTCAGTGGTTTAGGGTGGTTCTACAAGGATCAGATGGGAGTCGAGAGGTTTGGACTACAAGGATGTCGAAAGAGCCTATCTGCCCTCTATGTCGAGATGGAAGGACTTATTTGGGCGATGTCATGCTTGAGAGAGCTCCAATGCACCGCAATCCACATGGAGACGGACTGCTCCAACTTGGTGGAAATGTTAAATAACCCCGCCGACTGGCCGGCCTTTGCTTTCGAGCTAGTGTCTTTCCGCCTTCTCAAAGGTGGTTTCTTGGACTTCAGCATATCCCACATACCAAGGACTAGAAACTTGCGCGCAGACTCTCTCGCTTAGGAGGCAAGAACTAGCGGTACTCTTTTTTCCCATATAGATCAGACCCAGCCGGACAGAGCGTCTCTCCGGAACGACTCAGACTCGACTACCATTTGATCTTAGAAGATGGGAGCCGACAAAAAAAAATTTGTCATTTTATAAAACACTCTGAAATCTACTGTCATTGAACAAAATTTAAGTTGACGATTTTAGAGTGCTTTAAGTGTTTTTTGAGTGTTTGGAAGAAATTTCTTAATTATCAAAATAAAAATCTAAATTCCATGGTTATAGATGAGATTCTACAGTTATTTAACAAAAAGCACACCAAATTTTCAAATTCTCTTACATTAATCATCTAGAAACTCATTAAAAATCAAATCACTTCAAACTTCAGATTCAGTACACCCCTTAAACACCTCCAACAATGATTTGTTAGAGGGTTTCTTAAGATTAGTGAAAAAGAAAATAATTAGAAAAGAAGAGGGAAAGTGCAAACAAAAAATTCTTAGATTAGAGGGTTTTAAATATTCATTACATCTCTCTATTAGCCATTTGTTTTTTCTACATTAGTTGATTTTTGAAAAAAAATGAAAAAATTAAATGATTTAGTCAATTCATATTAAAATAATAATATTTTTTGTTTAAGAAATCATTTGGATTTCTCCTTGTTAAAGGTGCTCTTAGTAATTTCTTTTCCTTTTTGAGCATATATAATTTAGTAACGTACTCGTTCACAGGAAATCTTACACATGCACATAATTTTGAGTTTGAAATGTAAAACGACACTATGTACGTAACATAACTACAAATTAACTAGTTAAGCTTCTTACCTCGGTTAACGTCTAAATCTCTTTAAAATGCTTTTAACTGTAGTTACATCTAAGAACTTAACTGAAATTAACGTTCTCAAGTATATTTATAAATTTTGGGCTATAAATTATTATTGATGAGTTTTAGTCAATCCTAGTTTTTGTTTTGTTCGTTTTATTGCTTTTGATAATGGAGACTCTAAATTGTCAATTAATGACAACTCTCATTCTAAAAATGATGGATAGACAACTAACAACACCAGAACAGGTCCTGTGGTCGTGTGGTGGTGGACAGATTTGGAGCGCTAACGTTTCAAGTTCGAATATCTTGTTGGGTGAGACTAAATCACATTATTTTGTGTACCTAGCACAAATATGGATTCTTGCTTAGGATCCATTTGAATGCTTTGGAGAATAAGATGATCAGCAGGTTTGCAACTACCCTGAATTCAATCAGATTAAAAAAATTTAGTTAAAAAAAAGACAGTTAACAACAAGAGTCGGAGAGAATAAAAACAATTGTAATATACTGTATGGAAAAAGAAAACCTGCTGAACCCCTTTGTATTTTAGCTCGACTGTTACGTTTTCCTAATTAGCATGATAATATGATCTCATTTTATAGTTTCACATAGGTTTGAGCATAAAATCCGTAATCCGAAATCCGAACCAAACCCGAACCGAAAAATCCGATTCGAACCCGGTTCGAAATGTAAAAAATATCTTAATGGATCTTGTAAGGTGGTACAAAAAATATCCGAACCCAAAGTGTTATTAACCGAACCCGAATGGGTAACCCGAAAAACCGAAAAAATTGAAAAATCCGAAAAAACATCCGAAGAAACCGATCTGAATGTCCAAACTAATATACAATATAATTACATGAAACATAAATATATACTTCAAATATTTAATTTCATATTTATTTTGATATGATATCTAACAATAAGTATTTAAAATTTAAATAAATATATGTTTCTCATGTTTTGATTTTAAATTTTAGATTTTATTTCGGGTATATCCGAACCGATCTGATATAACTCGAATCCGAACGATATATGATTACTTTATGCGTTCTAGGATGTGATACAAAACTGATCCAAATCCGATGTGTTATATCCGAACCCGACCCGTACTTACAAATTTACTAAAATAGGATCTATGAGGTATTATAAAATAGAACCGAAATCCGAAAAACCCGATTCGAACGTCAACGAGTACCCGAACGCTGATGCCTAGTTTCACACCCCAAAAATCTACTATTATACCAAACTTTATTCTGGAAAAGAGAACTGAAAACAATGTGTACGTTAATATTAGCTTTAAATATCGATTATTATATATCTAGTGAGTGTGGATTTGTCGATTGCTTTTATAAAAACACAAACATCAACACTGGACACCTATATATTAAATGTATACTATTAGTTTACATATAGCCAGTCTTTTCCCTTGACGAAGGGCCGATAAAACCAAATCTGAATCCAAGTCAAGATTATGCAAAGCTCTCTTAACATGTTTTCTCGTTTTCAAATCTTATAGTTTTGTTTATAATTTTCTCGTTTTCAAATCTTATAGTTTTGTCCATATATAATCTAATCGAAACAACTACTAGTGCATAGTTTACAAAAAAAAAACTACTACTAGTGCATACCGCATTCATAGTTAAGTACATTTATCCTACAAGCAAATGGTAGGGACAATCAAATGAATAAGCTTAGACCTTTTGTCCTTTCATGAAAATGGAAAGCAAAAAAACAATAAACAATTCCTAAAATGATGATAAAAACTGTAACGTATTTCACGACAATTACTAAAATGATTATAAAAGTTAGGTCTCGGCACGGATCGAATATCTGGTTTTTTGAAGATATTTGTGATTTGCTTCGTATGATATGGATATCTAATTTTTTGATTTGCTTTGCTTCGGAAAAATACGGATATTCGGAAAAACTGATATCAATAAATAGATATTTACGAATATTTACGAATACCTACGAATATCTCATATGTTTTGATTAATACAAATAATCTTAAAAATTCGATACAGATTTGTTTTGTAAAATATTTTTTTGCATGATATATAAGATAAAAAGTAAAAGAAATAGTGAATCTACATGTTCTCTAAATTTTTTTGAACTTAGTTAACAAACTTGAGAAAAAAGTTATAATTGTCATAAATGTTTTCTCTTCCTTTTACGTAATACTTTTATATGAGTAATAATGTGAATAGAATTTATCAAAATCATATGCTAGAATAATAATTATATAATTTTATACATTTAAAATTTTAAATATAATCAAGATATACATGTATTTATATATTATCGGATCGGATCGGATATCCGCTTCTCAAAATTTTAATATTTATGATTTGCTTCGGTTTTAACGGATATTGTTTTTTAGTATTTGCTTTGCTTCGAAAATTTACGGATATTCGAAATTTTCGGATCGAATCGAAACGAATAACGAATCGAATCAAATTTAACGGATAAAATGTCCAGCCCTAATAAAAACTGTGAAACGTATTTCGTGATGTAGGAGTGTCCCTCAAATTGCCAAGGAAGTTTCAGTTTTCTCTTATTCTTCTTTACAAGCAATCAAGCAACTAGCGTCTGAGATTCAGACAGATTGATATGCAGTTTGACTGGTCCCCTTAGCGCTTATCAAGCATACGTTATCGATTGGTCGTGACTTAGTGCTTACCAGTTTGCTATCCAGCTTGAGATTACAACTGTAATATCATACTCCCTCTGTTTCTGAAAGATCCATATTCTAAGATTTTCACATATATTAAGAAAACATATTAAATTTGCATAGTTTTTTGTTATTATTTTTTTTCCACAATTTTAAGCCAATAAAAATCCAATAAGTGCAATTAAGTTTTTTGAAATTTGTAATTATTTAATAAAACATGCATTGAAAATGCAAAAAATAGATCTTTTAGAAACAAAAATTTTCTCTAGAATATAGATCTTTTAGAAACAGAGGGAGTATTAATTACTACACTGCAGTGCTGTCTTAAATATTTTTTCAAGTTCCTAGTCAAAGAAAATATCAACGGTAATAAATGCAAATTCATTTACATATGTCAAACATTTTTTTCTTTGAAATTATAAACCCTAAATTTACAAATATCTAGAAATTAAAAATGTAAACTCTAATTTATACTCCTTCTATTTCACAGAGTTACATATTTTAGAAAAAAAATTTGTTTCAAAATATACATATTTTGTATTTTCAAAGTATATTTTATCAAGTTTTAATGATGAATTGCAAATTTCAAAAAAATTAATTGCATTTATTAGATTTTTATTGGTTTAAAATTATGGAAAAAAATCAGCACAAAATAATATGTATTTATTATATGTTTTATTAATATGTGTGAAAACCCTAGAATATGTATCTTTATGCGGAGGGAGTATATTTATTTAAAAAATCTTGATTTTTTTTATTCTAGTCATGTTCGACTGTTCACTTACAATTGTGTGAGGCTTTAAATGGAAACTGACTATCAAAACAACTGATTTAAGTTAAAGAAGTGGCAAAGTGGATCTTGGTTGGGATCGACTCTCGGAACACGTCTAGTCTTGAATACAGTTGTTTTGAGTGTCAGGTCATCCATCTAAAAGCCTCCTGGAATTAAAACCTTCACGCTTATCTTGTGGAAGAGTCTTCTGATGCTCAAGAATAAGCATATCCACTGCACAATCATCCCGACTTGCTCCAGATAGTAGTGAAACTGTATACTTTTGAATGACCAAGCTGTTCGTGGGATTGGCTTTAAAGGTAATGAAAAACTAGTCAAGGTTGAGCACGACAAGTGTAGGCTCTCAAGTGGCTGCGAAAGCACTGTGATCAGAATTCTGTGAATCCACACTCTACTCCTCCCCCGTCAACGAACAGGTAAATCACATGCTAGGTTTAGTCAAAACCAGATTCTTAGAGAAACTTTCCCAAACAGCTATAACCAGCTTCTTAGATTCAATAACCATTACTACACTACATTGCTTCATGTCTGATCATCAAACAACAACAGTATCTAACAGTAAAATATCTGGTAAGAGAGAAGTGATTCAACAAATAACAACACTCTGCTGAGAGTGAGAAAAAAAAACGTATTGATAATAAGATTAGAAGCAGAATGTGCGGTTGGTTGGATGGAAATCAAAACTCAGAAGGAGGTTTCAATCTAATGAGTCGCTTGATCCTGTCTTTGTCGGTGTTCTCAAGAAGTCCGTTCCAAACGATTTCATCAAGACACAAACAAATCCTTCCATATTTATCCAAAAACACTCGCTCCGTTGGAGGTTTCCCGCATATGTCTTTCACAGCTCCTGTTATGATAAAGATGGCTTCTGCCACTGCAACAAGATTCAAAACAAACTCTAAAATGAAATCACTTATTCTACAAAGTGAAAGAGAGAAAGAGAGGCTTACAAGCAAGTTCATCGTACTCGTCTTTACCAACGAGGAAGATGCTAACATCCCCTAGCATTGTGTACACTATATAAACCGACCTTCACAACCAAACAAACAAACTCTCTGTTACTTCTTCCGTATCCAATTAATTGCCACAACACAAGAAGGAGTAGATGTAGTTTACTTGTGACAGGCGACGAGGAGCTCCTCGTTTTTAACGCCTTTGAGATTCTCAGCTCCCAACTTAACCAAGAAAGATCGCCACGTCAGACGTTCCTCAGCTGGCACTCCATTGAACCTGAAACAATATCAAAATGCTTCTAATAAACAAAGGCAAGTGGGTCCAAAACTAGTAGTGACTGCAAAGATGGAAACACAAATCTAATTTTGGGTAAAAGCTTCAAGCTTTGGCTCAAATTTGGGACAGAGACATGAATGTGAAAGCAGAAAATAAGAAAAACCTTTAATCTGATAAATCAATCAACTACATAACCCAAATTCGATCCATTAACAAAGAGCAAGAGCTCGATTTTCGATCAATGAAGCCAACAAGTTTTGCAATCAGATCGATGAAATGAAAAGTTTGAACCTTTCGATCAAAACGTTCCCGACGGAGTTTGCGAACAACACGGCAAGGATCATGATCCTTCCTTCTGCGTGATTCCTTTTCTTCGTTCGTCTCTATCTCTCTTCTCTTCTTCTACTTGAAAAATCGACAAGGGGCTTTTTCGTAATTTAAAAGTAATTGTTCGTGGATTTCCAGTTATTGACAAAGTTGTCCTCCAGAGTCCAGTGCTTTATAATTATCATCACCCCGATTAATTCTTGTTCACTGAAAAATGAAAATAACCTCAGTATCACCTTTTTTGTTCCTTTGTGTTTTTTTTTTCCTAAGATGGACAGATGGTAGATGCATAATGAAGTAGAAACATTAAGTGGATGTAGACTAGTAGATACATATGACTTGATAGTTAAGTTATATGGAAGGAAGGTGTTGATACTTAAGATAAAGAAAAGTCAATATCAATGGTGAGTTAAAAGTAATGTGTTACTATTTCAGATCTATCAAGAGAAAGTAGACATCACCACTTTTCTTTCTTGTTACCTCCATTATATTCATTTTCACACTACTTGTATGCATGTTATAACCATTTTCTTCCTTGATAACTAATAACAAACTCGTGAGTTTGGGAAAAAGAAAAAAAATAATAAACATTATTTAGTATGAAATGGTTAAGTGCAAGTTTAAAGTGAAAAGAGGACAAATTACATTGGAAAAAAAAACCAGAGAGAGAATTGTCGTGTGAAACCCTAAGGCCGGCGGCCGCCGCCTTTCGCGGTCGCCGGAGCTAGTCTAATTTTGTCGTTTTTCATGTCTGTTCATGGATCCTTTCTTCTCCTCTCTTCAAAGTTGTATGTGGTTTCCCTGTTTGCTGCAGAACAGATTGAAGAGCCTTTGTTTTCCAGATCTGATGAACCTTTGGTAGATCTATGGGCGTGGAACGGTGTCTCTCGGTGGTGTATAAGGTTTCACCCTTGTCCGGTCTCCGTATGCGTCTCTGATCAAGGTAAAGTTTCAACCTTTGTGGTTCTCCTGTGATGTGGTGGCTGTTCTCAGCCTGCTTAGGTGGTTCAGCGGCAATTTGAGAGGGTTGAACTCGGTTAATTTCTCTTGGATTTTGGGGTTGCCTTAACTAATTTTTGACCCAGCAACGGTATAGCAGCGTCGTGGTTGTGTGTGGTGAGCAGGTGAAGGTCATGGTCCTTGAGATGAAGATGGTTTCAGGTTACCTATTTATCTCCCGTTACGAAGCTTCCTCTTTCGCACCTTGAATAAGTGTTTCTTCCTGGGTGCTTTTAGTCTATGTTTTCCCTCTATGGTTTCGTATGATGAAGCAACATAATGAGGTGGAGGCCTGGAGATCTTCATATGAAGGTGTGGTTGAGGTGGAGCTTATCTCGGATTTCTCTTAATGGTATTGTGCCTTGGTTTAGGCGTTGGGGTTTGGTTGTTGTCATCGTGAACAATTGGTTCAGATGAGGTCTTGATGGTTCAGTCGTTGTCATTGTGGACTTGGGGCAAATGAAGTCTCTGTGTTGCGTGCTATCTTGCTTAGTTCATGGTAAGATTCCGGCTAGTCATAGAGTGCTAAGTCAGTGCCCTTTCTATCTTGTGTTGAATTGTTTCTGGGTTTGTTGAAGGAGTTTAGGATTTGATTTATGTTTCAGTTGTTCATGTGTCACCCGTGTGTTTGAGTTTTAGATCCCTTTTTTTGGATTTAGCTTCCGGGGAGGTTTATGTGTTCCGTCAGCTTCAGTGTTTCAACTTTGTATCTTTTTAATGTTATCAATGAAATCCAGATGGGAAAAAAATTTGAAAAAAGGACAAGTCATAAAGATGAGCACAAACAAGTACCAACAAGCTACTGTTGAAGTGGAAGTTGATGCTATTCAGTAACCTAATTCGCTGTGACTTTGTACTATTTAAAAGTTAAAGAATCCTAATTTTTTTTTTTTTGAAAAAGAAAAGAATCCTAACTTTATCAATTCTTTATTTTTAACACTTCTACTCTTTTTCTATGCGTATAAAGTTTTCTTTTTGGTAAAAAAGCGCAATGACGAAATTAATTGATGTATTCGTTAAAACCCTAATTAAGTAGATATAATTTTAATACAGTATCTAATTTCTGTAAACTAAAATACTGAAATGATGAAGCACACATTTGGTTAGACAACAATCTGGTCGTTGATTTGGAAGGTTTAAGGATTCAATCAGATAGTCCTTGATCCTCAAGGTCACAACAAGACGTTGATATATACATTCTATAAATAAAAGATAAATACTTGCTGATGTTGGCGCATGATTTATGAATTATTTGCAAAAATAAAACTCAAATGAAAGATACGTCTATAATCAAATTCCTTTGGTTGGTTAATACACTTTCCTCTCTTGGTTAGACAATGAACGTTTTGTAATTTATAGAAATGAATATTCGTTTAGTTTGCGGTAAGCATCTTTTTTACAGCTCAGGCGAGAATATACAATACAGGTATTGCAGTTTATAAAGTTATATCATTACTCATCTTAAATTCATGATTCATGGTCCAGTGATCTTAAATCACACATACTATTCCGAATGTAACTAGCTTCATACGTTATGTCGTACGGTGAAATCTAGGCTATAAAATTAGAACTAAAAACATCTAGGCTATAAATTAACATTTGATGTTGCATTTATATAAATTATATATTATACGATCATCAGGTAGATTAAATTAAGAGGTTGATTGTTTATAGATTCTAGAGTAGTTTTTAGTTTTTGTTTTTCTAAAATCTAGTTTTTACCCAATCAAGATTATGGAAAAATAGATTCCCTATTTTCTAGGGAAACCAGATTTTCAACCCTTTTACCATTTTACACATAGAAACCAAAATCCATATTTTATGTGTTTCTCCTATTGACACTACTACGTACACTTTCTTTTATTAACAAGATAATTATTTTTCATATATAAAATCACTTCAGCCAATTTATAAAAGAAACAGAAACTCACAAAAATTAATTTTCTCTACAAATCAAGTTATTGGAGTTTTGTTTATGTAAATTCATTCCATAATGCTTTAGATTAATATTGTGTATCATAAAAATATAGCAGATTTTATGAAATGTTAGTTATAAGTATTATATATTTATTATACTGGAATTTCATTTTGTATTATGAAAATCCAGATATTAAATTTTATTTTATAATAGTTTAATTACATAAATTTTATACAGTTTGCCATACCTATAAAAATTATTTAAATTTTATTTAGTATGCTTAAATAATAAAATAACCATCAATTTTGTACTATTTAATATGTGTAGGATTAAAAAGAACTTTAAATATAACTATTAATATATTTTCTATATATTTTTATTATAGAAGATTTTTAAAATATAACTAATCATTTTTTAAAATATATATATATATATATATATATATATATATGAATTATGGTTCATTTTTTAGTTTGAATTATTTATTTTCTTTTAAAATAATTTATTAAATAAATAAATATATTTTAAGTGGTAATATTTTGTATTATTTGTTGTTTTCATAGTAAGTAATATTTTATATTAATTATAATTTCAACTTCAAAAAATAATTAAATATAGTGAAATTTAAAACTAAAGGATCACTAGTCAAGTATTTCTAAAATCTAAAGTACAAAAATCAAAAATGAAAAATTTTATATATATATATATATTATTACTTTTCAAAGCAAAAACCAAAAACCAAAAACTAAAAACTAAAATCACCATTCATGCTTTTCTAAAAACTAAAATCTACTGCAAAATCAAAAACCAAAAATTAAAATCCAAAATCTAAAAACTAAAAACCAAAAGCCAAAAACCAAAATCTAAAATCTAAAAACCATCCAACCAATCATCACCTAACAGATATCTTCATTCGAGATTCTGTTGGAATAGATTCCTGGGAACCAATTATCATTTGAATTGTCTTCATTAATTGTTTACTGTCAAGTCTCATCATGGGTGCAAAAAACAAAATTCTACTAAAACAGCTAAAATCTGAATGCATTTTTATTCAAAAAAAATAAAATCTGAATGCATGTGTTTGTGGGGATACATGATACATTAACAAATCTAATTTAACCAACTACTCAATTTCCCTGTATTATTATTCCCCGTTAAACCAATGAAGGAAGATAAACTCATTAACAGGGAGTTTATCTCACATACAAGTTTAATTAGAAAGTGTACTGCCTGATTTAAACAGGAGACAAATTCACTTTGCTATAAATTGCTTGTACTCTTGCAATAAATTTGTTATGTACGTACTATGTAACATCATTTTTTTAATTTTTATATGGAAGTAATTATAAGACTACCAGAGATTGCAAATTAAAGGAATTTGGCTCCTTGAATACCTTATCAAACAAAAAAAAGGAAAAGGAAAAAGGTTCCTGGATTGTAACTTACAAATAATACTATATTGGACACAAAATGAGGATACAATATATAACACATGTAAATATAAACACGATATATAAAGTATAAACATTAGGGTATATAATTGATAATTATGGCTGTAAATCAGCAATAAAAAAGGTTTATATTAAATATAAGCAAATATTATTTAGTTTGTATTGAGAAGCTCCTCTATCATTTGCAAAGCAACCTTCTCTTCCTCGTCCATTGTACCTTCTTCTTCGCCGCCGCCAACCTCAGTGGCCAGACCAACATCGTCTAGTACTGAAGCTTTTCTAGTAGGCTCAGGGGAGGGGCCGGCGGGGCCAAGCTCCACCGTCATGACCCAACTAGAATCAGACTTGGAACCCGCGCGTTTCTGCCAAACACCGATGTGGGAGCTGGTAGTGTCAAGACGGAGGCAAGTGAGTGATGGCGAAGGAGACTTGCAGCATTTCCTCAGTTTGGCGCTGAGGATGGAAGAGAGTGACGAAGATGATGAGGATATGGAGGAAGATGCAGAGGCTGAAACGTCGGTTTTACTCTCAGACGTGTTTCCGGTGCTGTTGTTGAGGGGGAAGTTGGTCTTGGCGTTGCGGCCGCTCATCAAAACGGCGGCCTCGTCGTAGGCTCTTGCTGCCTCCTCCGCAGTCTCAAACGTCCCCAGCCAAATCCTCCTTTTCCTTTTTGTTTTCATTTATCATGCATGTTATAGAATATAGTCCGTATAAGCAATAAGTTAACCAAATTTTAAAAGCTAAATAGAGATACTAAAACGGAGTTCATGTGCTAGCTAAAGAGAGGAAAGCACATGTTTATGTGTGTGTGTTTGGTTGTGTACTTGAATGCATCAGAAAGGGGAAATAAATGAACAATTCAAAAAAAATGGTAAGAAAGAAGAAAGGTACAAGAGAGGATGACGAATCTCAGCGACCCAAGAACCCCAATGGCGTTGCCTGACACCTCTGAACTTCTTCGTATGTACCATTCTTACTTACTCTGTGTTCTTTGTCAGAGAGAAGAGTAGGAATTCTTGATGACGAGTAATATATGCATGAGTTAATGTTTGGTAAATGGTAATGTTGTATATTTATATGCATAGGTTAAATTTTGGTGGATGAAAAGGGTTGTACTTGTTACTCTTATTACATTTTACGGACCCTCGCTATTTTATGAGAGAGAGAGAGAGAGAGAGAGAGAGAGAGAGAGAGAGAGAGAGAGAGAGAGAGAGAGAGAGAGAGAGAGAGAGAGAGAGAGAGAGAGAGAGAGAGAGAGAGAGAGAGAGAGAGAGAGAGAGAGAGAGAGAGAGAGAGAGAGAGAGAGAGAGAGAGAGAGAGAGAGAGAGAGAGAGAGAGAGAGAGAGAGAGAGAGAGAGAGAGAGAGAGAGAGAGAGAGAGAGAGAGAGAGAGAGAGAGAGAGAGAGAGAGAGAGAGAGAGAGAGAGAGAGAGAGAGAGAGAGAGAGAGAGAGAGAGAGAGAGAGAGAGAGAGAGAGAGAGAGAGAGAGAGTTTAGTTGGAGTTGCGGTTCGAGTGATAAGAGATGGGTATAAGGGTAAAACAATTTAAATTTCAAAGGTTGGATTGTATATACGTAGGAAAGGCACAAGTTATACAAGCATCACATGGCCGTGTACATTGTTTTTAGCATAGCTACGTACATCCTAATCCATTGTCCTCACATCTTCTATTATTATAAAATGGTTTTCTCTCCTGACGCCACATGATACCATGTCGAATTAAGACTTGCCGCTACTATGTTCCTCGCGATCCAAAACACATCATTTTGTTAGATGAATATATCTATTCGCATTTCCATATATACAAGTAGTCTGTAACTGTCATGTCAATGCACATCAATAAGCGCTTATGTATATAAAGAGATCCATTGCAGCCACTATATATCCCGACAATACTCTAAGATTTTTTAAACTTTTAATTATGGTCATGAGATAAAACATAGGAAAGGCTGGACTTGCAGGCAGATAGTGGACTAACATAAGACGTCATCATATTTACTCAGTCACGAGCATATCTAACATTATCCACGCTTCATGTGACTCGACATCGGATTCGTACTGCTTATATATCTTTTAAACATCCAAAAGTTGTTTTTATATCATTGCAAAGTATTATTATTCAGATATTATATGTTTGTTAGTATTTGATTGTATAAGATGCTTAGACATATATATTAAACAACTATGTTTACAAATACAAAATAGTAGTACTCAATTTCTGTTACATATTGTAATAGTGGATTAGACTTAAAAAAATGTGCTTATAATACTGTCTTATTTTTGAGTTTGAGAGGAAGGAAAATAATAATAATAATAATAATAATAATAATAATAATAAATAGATGTATTGTATTATACGGAGATTATTATGATTTTGAACCTAAAACAAATATATAGGAAAATTGTACATTTTGGATACGAATGTGATCATATTAAGCGGGTTTAGTTTAGAGTGCAATATTATCTTTAAAATAAATTAGATAGAAATTATATTTATATCCATAACCTAGATAATTTAAGTTTTATAAAAAAATCAAAAAAATTTGTACAATATTTATTATACTTCATTTTTTAAAATTTATGTTTTGGACTTCGGAAATATTATTATCACTATTTTATAAATATATTCTTAATTTAAATATTTAAAGATTAGATGAAATAATTTATAAAAAATTCTGCTTTACATATTTGAGTTGTTGATATATTCATATTTTAGATTTACAAAGAATTTTAATACACATATCGAAAAAGTATATATAGTTATTTTATTAACTAACCTATACTATATCGTAATAAAATAATTTTAAAATAATAGTTAGTTTAATATGTATTTGCTGATTTATAATATTTTTTGTACATAATAATATATGGTCGTATATTCTATAGCCAGATTAAAATTTTATGTAAGTATAAATATATAATCATCAAAACATACTATTCCGTTTGTTTGGTGTGTTTTACATTTGTTTTAGGTTATCTCTAGCAAATTACTAACATAACATAAAGCAAAAATAAATCTTCAAATATAATATAAATAAAAAAAGTGTTAATAGTAGCAATTACTGGCATTGTTCTAAATAACTATAAAATATATTCAACTAAGATTACCTCAAAGTTAAAACCTTATTCTCCATTGTATTAGATACCTGACCATAATCCTGGTCACCATCGCCTGAAGATTACAAGACAGCTTCCACCACAAAAAAATATTTACTTAAATCAGCCATTTTTTAAAAAAAATTATCTACAAAATTTATAAAAATGGCCAATTTTTTCAAAATTGCTTGTGGTCTTTTTTATGTCAGGACCGGTACTGATCCTGGTATTTGAAAAGTCAATCCAATTCTCTTAACATAATCACACTTATAACCAACTGAATATAGAAGAAAATTTACACAAAATTATATATTTTATAAAAATCGATATATCGAATTTCGCACGTAGCGCAGGCCTGCCCTAGTCATATATATAGCTAGGTACGTACTACGCCTCTGTCCGTTTTATTTGCTGTTTGCTTATATATGTGTACAACTTCATACGTATGTAGCCTTTTGTCTTCACCATTATTTGTAAATTTATGATTAAGGTGGAGCGGCAACTAAGACCAAAAATCATTATATATTAACGTTTTATTACATACTAGTATGTTTGTTAACAACCAACACTAACCATCGTCCAAAAATTAGCAACAACATGAAATTCCCTTCATCTAATTAATTAATGTAAATAATATATCTAAATGTTATGTACGATCCAGCTATAAGCCTCAGTTAGGTCGTAAGTGTGAGTAAACTTTAAGTTTTAATATTTTAGGAGATTAATATTCGATAAAAGATTGCCACATAAAGCTAACTATCATGTAACAAGCGCTGGGAAAAGTGGTTGTTCACTCGCGATCAAATATAACACATGCGATATATATATACATCACAAGAACAAGTTAAAAGTAAAACCAAGGACAAAAATAAAGAAAGGGTGGTCCATACAATATGTATATTGGGCAATTAGTAGAAGGTTTCGTCAAAGATATTCAATTGATTACAAAACCTTCTGCCTTAGCCCTAACTGTTGGGTTGTGTCCAAATTAAGGCTGTTTAGGTGTCAATCTTTTATATATTAAAGTCGCAAATGTCTTCGCTAATCATCGATAATGTCATGTGGAATCTTTTAAAACAAAATTAAGAAAAATAATTTAAACAAAATAAAGCGGACAAGAGAAAAAACAGAAACCATATAACAGTTTTTTTAAACAAGCCACACGACGACGAATGACCCTTTTTTTTTGTGCAACACCAATGACCCTTCTTCTTTGTCCATGATCTTTTTTTCATTACTTTAAAATCTCTCCGATTCCAAACTGATCGAAAACAGAGAATACTAAACGCCTATGATTCTTTTTTCATTTCAATATTCTAATTCATAATTGGAGCCATATGGAATGTTTCGATCTAATGCATAGTACAATTTATATCTAATCAGATTTCAGCAACCCATATTATCCAGTGACACTATCTCCCTTCTTTGTATATATTTGTTAGCTTCAGCGGAGCATTACATGCTTTAAGAAGGTTTCTGAAAGAATGGATTGGTGGATATGAATTGCTGGAGGTTCAATTGGATCAAAGAGACTATAGGACAAAAAGCATGAAAGAAGAGGAAGATATAAAACATACAGACGCTGATGCAAACGTGGTAACTGGGAAAGTTTTTTTTTTGTTTACATTTAAAAAAAAAATTTGCGTTTCCATAAAGATACATTGTTTTCCTACTGTACAATAGGTTTTACATCAAAATGTGGATTGAAAACATCTTTAAAGTAATGTATGCTTATATTTAAATGTAGATACTATAGTATTATGCATTTTGTTTCTTTGGTGCTAATATGGTTATGCGTGGCTGGTTTTCATATAGGGTCCCCAGTTTCATGAGTCTGCTACCCGTTATTTCATCATTATAGTCTCTTCATTAATTCTCGTATTTTGGATCTTGCATGTGATTTCAGTTCCCATTATATATGCCTTTTATTAAAAAACTTTGTTGTCGACTTGTGTAGTTTTTTTTGACTTGTTTAGTTATTTATAGAGTGATGCACTATATTGATCATAGTGTAATTAATTCAATGCTTGGATATATTAGTAAAATAGTGAATCCCTCAGCTGAAATTTTGGGAAGTAAGACCTATCTTATTTGTGATTTGTAATTCAAAAATACACTTGTTTTTGAAAACTAGACTTTCTTACATGTAATAAAACGCTTATCCTTGTTTTAATTAGTAACTTTTATAATCATACTATTAATTTAGGAAGTATATAACTAAAAATTAAACTTGGAAAATATTATTATCACTATTTTATAAATATATTCTTAATTTAAATATTTAAAGATTAGATGAAATAATTTATAAAAATTCTGCTTTACATATTTGAGTTGTTGATATATTCATATTTTAGATTTACAAAGAATTTTAATACACATATCTAAAAGTATATATAGTTATTTTATTAACTAACCTATACTATATCGTAATAAAATAATTTTAAAATAATAGTTAGTTTAATATGTATTTGCTGATTTATAATATTTTTGTACATAATAATATATGGTCGATATTCTATAGCCGATTAAAATTTTATGTAAGTATAAATATATAATCATCAAAACATACTATTAGTTTGTTTGGTGTGTTTTACATTTGTTTTAGGTTATCTCTAGCAAATTACTAACATAACATAAAGCAAAAATAAATCTTCAAATATAATATAAATAAAAAAGTGTTAATAGTAGCAATTCTTGGCATTGTTCTAAATAACTATAAAATATATTCAACTAAGATTACCTCAAAGTTAAAACCTTATTCTCCATTGTATTAGATACCTTGACCATAAAAAGAATCCTGGTCAGTACCGGCCTTGAGGGGAAGCATTACAAGCATCAGCTTCCAGCCCACAAAAAATATTTACTTAAATCAGCCATTTTTTAAAAAAAATTATCTACAAAATTTATAAAATGGCCAATTTTTCAAAATTGCTTGTGGTCTTTTTATGTCGGACCGGTCTGATCCCGGTATTTGATCATTATAGTCTCTTCATTAATTCTCGTATTTTGGATCTTGCATGTGATTTCTTTTCCAATTATATATGCCTTCTATAAAAAAAACTTTGTTGTCGACTTGTGTAGTTTTTTTTGACTTGTTTAGTTATTTATAGAGTGATGCAGTATATTGAACATACTGTAATTAATACAATACTTAGAATTTTCAGAGCTGGTGAATCCCTCAGCTGACATTTCGAAGTAAGAGCTATCTTCGTGGCTATATGCATAATGGATCCTTGTTAATTTTACCCGGATTATATATTATTGTTCTATATAACGTATATACAAAAGCTGGATATTTTGAACATAAGCTTTACTTAAAACACGAAAATCATGTGGTTGAATTTTCTGAAACGTCAAAAGAATGAGGAACATATTTGACAAGAGGCCACTGGTGTTTCAACAAAAAGGCAAAGAAGTGTACTAAATGCTCCAGTGGGAGAAAAGATTCCTAACGGAGGTCCCTTTGGGGACATCCGATAAAAAAGATTCCTAACGGAGAATTTTACGTGGTGGTCGCTCATGTCACTCACATCCAGATAAACAAACTGAAGAAACTGGGCAGATTTTGATCCAAAAAAAACTGGGCAGATAAAACTAATTTGGGCCTAATTTGGGCCATAACGTTATCCATACAAATACACAGTTACACACCCGAATATGGACAAGTTAGGTTTAACAGCAATTGGCGCTTAAGGGCAGAAACAGATGTGGTCTGGATCATTTGCTAACGTCTTTTGAAACCACCAAAATTGTCAGTTTGTCACCCACCACCCTCTCAGGAAAGACAAAAACAATGACCGTTTCTATCTTCTGTTACTGAACCAATCAACGGTCTATCGATTTACTAAATTGAAAGGTGTTTGTTTGGTTTTGGTGCCCGATCTTTCCTTTTTTACTTTTCAAAACCTTCTCCATAAAATGTTCTCTTTTGTTTCCGATCCAACAACAAAAGATAAAGTTGATTCCGTCGCTCGTCATAGGTCGTAGTACTCAAGAGGCACCATCCCACACACGTTTCGTGGGTATATAAATAAATGACTGGTCCAACAGGTTCCAAACCGGCGAGGGAAATCTTCCTAACGTCATCATCTCTCTCCTTCTCTTCTTTCTTTCCTCTTGTGCCTCCTCTGACGATGATGCTGCTGCGATAGAGCTAAACATAGAAGCTGCATCCCCAACATCTCGTGGGAAACTTTTGAAAGCTTCTTCACGATCAGGCTCCGAAATGTCGTGTCTGACTCACGTCACGATGCAGCCTGCTCCCTCCCTCCCTCCGTTCCGACCAAGGTCGCCTTACGACCCCGAGAGAATCCCAGCGTCCGTTTTTGGCAAGAAGGCCAAGGATTTGAACTGGAGTGGCGAGTCGTTGTTTAGTCTGAGAATGTCCAACTACGAAGCGTTTCGTCAGAGCAATCTAAGGCCTGAAGAATTATTAGCTTACTCACCTTCTTTAAAAGTCAAGTCTGAGGATGCGGAGGAAGAGGAGGAGATAGCTCAAGTGATGAAAAAGAAGAAGACATCGGTTGCGGAGGAGACTAATAACATTCATGGGGAGAAGTCCTTATCACCAACTCCTTCGGCTTACTCATACCCCAGCGGTTTTGCTCAACTATACCAAGCGCCGCCGTCTACCAAAGTTCAATCTATTTCCCTTCCTGTCAGCGAGAAAAAGAGCAAGAAGACGAGAAAGAAGACAAGAAAGAACAATAAGAAGGAGAAAAAGAATAATAACAAGTACTGTTGTTCCATATGCTCTTGGTTGTTTTCAGGGTTTTCAAGGTGTCGCAAATGTTGCTGCTGCTGCTGCCAATAACGTTTCCTTTCTTCTTCTTGATGAAGCTGCAGCCTCTTGATTAAGCCATCATGACACTTAAGAGTTGACATCTAATCTCTACACAAAAACGAATCCTGATTAACTCTATGCAAATTATGCATTCTTCTTACAAATGGCTATCCACTTTTTTTTTTGTCCTATGCTTTTGTTTTTGATTCCAGCTTATTTTATTTATTCATACAATGATAAAAAGTTTATAACAAATTCTGAGTAAAAGTTGTGTGTAACGTTTGAATTATGACAATGAAGAAGACATGGAAAATCCACACAATTATCCTTTTTGACTTTTTAAAATTTTAATTATCAGTTCAGACCAAAATACACAATCTACATTATTACAAGACGATCTACATTATTACAAGACAATACTGTCTATTAGATTCTTCAATTATGAAAATTTCGCAAGTCCTTGATCTTTTGTTTGTGTTATAGAAAATGACAAGAATAGCCTTAGTGCCAGGGGTAATCCGTATAACGGCTGGAGGGATGAATACTAACAACTTGTCTGCTCAAGCAATCATTTCAAAGCGAAAACAAAAGTGGAAACGTAAAGGGCAGAGGAGAGCCCTTCTTCTTCTTCTTCTTCTTCTTCGTGAAGAAGCTGCTGATCTTCAGAAAAAGGAAACGACTTTATTTTTCTAACAAAGTAGATTTCATCATTAAATTAAGGTATTTACTGATCCATAGATTCTGGATTAGACATCCTTTGATTGGTTCTTCTTCTTTGGATCATCTCTAGGTTTTTATCATTTGAAAGTCACGAGCTTGCAGATCTATCGATGGGGTGAGATTCTCCTCCCAGTTTCTGTTTTTGTCTCTTATACAGAATCTATTGTTGTTTCATTGATTCAGATTTTTTTTTTAATTATGTGCTGCTCTGTTCAATGATAGAGAATACCCTAGTTTAGATTGTTTTTTGGCTATTTTGAAACTAACAAGGATGTGTTGTTGGGGAGATGCTGAGAGCTTGTGTGGGTTTTGTAACAGAGCAGTGGCTGTGTGGCTTGCTACAGAGCAACTGAAACTCTAAAGGATCCTCCACCTTTTAATTCCTTAGCTCAAAAAAAGAAACATCCGAGCGGCGTCTCTGAAGATTTCTGGTCAACAAGCACGGTTGATATGGACAGCATCACCTTCCCTTCTCAGGGAGGAAGCTTATCATCATCCAACCAGACTTTTGATTCTCAGTCTGGTGCTAGAAACTCAAATGCCCCTCCTGAGTTTGTAAACCAAGGTACTTACTTTCCCTTTGCGGATAATCACGGTAGGTAGGGATGTATGGTGTTTTGAGATGGTTGGATATGAAGTGGGTCTTCTATGTGTGTTGCAGGTCTTCTTCTTTGGAATCAGACGAGGGAGAGGTGGGTGGGGAAGGAAAGAGCCAGTAACCCACCGGAACGCAAGCAAGGAGCCAAGATAAAGTGAGGTTCCTTCACTACACACTATTATCTCCTCAAAAGCCAATGCTAAAAGACTATTTATCTGCAGTTGGAATGCAGCATCGTATGATAACTTGCTGGGGAGCAACAAGATGTTTCCCCAACCCATTCCTCTCAATGTAAGTTAATCAAACTCTCTCTGGCATTAAGGGAAATTCACGGTGGATTGATTGTATTGCTACTGATGAAAAAAAAACAGGAGATGGTGGATTTTCTAGTGGAGGTTTGGGAAAAAGATGGTCTATATGACTAATGAACAAAGACTTGAAAGACATACACACACACACACACTGGTTCAGACGTTATCACTTGGAATTGTTGTAACATCTTTCACTTGGAATTGTTGAAGAAAACCGCGAAATGCGGCTCTCAGACGTTATCATCGTAAATGAGAAAATCTCTTCTTGTACCCATCTTCAAGGCTAATGATATTTGGAGTCAGTATCTCAGTCTAAGACATGTCTTGTGTCTCTTGTTCTGACTTGCACCTCCTCTTGGTGATATATTTAGATAGAATCTGTGAAGTGTAAACCTGCTACGAATACTATTTGGGCTGGTGAAAATGGACTTAGAGACTGATGTCTCGACTTGACCACTCGGTGTCTCGATCAGAAACATGTCTTGTTTATTCTGTCCAATTAGATAGCAGAAGGGCCCATTATCTTGGGCTTTTTCTATAGTCTTGAGTGGGAATCAACAGAGGAAAAGAATATTCGCCGATGACTAAATAGTACTACGTGTTGATCTCAAAGAGGTCTCTCACTGAACTATTATGTCCCACCCCAGTGTAATAAGGATCACGTGGAGAAAGAAGGAAAAAATCTATTTTTGACCGAAAAAAGGAATGTAATATTATTAGAAGAAGAAACATGATACAAATATAGAACATAATCTTTTTAAAAAAAATACTGTTTAAACTGGAGAGACACGCAAACATGCGTATCCATTTGGATCACAACGGTTGTTACCAGTACAAGGAAAGGAAGACCAGAAATCTGCTATAAAAGGAGAAGTGTGAGAGAGTCTGTTTTGTGTGTCAAGGTCGAAGAGAGAGAGAGAGAGAGAGATAAAGAGAGAAGATGACCAACATTGACGAGCACTTGTCCATTGAGCTACCAGCTCCTTCTTCATGGAAGAAACTGGTATATCTATCTTTCTATCTTTTCCCCTTCTTTGTGAGATTTTACTTCTTTTAGTTCCCTTACAAATTGATATCTGTATAAAAAGGGTGTTGTTTTGTCTGCTCTGCTTTCCCTTTTGAGTAAGTTTCTTTTGTGTTCTTGTGGTCTAGAGTTTACGTAAGATTTGAAGAATTTAATGTATTAACAAGTTCTGAGGTTTGTTTGTGATCTTTATGTTCAGTTCCATGTTTAGATGATAATTTAAAGCTTATGGGTTTCTTAAGGAATGGTTGGTCTAGGGTGTATGTTCAATTCTCTGTGGAAATTTTATAATTTAATGATAGTTTAATGCTTTAAGTGTTTCTTAAGGAATCAAAATTAGGGCCTTTTGTCTATAGATTGTGTCTGGAGAAGCCATATGTTGTTGCTAGATCATTGCTATGTGCGGTAACATGTGTATTGGTTGTGAATTAATGGAAAGGGGGCTTGTTTGTTTGCAGTTTTATCCGGAGCTACCAGGTGCTGCACCGAAAACGCCAAAGGTTGAGTTCATAGCTCCAACTGGTGAAAGGATCAAGTCACGCAGGCAGCTCGGGAAGTACCTGAGGGCTCATCCTGGGAGCCCTCACATCTCTGAGTTTGATTGGACGAATGGGGAGGCTCCAAGGCGATCTCCAAGGATCCTTCAAAAGGTGAAGGCTAGAACAGCGCCCACTCCTGACGAAGAGATTCCCATTCCCATGAAGAAAAGACGCTCTTCTCGCTAAGGAGGACAGTGCTGAGAAAGAGGAAGAGGCACGAGAAGCGGTGGCTGTTGCTGAGGAGAATGTGGAAAACGCAGAGCCTGTTGTTAAGGAGAACGAAGAGGGTGAGAAGGCTGAGGCTGAGAAGGATGAGGAGCAAGCAGAGATTGCAGAGGCTGAGAAAGAGAACGAGGGTGAAAAGACTGAGGCTGAGAACAAGGAGGGAGAAGTCGTGGCAGACAAGAAAGAGCCTATGGAAGTGGATACCTCTGAGGTTGAGACTGAGGAACAGCTGAAGAATCTCCTAAGGTTGCTGAGGAGAAAGGAGAGGAGAAGCCTGCAGAGGAAGAGACTGAGAACAAGGGGAATGCGACTTCTGGTGAGCCTAACCTTGCTGATAAGGGGATTGAGACCAAAGAAGCTGACGAGGAGAAGGCAGATGGTGAGCCCAAGCTTGATGCAGACGCAGAAGCTGATAACTTGCTGGGGAGCAACAAGATGTTTCCCCAACCCATTCCTCTCAATGTAAGTTAATCAAACTCTCTCTGGCATTAAGGGAAATTCACGGTGGATTGATTGTATTGCTACTGATGAAAAAACAGGAGATGGTGGATTTTCTAGTGGAGGTTTGGGAAAAAGATGGTCTATATGACTAATGAACAAAGACTTGAAAGACATACACACACACACACTGGTTCAGACGTTATCACTTGGAATTGTTGTAACATCTTTCACTTGGAATTGTTGAAGAAAACCGCGAAATGCGGCTCTCAGACGTTATCATCGTAAATGAGAAAATCTCTTCTTGTACCCATCTTCAAGGCTAATGATATTTGGAGTCAGTATCTCAGTCTAAGACATGTCTTGTGTCTCTTGTTCTGACTTGCACCTCCTCTTGGTGATATATTTAGATAGAATCTGTGAAGTGTAAACCTGCTACGAATACTATTTGGGCTGGTGAAAATGGACTTAGAGACTGATGTCTCGACTTGACCACTCGGTGTCTCGATCAGAAACATGTCTTGTTTATTCTGTCCAATTAGATAGCAGAAGGGCCCATTATCTTGGGCTTTTCTATAGTCTTGAGTGGGAATCAACAGAGGAAAAGAATATTCGCCGATGACTAAATAGTACTACGTGTTGATCTCAAAGAGGTCTCTCACTGAACTATTATGTCCCACCCCAGTGTAATAAGGATCACGTGGAGAAAGAAGGAAAAAAATCTATTTTTGACCGAAAAAAAGGAATGTAATATTATTAGAAGAAGAAACATGATACAAATATAGAACATAATCTTTTTAAAAAAAATACTGTTTAAACTGGAGAGACACGCAAACATGCGTATCCATTTGGATCACAACGGTTGTTACCAGTACAAGGAAAGGAAGACCAGAAATCTGCTATAAAAGGAGAAGTGTGAGAGAGTCTGTTTTGTGTGTCAAGGTCGAAGAGAGAGAGAGATAAAGAGAGAAGAGAAGATGACCAACATTGACGAGCACTTGTCCATTGAGCTACCAGCTCCTTCTTCATGGAAGAAACTGGTATATCTATCTTTCTATCTTTTTCCCCCTTCTTTTGTGAGATTTTACTTCTTTTTAGTTCCCTTACAAATTGATATCTGTATAAAAAAGGGTGTTGTTTTGTCTGCTCTGCTTTCCCTTTTGAGTAAGTTTCTTTTGTGTTCTTGTGGTCTAGAGTTTACGTAAGATTTGAAGAATTTAATGTATTAACAAGTTCTGAGGTTTGTTTGTGATCTTTATGTTCAGTTCCATGTTTAGATGATAATTTAAAGCTTATGGGTTTCTTAAGGAATGGTTGGTCTAGGGTGTATGTTCAATTCTCTGTGGAAATTTTATAATTTAATGATAGTTTAATGCTTTAAGTGTTTCTTAAGGAATCAAAATTAGGGCCTTTTGTCTATAGATTGTGTCTGGAGAAGCCATATGTTGTTGCTAGATCATTGCTATGTGCGGTAACATGTGTATTGGTTGTGAATTAATGGAAAGGGGGCTTGTTTGTTTGCAGTTTTATCCGGAGCTACCAGGTGCTGCACCGAAAACGCCAAAGGTTGAGTTCATAGCTCCAACTGGTGAAAGGATCAAGTCACGCAGGCAGCTCGGGAAGTACCTGAGGGCTCATCCTGGGAGCCCTCACATCTCTGAGTTTGATTGGACGAATGGGGAGGCTCCAAGGCGATCTCCAAGGATCCTTCAAAAGGTGAAGGCTAGAACAGCGCCCACTCCTGACGAAGAGATTCCCATTCCCATGAAGAAAAGACGCTCTTCTCTCGCTAAGGAGGACAGTGCTGAGAAAGAGGAAGAGGCACGAGAAGCGGTGGCTGTTGCTGAGGAGAATGTGGAAAACGCAGAGCCTGTTGTTAAGGAGAACGAAGAGGGTGAGAAGGCTGAGGCTGAGAAGGATGAGGAGCAAGCAGAGATTGCAGAGGCTGAGAAAGAGAACGAGGGTGAAAAGACTGAGGCTGAGAACAAGGAGGGAGAAGTCGTGGCAGACAAGAAAGAGCCTATGGAAGTGGATACCTCTGAGGTTGAGACTGGAGGAACAGCTGAAGAATCTCCTAAGGTTGCTGAGGAGAAAGGAGAGGAGAAGCCTGCAGAGGAAGAGACTGAGAACAAGGGGAATGCGACTTCTGGTGAGCCTAACCTTGCTGATAAGGGGATTGAGACCAAAGAAGCTGACGAGGAGAAGGCAGATGGTGAGCCCAAGCTTGATGCAGACGCAGAAGCTGATAAGGCGAACGGAGCAGAAGAAGCTGAGGAGAAGAAGGCAGAAGGTGCTGCAGCTGTGATGGAGGAGAAAATCAACGACGTGGCGGGGGAAGACACAAGCGAAAGCATGGAGTTTGATGTTCTTGTCTGATTGTTGTATGTTCTGGTAGAACTAATGTGTCTGTAGTTCAAGTTCATTACCATTAGACTTTTGTACTTTTGGTGACTTTTTTTTTTTTTAATGTTAAGCAATCAGTCTGTTTGTTTTCTCATCATACCATCTATAGATGAATGATTTTACCAGCAAAAAAAAAAAAAAAACTTAGACGCACAACAAGTGATGGCAAATAAAAGCAAAGCAGAAGATAATTACATAGTAAGATTGAAGAGTTAAATACAGAAGTGAGAACGTAAACTATAAAAGAGCAGCCAATGATGGATTACATAGTAAGATGGAAGAGTTAAATACAGAACCTGAGAACTCATCTTGAAATCTGAAATTTTCATTGTATTTTTTTCCAATTTGAAGTTTTAATTTTTTTTAATACGTTACATAAAAAAAACTGTTGAGGTTCTAATCATTCCCTAATTTCTAGCATCGACATTACTTTTTTTTTTTTTTTGTGTATCAGTTATCAATTATTGCATATCTTCTTAATATCTTTTCTTTCAAGTTATATGTGTATCAGTTATACACAAAATATTTTTTGAATCATCTCTGTTCTTGTAAGAGAAACCAAATCGAGCATCTATGCTGTGGGATCACTTCACCACCGAGACCACAGATAGCTCTGGAACTACCAAAGCCTTTTGCAAGCACTGCAACAAAGCCTATTCTTACATGACTAGTTCAGGAACCAGCCATCTTAAGCGTCACACTGAGTTGTGTATTTGTGCTAACTACCCAAAGACCAATCAGCTACCACCTCCCAAGAAACGTCAGAGTTCTTTTGCAAACGTCTCTCTAGATCAAGATCACTGCAACCATGAGATGACAAAGATGATCATCATCCATGATTACCCTCTTCGTATGGTCGACCATTTTGCTGGTTTCTTGAAGGCTCTTCGTCCCCAGTTCAGTATGCCAAGCTTAGACACCATTCATGATGATTGTGTCTTAATGTTCTTGTCCCAGAAGCAGAAACTTTCAGACATCATTGCACAGATTCCTGGAGGTGTTAACCTTACAGTAGACTTGTGGTCTTCAAAGCAATCAGTGGGTTACGCCTTTGTTTCCGGACACTTTGTAGATAAAGACTGGAACTTAACTCACCTCCTTCTCAATGTATCTGTAGTTGCTTCTCCTGATTCAGATTCTGCGTTGAACCAACCTCTCGCAGCTTGCTTGTTTGAATGGAAACTGGAAGGGAAGGTTTCAAGCATCACTGTCAGCCAAACCTGTTGCATTGATAATCTCAGAGGTTTCTTGTCTGTCAAGAACCAGTATGTGCTGAATGGTCAGTTGTTGATGGGGAAATGCTATGCTCGCATCCTAAGCAGTATGGCTCAAGAAGCACTTGTAGATGAGCAGTTGATAAAGAAAGTCAGAGACAGCGTCAAGTTTATTAAGACAAACGAAACTTGTGGAGACAAATACGATGGACTGAAGAAACTATTTCCAGCTCAGTACAAAGATCTTAACGTTGACAACAAAACCAGATGGGACACAAGTTACAACATGTTGTTGGCTGCTTATGAACAGAGACAACTCTTGTCTTGTTTGGAAACCTGTTGTCCTGATTACAAAATATCTTCAGTATCTCTTGAAGATTGGAGAAAGATTGATGGTCTCTGCTCGTGCTTGAAGGTTCTTTCCGAAGCGGGTAATGTCTTGACAAGGCCAAAGCATTTGACAGCAAACGAGTTGTACCATGAGATGATTAAAATTCAGGTAGAGCTGAGCCATGCAGCAACGGGTGAAGAAGACCCGGATGTCAGAAACCTTGCAAGCTCGTTGTGGGAGAGATTTGACGTGTATTGGAGAGGATGCTTCCTGGTTTTGGCGGTTGCTGTGTTCATGGATCCTCGGTGCAAGATGCAGGTAATTAAAGATAACTTCACTGAGTTGTATGGTGAAGAAGATGCTGAAAAATGGATCAAGACTGTCAGTGATTCTGTCCATGATCTGTACCTTAGCTACGGTGAACAAAACCTGTTGGATGCTAATGTGGATCATGCACAATCAGGTGATGAGACAAGTTCCCAAGTAGAGAAAACCACAGAGTCACACCAACATGAGGGACAACATAAGGTAGAGAAGCAAGAACTTGGTGATGATTCTCAAGCACAGCCACTAGCAGATGAAGACCACATAGGTGATGTGATTCTCCAGGAATTAGGGACTACTCTTGTTACAATTGGAGACTCGTTGTCAGACTTTGAGATTTTCCTCACGGAGCTGAACCGATACCTAGGAGAAACGTTGGTTATGGGGTCAGAAGACTTTGACGTTCTAAGCTGGTGGAGGCTCAACAGCAACAACTACCCTACCCTCTCTAAGATAGCTGCGGATATTCTCCCCATCTCCTGCAGCACCGTCTCACCTGATTCAGTATTTGACACAGAAGTGAAAGAGATGGACAATTATAGAACCTCTCTTCCTCGTGTAACCTTGGAAGCTCTCTTGTGCACCAAAGATTGGCTCAGAAACCAAGCATTATGACAATCTTGAGGTTTTGACTCCGTTTCCTTTTTTAGATTTGTTTCATTAGTTTTGATATCTGAACCAATTTTTTTCTAAGTGAAAGCAAACTGTCAGTTTCAGTCTTATAATGTTGTAACAAAGCTAAGAATGAGATGATGAGAACGAAAAAGCATAGGTTATTCTTATTGATTAGCAGGCTCTTATATAGCCTTTTAACATAAAAACAACTGCCTCCTACTTTCTCGGAGGTCTTTAACAACTTGGAAACAAAAGATATTTTGCGACACGCATACTTAACTAGACGGAAGAGGCCATGCATGCATCATGCATGGCTATTAATATGGTGGTCCAGGAGGATGCTGCAGACCGAAAGGTCTTGGAAACAAGATATCTTCGGGAGGTGGAGGTCTTGGAGGAGGCGGTGGAGGAGGACGGAGAGGCCCTGGATGATGCGGTGGTCTTGGTGGCTGTGGGTGGTAGATAGCTACGATAGGTGAATGATGGCCATGTGGAGGAGGAGGGCTAGGCTCTGGATGCGGTGGTCCTGGTGGCGGTGGGTGCAGGTAGAGAGGTGGAGTAGGAGGAGGAGGCTCATGATGCGGTGGTGGAGGATGGCGATGAGGAGAAGGCATTCTGGTTTTGAGCTTTGTTATTGCAACATATATGTTGTGTACTTAGTTTATATAATATCAAGTTGTTACCAACAAGTCTTTGAAGTGTTAGAGAGTCCCAATTGGTCACTAGTAAGATGTTAGGTACAATGGAATGGTAGTTATCTACCGAATCTTTACTGTAGAAAATTTTCGAAATAGTAATAAAAATTGCATGTAAATAAGATTCATATTTCACATGCTGTGTCTAATTATTCTAATTTTATGATCTTTTTCAAGTTACGAATTCTAGAGAGATACGTAATGGTTGTGGGTTTTTTGTGTACTTCGTTTATATAGTCTTTGACGTGTTAGAGAGTCCCATTTGTCATTAGTAAGATGTTAGGTACAATGGAATGGTAGTTATTATCTAACCTAATCTTTATCGTCGAGAACTACAACTTCGGAATAATAATAATAAAAATTGCATGGAAAAAGATTCATATTTCACATGCTCTCTCTAATTATTCAATTTTTGTATAAACTTTTCAAGTTATGTTTTTAAATTCTAGAGAGATATTGTTCAATGCTACCTTAAAGTTATGTTAAGGATGCAAATAATACAAAGACAATCTGGCCATGGAAGCTATCTTGTGCACCAAGGATTGGCTCAAAAACCAAACATTATGACAATCTTAAGGTTTTAACTCCATTTACCTCTTTTTATATTTGTTTTTTTTACGAATCTTTTTTTAGATTTATTTCAATAAATTTGATATATGAAACCATTTTTTCTAAGTGAAAGTAAACCATCACTATTTACCTTTTGATTGCATTGATGCCTTAGATCCTGGATACAGTCTCATGAACTAAACTATAAAATTTTCTGTTTTCTTCAGCGCTCAAGCTTTGCTAAACTTAGCCAAAACCTCTTACAATTTCCATGAAATAGATTTCCTTTAGTGACAGCACATGATTTCTCGAATGGTCGTCCTAACCAATCCTCCTTCTGGTTATACCTGAAACCATCAACAGTCAATTTAAACATACAAAAATATGCATTTTTAGTTGGTCTGTAAACGGGCTAGAGTTAATTAATCCCAATAATAATAAAAAACGATAGCCCAGCCCACATCAAGGTTAAAAACACGAAAAAACGACGCTGTTGTAAGATTTAGGTCTTTGGTACTTAGTCAATATCTAGTGGGTGAGAGCGGCCCCAAAATCTTTAATGGGCCTTTTACTGAATCATAATAATATTTGAGGTTGCGTTGTTACTACGAGCTTAATATATAAAAAGAGTATTCCTACCGAATACACAGAGATCCGTCGTCTGAAACTCTGCTTTTTCCCCAAATTCTCAGATCAGCATCAAACCCTAGCTCTACAAATCCGTCATGTCGTCCAAGCAAGGTAAATCAAATTAGTGTTCATGTTCTTCTTAATGATATTCGATTCATTATCAATTGATTCGTTTGCGATCTGCTAATCGCTTTTTCGTGCTTAAACAGGAGGAAAGGCTAAACCTTTGAAGCAGCCTAAAGCTGATAAGAAGGAATACGATGAGGTGATGACAACACATAATCATATCTCTTGCTCCGGTCTAATCATTTTATATAAGCTCTGTTTTTTTTTTTACCCGCAAATCTTATATCAATGTTTTCTAGACAATCTTTATACACTTTTTCTAATTTTTCTTGAATGTTGATTGGGCTTATTGCTGCAGCACGATATGGCCAACATTCAGAAGAAGAAAGACGAGGAAAAGGTTTGTTCCCTCTGTGCTTGTTTCCTTCCTCTCTTGCTCATGTTAAGTTTTGCATCTAGTTAGACTTCTTTAGGGAGATGGTTTTTCTAAAAAACTGTAAAATGCCACTTTGGTCACCTTGTCAAATCTGAGCACTAGTAATGACATTATACCTAGTGAATTGAACATGATGGGGTGGTCGCTTTGTTAATTGGTTGCTGGTTTAGATAGGTCGGTTTTTTAATTGGTTGCTGGTTTAGAGATCCATTACGGTATCTTTTTAATAAATTGATGGAAATGGCATTGGCTGGGACGCTTACTTCAACGATAATTTGATGAAAACGTGAACACTGACCCGCAATAAGATGTTTACTTTTCACTTTGTTTCGACCCAATGATGCCAAAATAAAGATGCTTACTTACTTTGTTTCGACCCAATGATGCAAAAATATTTTTTTTTTAGCCTCTCTTTCGCATGAGAAGGACAGAGAGGGATTGTTTGTTATGTGAAAGTCTGACCCTTTTTGAATGGGAATGGTAAAAACAGGCACTTAAAGAACTAAGAGCCAAGGCATCGCAGAAAGGATCTTTTGGAGGCTCTGGTCTTAAGAAGAGCGGCAAGAAATGATCCCGTTTTATATCCATGAAAAAGCCTGTCTTTGACCAGTGCTTATTTATCAACTTTTAATGTTGTGTAACTTCCTATCATTGGCTGTATGAGAATGACTTTGCCTATCTATCCCATAACATATGTTTGCTTCCGCCACCTTTTTTTTTTCATTTCAAAAGAAAAAGAAAGATGTTTTCCATTTAAAAACCAAGTGACGCCATCGTTCTTCATTTCCTGATTCAAGATTCAGTTTGGTCCAATCTTAGAACCTGTTGGTTGTCATAGATTGAAGACAATATATATGTTGCATTCATAACATAAAAGACTATAAGATGAGGTAGTAACAAGTAACTGAAGGTGCAGGTTTCTTTTTATACAAAGATGTAAGTGAAATGCTTTGAGCTGCTGTAATGGATAAGTGCATACTCTAAACGAAATAAGCTTCACCCTAGCCTGAAAGCTAATATGCTGATCCAAGAGGGGTCTTAGAGCCTGAAAGAGCCTGCCTTTCTTCTTGAACCCTTGTTACTGGAAGTAGTGAGCGGATCAGAGAACTCGTAGTACATGTCAGTGAAGAAGTTGTCAACAATGTCGAGGTACACAGGGCTTCTAATGCTTGAATAGCATCTAAGCGCTTCCTGTACATCCGAAGCATGCTCCACGTCTCTGAGATCCACCATGTTGAAATCTTTCATCTTTTGCGCCAACATGTCACCTCTCCTCTTGGCCTCCTCGAGTGGCTCTGCAGCCTTCTTCTTCGGTTTCTTCTTTCTATGTTGGTTCTTGTTGATGAGACTCTCATCTCCGGTTTCTGCAACAGCCTTGCTCTCAAAAGAGACAACGCTGTAGGTTTCTTCAGTTTTGGAATCTTGTATTGGACAGCTACTGTGAAGACTGCATGAGAAGGGGCTCAAGAGTGGAGTGTTGTTGCTTAGCAAGTTGTGGTATTTACCAAAGCAGATAGTGGACTTGATGCTGCCAAGGCTCTTCCTTAAGAAACGACCAACTTTCTCAATTGATTTTGCTGTGGGTTTCATCATCTTTAGCTTTTGTTCTTTTTTGTCCCTCATGCCGTTCCTTTTGGACAATAGCTATATTTATTTCACTCAAAACCAAGCATAACATTCATTTAATGGCATGTAGTAGCTGAAGAAGGAAGCTGATATGATATGTCTCGGTCAAGAATTAAAGGTGTCATGTTGATATGTGTCCACTATTATTGGTAAGGAATCATGCATCGCATTGATAAGCAATGTTCAAAATGGTCCCCTACTTATCATTGTTTCCACCACTAACCAATACCAAGCCCATTAAGATTCTACAAGCCTACAGCTTATTTTTTTTTCTTAGCAAGGTTTCAGTTTTGAGGTTTGGACATTTGTTTCCTTCTTTGTAGTGTTTTTTTTTGTTTCTGGAGAAGAAAGTTTTGTGCAGATTGGCTTTGAAAGTACTATGTTTCCTTCTTGGTTGTAGACTTCTTTCAATGGTATATGATTGATTCATTGAGATGCTTGCGAGCCCTGTTACTGTTTACACAAATCTAGCAAAACTCCACGTAATATACAGAAGAGTTACAAAGCACAATCTAAGTATCAGTTTGCTGGTGGTATGTATTGACCAAAGATGTGTTTTTCTTCGTGCAACTGTTTGAAAGCCTTCTCCATTTCCGGAAACGCCGAGAGTAGCAACAGCTCCAAAAGGCCAAATGCCAAATGCTTTAGACACACTGATGACTGAAACAACAACGTTTAAACAATCAAACCCAATAAGCCTTGAGCTCTAACAACTTAAAGAAAGTACTGGAATGTTTACCTGAAGGAAGAAGTAGAGGTCTTCCGCACATTGTTTATACTCGTTTTGTCCCACAAGGCTCACTATAGTTGCTGGAGCTTTTTCTGTGCGTTCAGGGTTACATTCAAACATTTATGTTAATTCAACAAAGCCTAGATATCACTGATTTGAAGAAGCATCGGTTGGACAAGAAGATCATTACCGATCATCAATTCATGAACAAACTTGGCTCGTCTCTCTGCTTCTTGTTGCTGCTCCTCGTCAGAAGTACTGCCTTTTTGGATGTTTTGTCATAAATATCCCATCCGGCCATAGTATCTGAGAGGTCATACAAGACATCTCTTTCAAATCTCAAGTGCAAGTGAAAAACAAGGCGAGGGATATCAATGGGTGTGACTGTTAGGCAATACTTTCCACCGACTATCTCACTGTGCAAAAGAAAGAGGTTTTCTCACCTGTTCAACCCGCTGAATTCCAGAAGCAACTACAGTTCCCCGCCGAAAAAGCCTAATTTTCTCGAGTACCCAATCGTCTAATGCATCGCCCATACCAAGTTGAAGTATCTGTTTGGCAACCCAAAAGCTTTCCGCCTTGCAAATGTACAAAAGTAGGTTATCAAAACCACTTCAGTTTCTTGACTGAGAGAAAAAATAGCACGGCTCCTGGTTATAAAACGATGTACCTAATCCACCCACCCTCCTGGAGCTGTAAGACGACATCTACCAAGTCTAGTAGGGGTAATGTTAGCTTTGGAGGAACCCACTGGAAGAAAGGCGGGTTATAGCAAGCAAAGCACAGGCCTCATGGTTTCCCACAATTGAAAAGACCGAATCATCAGAAACAAAATGTCGAGGCATACGCTAAGTGTAGATTTTAGATATATACCTCTGTGGACAGGCTGGGGAAGGCCTTTAATTTGAAGATATTAGTAATGTTGCTAAGAATGCGCTTATATCTTAACTTCTCCGTGTCCCTCCTACTCGTATAGGCTGAGCAAAAGGCTCGTGAAGAAAGTGAGCGACTGAGACTGCAGGAGCGTGAGAATCTGACTGAAAAGAGGAGAAGAGATCTTGTAAGAAGGCAGCTACGATTTATTTTCTTTTCAAAGGGCATTCTTGTGTGCTAGTGTTCTGATATACAAATTAACTAGTGAATCAGACGCTTCGAGCCCGTGTTGCTGCTAAAGCAGAACAAAAGGAGTTGGAAATGCTATTCCTTCGGTGGTGTGAGCAGAAGAAAAAACTTAGCAATTTTATAAGGTAGTGTTTTATTTCCGTAGTACCTTACTTCTTCGGCATGATCAGCCTTAATGATGAGTTGGCTTTGTATCATATTTGCAGGTTATTTTTAATTTCGGTCCAACGTGTGCATATTCACAATTTAATAGAAGAAAAGATAAGTTCCCCTTCACGTGCAAGGCCATAGGTAGAAATGGCTAGCTGATATATTTTCTGGTTGACATTCTTTGCATTTGATTGCATGCGGACGGGCTGTTTCAGGACTAAAGCAGAGCCACAGTTATACTATGCACCAACGAAGCCTTTGGAAGAAGATACAACTGAGGCAGAGCAACGCAGAGAGCAAGTAATGTTTAGTTTTTGAATGAAGGTTTTGACATACTTGCAATGTGATAATTGATTAGGTGTGGGCGCAGGCATACTTAGAATGGAAGGCAGGCAAGAGACAAGAAGTGAGTGAGTATCAAAAGGAGATAGAAGAGCGATATCTGGGTAATGTCGAGAAAGAGCTGGAAAGGTGGCAAAACGCAAGGAAGGCGGGGAAAGCAAACAACGAGGCCATGAATTTGCAGGAAACAATGGATAAGGAATTAGAGACGCATAGGATGGAGCACGGGCCAAAGAAAAGGAAGATACCTGGAGGAAAAGATGAAGAGGAAGAAGATGAAGTGGAGGATATCAATGGTGGGGAGGATGAAATAACAATAGATGATTTACTGGAAGAGGGAGGGGATGGAAACAACAAGGAAGTGGTTACTGATACTGCAGAAGCAGTGGAAGGCGACATTAAACATTAAGTTGTCAAAAGATCTTAGTGTGTAAGCTGGGGAAACTGAAAAAACCTTTGCTGGAGTATGGTATTGTAAGAAGAACTTTACTATCATTTTTGAAGGTATATCACACAATTTTCAATTAAAAAAAAGGCTTGTAAGAAATCGTCCGCTACCAAAATCCTCGCAGGCACATATTATGAATATAGGAAGGATGCATTATTATTGTAAGAAACAAAGAGCTGGTATTATTGCAACAAATAGTCCAAATCTGCTACCACAATGGTGGAACCGGATGAACATATATGGCCTCTGTAACGTTTACATGCGTGGCTCATTACCTTACACTTACGCCAAAGCCATACGCTTTCTCGCTTGAAGGGCCTAAAGATCAGAAAATGCATCCACAATGAATATTTATGTCTTTTTCACAAGAGAAACAAGTCATGAAGAAAAGGAAATGGACCTGGTTTTCCCAGTTTGTGCAGCCAGTGACAAGTGCTAGTAGAAACGTTTGCAGAACGGAACCAGTTTGTATTCCAACCCAAAGGCCAACACCTTTCAGATTAACCCAGAAGGCTAAAGTTGCTGCAAACGGTATCCCCCAGAGATAGAAAGATCCTAAATTGATATAAGCCCCTATGTGTTGCCATCCACATCCCCTTGCAATACCTGCTTACCATTTTTAAACGACTCTTTTAGGAGTGGCACATATGTTGAGAAACAAATAGAGAACAATATCCGACAATGAATCTGGTATTTGAGTAGAGAAGTAGGGCGGACCTGAGAGAACCCCTTGTAAACTGTCTAGTATGATAGAGAAAGAGACCAATGGAGCCATCTTTGCAACATATTCGACCGTTGCCTTGTCACTGCTGAAAACATACCCGAAAACATTCCTGCCGAGTAAGAGAGACATACTCACTACCACTGATTCCATTAGTGCAAAGGACGTTGCAGCGTAGACCACAATATGTGCTGCTCTATAGTTTCCAGCACCTAGTTCGTTTGAGATTCTTGTGCTGCAACAAAAAAACACACGCTTAAGTATGATACACAGCATATGTGATGACTAAATCTCTAACCTTGCTGCAGCGGATATGGCAAGTGGTATTGAGTAGATTGTCGCAATTGTTTGGAGACTGCAAATGTTATGTTTGTCAGATTCAAGAAAATGAAATGTAGATGCAATGGAGAGTTTTACCAGACAGAGAGAACAGAAGTCTCCAGTTCTGGGTTGGGTAAGAGACCAGAGAGTAATATCATGAGTTCATATGACCACCACTCTAGGCTGCAACCCATAAAAGAAGCTTTTTTAAAAACAAATGTGGAGGCAATAGAGAAGTTGAAAAGGCACAAAGAAAGATGGAAGTACCAAACCATAGCCGCAGAGGGAAGAGCATATCTAAAGAACTCTCCAACACCGTTGAATATCTCCATGGAGAGAGGCGCACGCGTCTCGGAACAGGCAGTGGAGAAGAACATGATCGATCCGAGAAGAATGGCATAGAGCCAGTTCGACAAACCCATAGCCAAGGCTCCTCCGAGAAAACCAAGCCCTGACTTGTAAACAAGAAGCCAGCATAGAGGAACGTGGAGACAGAACACAAGAGAAGAGGTAACGAGGAGGGGTCTGATCATGCTCTGGTTCTGGAAGTAGCGCGTGAGGGGCTGAAGAACGGCGTAAGAGAAGAGTCCAGGGACGAGCCATGCAGCATATCTGCCGGCTTCGTGCGCAATAGAGTGGTCTTGGCCAAGGAAGACAAGAAGCTTCTCCATGTTGAACCAGATGATAGAGAGAGGGAAACAGACTAGTGTAAGACAGAACATAGCTGTGTATGTCTGAACACCTAGTTTCCGGTATAGCTTAGCTCCATAAGCTTGACCACTCAGAGTATCTAAGGCAGTTGACATTCCTATCTAGCATCACACAAAAAAAAAGAAAAGAAAAACAAAAGAGAGTAACAATCAAGTGTTGAGGACAAGGCTGTCCTGAAATTTAGTGGAATTAAACCAACTATTAAGTGTATTATTTTTTAATATATATATTATATATTAACCACTAATATTTTGGCGGCCATAGACTAATATTTCATAGAACAGGTCAACAGGACCGCCCCTAATAATGAGTAAAGGAGAAAACATACGATGAAGCTGAAGCCAGTAACGTTGCAGAAGGAAGAAGCTAAGGAGGCGCTGGCGAGAGCGAGGTTACCAAGGTGACCAACCATCACCATTGAGATGATCTGTAACGTGAACTGAGCGATGACCACAGCCGCCATAGGAGCCGCGAAGAAGATGATCCGTTTGAGCTCTTCGGTGTATGATCCCTCTCGCAGATCTCTCCATGTCCCTCTCTCGACTCTGTCTACCGGAGGCAGCAAGCTATCCATATCATTGATGCTGCTCTCTGCGTCGGCCATGACGAATGCCAACAAGCTAGCCGGAGAGAGAGATTTGTGTTAGAATGTTATAAAGACTTGGCTGCATGTCTGCGTTCAACTAATGTTTTGCGCGTCCATTAAATAAGCAATTTAACTTGCGACTAGATCCCGGCGACTTTTCTTTTTTTTTCGATCGTTTTCCTCAACTGCAATTATGTATTGTCATCGTCTTATGTAATGTATTGAATTTAATGGTCAAATTTTGTCGTTTTGTGGGTGATTCAGAATTTATATATTTCATACTATATCGAAATGAATGTCACATTTTCTATAGTTTAATGATCATCAAATTACTCGTACATGTTTTTGCGTTTACTGTAATAAAGAGTCTTGCTATGACTTGTTTATCCTTCTCATAAGCAACGCTGATTTCACCTTTTCCTATTACTTTCCACACTCTTTTTCCTTGCTAATTTCTTCTTTTTCCAACCACTGTAGTGTTGTTACGAAGCTGGTAAATTTTCTTGGTATCTTTTCCAGAGATGGCTAAAAAAGTTGCTTACTGTTCAAAGTTGTTGATTATATTGTCTCTTCTCTTTATGGTAGGAAAGTCTCTTCTCTTTATGGTAGGAAACCTTTTTAGTATTAGTACACAAGTAGCTTGGGTAAGAAGATAGTAAACGACATCTTGAGCGTCGACGTGGCTGGGAAAAAAAAAACTTTTTTCACATCTTGAGCGTCCACGTGGCTGGGTGAAAAGATAGTAAACGACATCTTGATCGTGTCCACGTGACAAAACAGAGGACCAAGTGCAGATTTAAAACGAAATTATTTCTGATTTGCAATTTTGGGGAAAAGTAGGAATTTCCCATAAACGGGGTTATTTGTGAAATAACCAAAAAAAAAAACTAAAATTAGTTTTTAAGAGAGAGAGTAGAGAGAGATAGGAAGAAAGAAGGGGTGAGAGAATGAGATTTTGGTCATTTTGTGAATTAAATTTTTTTTCTTAGCTACTAGATGCATTTTCCCATAAACTTATTCAGAGGTGCCGTGGACTTTTTTATGAGGTTTATCGGGCTCTGTATTGATCTGATTCTGAAAGGGTCTAGGTGTTTCTTTGCCTGATCGAGTCAGCAATGTGATAAGACTGGTGCTGAGCTGGCAGTAAATAGAGATCAAAGCATGAGAAGATACTCTGTTTGTCTCAGAGTCTTTGCAGTTGCATAAAAACGAAGATGTGTCATTCAGAGGAGGATAGCTTTGAACTGGAATTGAGTCGCGAGACTCGAGTGAGAGCAGCTGGGTTGAGAAACCATCAATGTAAATGATTCTACTCAACTCAAGCTGGACAATCAAACTAACTAATCATGTGTTTGTATAGGTTGCTTTTGCAATGGCTAAACATGTTTCAGATCCCGTTTTTTTTTTTTTTTTTTTAAGAAAATACCAATTTTATTGATAAAAGGAAAACTTACAGACCATTATTCGCCCACACACGGGAAAGAGGAACACGCTCCACGCTAAAGCTAGCTATATACAAAACGACTCCAAAAAATTTCTCTAACACTCAAGCCAACCAAAATCTGAGGACTTTAAAACCTACCCAACCAAGTTCCCATCAGAGTAATATCCGTCCTTCTCGAGTTGTGATTTCTAGACAAAGGATCTAATCGAGCCTGTACTGTCTGCTTTACTTCAAAAATCACAGCTTGCGCTGGTCTTGACGAGTTTGTACTGTTTGGCGAAGCATGAATCCTTGCATTTCTCTCCTTCCAAATACCATAGATCGAGGCTTGATACACCAACTTAGCTATCAAAGCTATAAACTCATCAGTAGCAGGATCTTTCAACCACCTTAAACCATCTTCAAACAGCAAAGGAGGAGTGAGATGCAGCCTAGAGCAGAAGAAAGACCAAATCTCTTTACTGAAAACACAATCAAAAAACAAGTGCTGTCTTGTTTCATCCGCCTGATTGCACAGGATACACATTGCAGGCACCTGTAACCCCCATCTTCTCAGTCTATCCCGCGTTCCCAACCTATCACGAGCTACAACCCAAGTGATGAAAGCATGTTTTGGAATTCTCCCTTGAAACCACACCTGTCGGGACCAAAAAACTGGTTCTCCCTTCGGGTGCAAGGCGGACCAAGTATCAGCAGTAGAGAAGGAACTTGATGCCTCTCTGCTTCCGGGCTTCCATAAATACATGTCTTCCACTTCAGAGGTAAGAATAGGTTCTGGATCTGGAAGACACTCTCTCACGAGGGAGATGATGTTGTTCCTGCTCCGACTCCTCCGTAACCACCAATCTCCATTCTGCAGTGCATCTGCCACCACTGCATCGATAGACAATCCAGTAATTGCTGGCCCTCCAGTTCCTGTGAGTTCAATCAGAGGACCTAGAGAAGTCCAGTTATCATGCCAGAACCGAGCTTTTCTTCCCATCCCCACTTCGCATACTACCATCGGTCGCGCTAGACCTCGCAGTTTGCACAAATTCTTCCATATCCAACTATCTTCCCTTTGAGGCCGAAGCTCCCAAAAATTTTGATCACCAATCAAGTGCCTCCAAACCCAAGAGACCCATAACGAACCTCCGTTAGAAAACAGCAACCAGATCAGCTTAAGGCCCAGAACATGATTCCACTCCTCCAACCTTCTCAAATCCAATCCACCCTCTTCTTTGGGTGTACAAACCGAGTCCCAGGCCACCTTTATCCCCCTTGCAGCCGTTGGCGCACCTCTCCACAGGAATGCATTGCACATTTGCTCCAACAACGTGATGCACTCCTTTGGGATTATGAAAATGGAAGCCCAAAAGGATATTGTGGAATAAATAACCGCTTGGATAAGCTGAAAACGCCCAGCAAAAGACAAATGCCTCACAGTCCACGAGTTAAATCGAAGTGAGATCTTATCAAGGAGAGGTTGAAAATCGCTCTTCTTCATTTTCTTCGAAGATAGAGGAACTCCTAGATACCTGATAGGTAGAGAGCCTTGTTTTATGCCCAATCTCTCAGCCATCTCCTGACACCTTACTGAACCTCCCCCATCAATCAGCAACTCGGTCTTGTCCTTGTTGATCTTTAGACCTGAGACCTTTCGAAAATCTTCCAGTATACTTAGAATGCCTTCTAGAGACTCCTCCGATCCATCAAAAAATATCAACACATCATCAGCAAAACTTAAATGAGTAATCAGAGGCTCTGCACAGGAAGGGTGAGGTTTGAAGACCTGATTCTCTGCTCCTTTATCTAGCATTTTTGAGAGGACATCCATAGCCATAACAAAGAGCAAGGAAGAGATGGGATCTCCTTGACGAAGCCCTTTCTTGCCTTCGAAGTGTCCATTCAGCTCTCCATTCACAATCACTGCGTAAGCCGGAGTAGAAATACAATCTCTTATCCATTCTCTGAACTTCGGTGGCATCTCAAATGACTCCAAAAGATTAAGAACAAAATCCCAATGCAGATTATCATAAGCCTTAGACAAGTCAATTTTAAGACACCCTCTTCTTGTCAAGCCTTCCTTATGAAAATCAGTGACTAACTCAGCCGCTAGCAGCACATTCTCACAAAGTAGTCTATTTTTCACAAAACCCACCTGATTCCTCTGCACAATGTCCGCTAGTACCATTTGCAGTTTCTTCTTCAGGACCCAGGCTATCACCTTGTATAAAGTGGAGCACAAGGAAATGGGTCTGAAAAGAGAGAGTTTGTCAGCCCCAATAACCTTAGGAATGAAAGCTATTGCAGTCTCATTGATCCCTTTGAGCATTCTCCCACTTGTAAAGAATTCTTGCACTGCCTGAACTGCATCAGTGCCAACAACACTCCATGCTTCCCAAAAGAACTCCACAGGAAAGCCATCTGGCCCTGGAGCTTTACTTTTTGGCATCGTGAAGAAAATACTCTTGATATCTTCCTCTGATGGAATCTTACTCAATGCTTCCTTGACACCTTCAGTGCAACGAAACACCATCAGATTTTGTAGCTCTTCCACTGAAAAGGGAATCACTTCTCCATTAATCGAACCCAGTAAGTTCCGAAAATACGAGACCACCATGTCCTTAATCTGAGCTTTATTTGTAACTCTAAAGCCGTGATCATCCATAAGGAATCTGATGGCACTTCGTGCCTGATGAGCTATCACAGCATTGTAATAGAATTTGGTATTAGAATCGCCATCTTTCAACCATCTCACCCTCGACTTCTTAGCAAAAAAGATGTTCTGAGCAGCTTCAAAAAATTTCCACTTCTTTCTAGCCACAAACTCTTCTCTGAAAAGCGAATCCGTTGGAGCCACCAGAAGCACCTCCTGAATACTCTTTAGTTTCTCCAATGCTTCTTTTGTTCTCTGCTGAATGTTAGCAAAGCCCACTCTATTCAATTCCCTACAAGCTCTCTTCACAGCTTTCAACCTTTGCTTAAATGAGAACATCTTAGAACCTGTCCGGATGCTCTCCTCCCAGGCTGCTTGCATATCATTTAAGAATCTCGGGTGCGAAGCTAGGAAAGAGAAATATTTAAAGCTTGACTTCCGTCTTTCTTCTTCCACTACGAAGTCGACCACACATGGAGAATGATCTGAATTCCCTGGTGCCTCAAACACTGCTACCACATCAGGGAATCTTTGTCTCCACACATCATTTCCCAAAACTCTATCAAGCTTTCTTAGAATAGGGTCTTCTGGCCTCCCATTCGACCAAGAGAAAAACACTCCTCGAGTTTCTAAATCATCGAACTCACACTCTGCTAGACAATCTTGAAATTCTCTCATCCCACTCACCGGCAAAGGATAAGCAGCAATTGAGAAATGCTCTGAAGCAACTCTTATCTGATTGAAATCTCCCATAATGATAAGCGGTAATTCCTTCACCAGATTATGTCTAGATAAGGTAACCAACTCTTCCCAAAGCCTCCTCCTTTCAACTTCAGTATTATACCCATAAACAAATGCAGCCGTATACGACAATCCTAACTCCGGCTCAAAAACCCCACAAACTACTAACTGACTCGACTTGCTGTACACCACGACTGACAGGGAAGGATCCCATACCACCCAGATTCTACCTCCTTCTGTCCCAAAATAATTTGTCTCACACCTCCAACCTGGAACTGTTGCCTCGACGACTGCCCTAGCATTTTCTGCTCTGACATGCGTCTCAATAAAAGCTCCAATCAAAACCCGACTACTTCTAACCCAACTCTTAACAACACGCTGACGATCCAAACTGCTTAAACCCCTTACATTCCAGCTAAATATCTTCATAAAAATTTTGCAGGGGTAGAACACAAACTCAGAATCAGAGATTTAGCTTCCTCCCCGAGGCTCCAGCTCGGGAAGGAAACGAAGGAGTCTTACTCTTCATCAAATTATCACCAGTAGCATTTCTTCTAGCTAACTGTCTCTGAGCCCGTCTTACCGCCTTTGGTATCAACCAGATGTGATCAACCTCTTTGTTATCATTAACAGGATCTTCACATCCTGACTTTTCACCGGAAAGACTCTTATGCTCATCCTTTTTCCCGGAGTTGGTTTCCAAACCTTCTGCTGAGAAGGTACGAGTTAGCCCCTCAGACTTCTCGATCACTTCAGCAACTTCTACTTCAGTTGCAATCTGCTTGTGGGATGAAGGCAATTGAGACAGACTCCTCCTCCTCCGCTCCGCTCCCTTGCACGAGACCTTGATCTTGCTCTCCTTAAGGTACTTGGTGAAGCACCCGAGACTTGCTTCTCAACTTCTACAACCGGTGCAGGGGGAATGTCGCTAACCTCTGTCTTTGTCAGGGACATAGAGGACGACGCCACTGCAATCTTAGATTTCTCTGACTCCTTAACCCGAGCTTGGAAATTCCTCTTCATCATCGGCTTAGGACATCGGTTCATTAAATGACCGAACTTTCCACAATTACAACACTTAGGAGGGAGTTTTGGATACTCAATATTGATTCTTACTGAGTTGCTTTCTGAGTCTCGAACTTCAACTATTTTCGGAGGATCAATCGATAAATCTATCTCAACCTTGACTTTAGTATCCCCAAAGTGATATGGATCTAGCCGAGACTTCTCAGTGTGAAGCGGTTCACCTATTGCACTTGCAACCACACTTATGCCATCCAGAGAGTAAAGCTGGGGTGGGACATTCTTCAGAATAACCCAGGTGGGAGCAAACCGCAATTCAAGCTCTTCCAAAATGCCTTCTGACGACCAAGGAAAGACAGACACAGCACAATGGTCGACCTGCCAATATCCTACCTGAAGAACCCATTCCCTGGTTTGGACATTTGGAACAAATATCAAGCAAGAAGTTTCAGAGATCGTCCTGATGGTGATATCCCCAAATTTTCCCCAAACAGGGTTCAAATCTGCGAAAATCTTTCCTGGAGGAGGACGGGTTCCATGGAAATGGGCCACAATGTGATCTTTCCATATCTCAGCTGTCTTCAACAGGACCGAGGCTGGTGCTTGGACCACCGGAGTTCCATCTTCGAGAAATGAGGGGTTTGAGATTTTTCTTAGGTTTCTGAGTGAGGATTTGAATCTCGTTGCCACGGGAGTGGTGCTGTGCGGACAGATACAAATGGCCTGAGGTATGTAATGGGAACCTAAATGCTTCTGTAAAAGATAGATATGTATCTTTATAGTTTGTTTGATATGGTGTTGTAGGAGAGATAACAGCGATGCTTGTAGCGGAGGGAGTCCCAAATGACAAGATGCTCAAAAACTTTGGACACATATAGTTCTTGTAATATCATAACTTTAGTGTTTCATTATTCTTTGCTGCCAAAGTATCTTTTAAGGCCCTTCTAATTCATTAAACACAGATGTTTTTGTACTCCCCTTAAAGAATAGTAATAGTGTGTTGTTTGTTTGTCTCCAGTACAGTCTTGATGATTGACCCTGCTTGATGGCCACTTACTCCATCTTTCTACGGAAAGCTCCTACATATACCAACGAGAACAAAAAAAACGTAGATGCGAAAAATTATTGAGAAATTTATATAAATTATAGAGTAGTTTATATAAATTCTATGTTAGAAATGGTATTAAAATGTATCTGAAAGAAAGATGTGTATGAACATCAAAGTTATCCAAATAATATGATGATTTCTATTGAGTTTCTATCTACAGTTAAAACTTATCAACTAATAATAGTTAAAACTTATCAACTAATAATCTAATAATACTAAAACTATACTTCCTCTGTTTCTTAATAAATGTCATTCTAAACTATTTTTCTTGTTACACAAAAAGTATTGTTTTACAATTTCAATACAAATTATATTTTCTTTTAGCTGAATATTAATTGCAAACTACATTGATTTTATAAATAATTTTATTAAATACTATTGGTCAAAGAGGTATAATTAATAAAAACTTACATATATTTCAGCCATTTCTTAATCTATGTGAAAAATGTCAAAATGCCACTTATTTAGAAACGGAGGGAGTATTATTTTATTAATTTTAGAATTTTTCATTTATAAAAAATGGGTTTTATATATTTTAGGGTATATAATTTTATTAAATAAGAGAATATTTATTTTATCTTATTTACTTTAATTAAATTTTAGAAATTTGATTTTTATATTATTTATAGAAAACAGTTTCACAGAATTAATTTTAGATATAATTTCATAAAACAGTATCAAAATATAAAATGTTAAGATACGTAAATACAAGAAAAACAATATAATATTTATTTGTATTTATATAGATTGTATATGTATAAGTTATTAATTCATAATTTTAATAAATTCATATATATTTACATAATATTTTTAAAATATTATAATTTATTATTTTATTAATTATTTCATATCTTATCGATTCCGTGATAAAATTTATTAATTTATCGTTTTTGTTATGAGCGTTTTGATTTATCGAACCGAGCTAGACTGCTCGCCGTTTCCATAAAAAAGCACAGAACTTAGTGCCGTCTCCTACACGATCTTTTTTCTTTTGCACACGCCGTCTCCTTCACGATCAAATCCTTAATCAACAAGGATCAAAGAAACCAAGAATTGACGAGAAAACAAAATATCTCAGAAGAGCGATCAAAGTGGATTTTCTCAATCCGCCATGGCTTCTTCGCCGCTCTCCAATCTGATGCTCGCCATTCACGAGAAGAAGACGACCTCGCTCGATCTCTACCGTCCCCTCCGCAACTACGTCGCCTTCACCTACTCCGAGCGCGAAGCTCAGCTTATCGAAGACGATCTCGAATCCCTCAAGCAGCTCCGCTCCGACGTAGAACGCGTCCCCGATCCATCTCCCTCCGCGCGGCGAGACCTTCTCATCTCCTACTACAAAGCCCTCACCCTCGTGGAGTCGCGGTTCCCGATCTCCCCGGACAAGCACCACGTCAACGCCGTCTCGTTCCTCTGGTACGACGCCTTCAAGCCTAAGCAAAAGGCCACGCAGCAGAACATTCATCTGGAGAAGGCCGCCGTTCTGTTCAATCTCGGCGCTAGTTACAGTCAGATCGCGCTGGGGTGTGATCGCACGACCGTGGATGGGCGCCGTCAGGCTTCGCACGCGTTTATGGGTGCGGCGGGGGCGTTGGCGTGGGCGAGGGATAATGAGTCTGTTAAGGCGATGATTGGGCAGAGTAGCACTACTGTGGATGTGACGGTTGAGTGCGTGGGGATGTTGGAACGGTTGATGGTGGCGCAGGCTCAGGAATGCGTGTTTGAGAATACCATTGCTAAAGGAAGCACTCCTGGTGTTTCCGCTAAGATTTCTAGGCAGGTTAGTTTGTGTAGAGCATCTGTTGTTGGTTTCCAGAACCGGATCTAGGCACAGCCGAATGAAACTTAAGCGCGTTTAAATATGAAAAAAAAACGTTACTAAGATTCTTAAGAAATGTTTTAATCCTCAGATCGGCTTTGTTGGTGTGTTCAGGCTGGCATATTCTACGAGGAGGCTTTGGCTGCTTTAACCGCTTCACCGTTGAAGGATCATTTTGAGAAAGGTTGGATTTCTCACGTGCAGATGAAAGCAGCTCTCTTCTATAGTGAAGCTTGTTACAGGTACGGAATGGAGTTGCACGAGAAAGAGGAGATCGCGGAGGAGATAGCTCGGCTGAGGAGCGGAGCTAGCCGTTTGGCAGAAGCGAAGAAGTCTTCAAGGGGAGCTCCTGCGCAGCTCGTAGAAGCGATGAACAAGTTAGAGGCGAGTATTAACTGCAATTTGGATAGAGCTGTGAAGGAAAACGACAGAGTGTACCTCATGAGAGTGCCTTCTCCTGCTTCTTTGCCTCCACTTCCGACCTTCTCAATGGTTAAGCCAATGAACATGACTGAGATATTGGACGCAAGCAAGGAGAAGATGTTTGCCATCCTTGTTCGGACACCAGTGCCAAGGCTCTCTAGATACACTGAGATGGTTGATGATGTGATCAGGACTCAGGCGGAGAGATTGCAGCAAGCGGCGAGCTAACTCGAGTTAGGCTCAAAGAGATGGACCTTCCAGATTCTATTCTTGCTGTGGATGGTAATTCGACTCTTCCTGCTGATCTTAAAGACGATGTAGAGGCTGTTCAGGTCAGTGGCGGTCCAGCTGGCTTGGATGCTGAACTTCAGCAGCTTAGAGATTTGAAGAGGGTTAATCAGGAACTGTTGGTGCAAACCGAAGAGCTTTTGCAGAAAGAAGCAACTGAAGACGCTCAGTTCAGAAGCCAATTTGGGACACGGTGGACTAGGCCTCAGTCTAGCACATTAACAAAGAACTTGCAGGATAGGTTAAATCGGTTTGCAGCCAATTTGAAACAAGCTGGAGAAAGTGATGTGAAGATTGAGCGATCCGTGAGAGAGAACTCTGCCCTCATGTCGATACTTGATCGGCGGCCGGTATGTACTTCCTACGTTTTTGTACATGCTAGTACCTGAAATGCTTGATGTTATTTAAATCACACACTTGGGTCGGGTATAGCACACTCAAATATGGGATGCTAATTCTTAGATGTTGTGGTTTGCTATTTTAATCATCAGATAGAAGCTGCCGTCCCGACTCTAGCTAGGCCAATGATGTCGCTGGATGCAACAGAGGATGCTATAGTGGGAAATCTGAAGCAGAGTCTGGTATTCCCAAGTGCTTTTGGAAGCTACGAGTATATACTTTCACGAATCAATATTCTAACAATTTTGTTTCCTTTTGCACACAGAGGCAACTGGAAAATTTAGGTGCTCAGCGGGCTGGTCTTGAAGACATGCTCAAAGAGATGAAAAGAAAAGTGAAAAGTTTTATAGATTTTTCCTCGTTTTCTTTTTTTGTTTATTCTTTGATACTGGAGTCAAAGACTCATTAGGCTTTTACCTGATTATTTGTAGGATGACATACTGCCAAAGCTGATGACGTCAACCGGCTCCTATGAAGATATGTTCAGGAAAGAGATATCAAAGTATGATCACATCTGTCAAGATATTTCCCAAAATATTGAAGTTCAAGAACAATTATTAATGCAAATTCAGGTCTACCTCTTTTGTCCATTCTTCTAGCAGAATTACTTTTCACTATGGTTTTGGTCTTTTTGTGATAACAAAATAACGTATGGTGATGGCAATCAGTGTCGAAGAATATTTAGTGTGCTAGCTTCTACTGGGACCGAAATGATCATGTTTTACTTCTAGTAGAGACTGACTACTCATAATGGGTTTCTTTCCTTGGTTATAGGCTCAAAATGAAGAGTTCTCATCTCTTTTCAATCTTGAAGATTATAAAGGTGAGCAAGCAGCTTCTTCTTGCATGAAACTTTATAAATGTTCTAATAACTATGATGTTTCAAAGAAGTTTTTGTTTAGCATTCTATATGTTGGTTGAAGTGTGATCCGTGATAAAACGGTTTACATTCTGACTGGAGAAATGGGATTCCTATGCTCCTGTATGTCAGTTTTTTTCTCCCACTTAAATGTTTTATATGTTTTCTTGTTCTTCAGCATCCAAGGAGAATTGCTACAAGCAGATTCAAGCGGCTATATCCAAGTACCGAGAGATCAAGGAGAACGTCAATGAGGGCTTGAAGTTCTATGTCACCCTTCAAGTGAGTTTCTTTTCTTTATATAGTTGCAAGCTCTTCACTGTCTAAGCGTCTACATTGTGCCACTTGTCAATGCTCTTAAAATTTGATTATTACTCCATTGAAGATACGAAATAGCTTTCCTGCAATCTGAGACATTGTCTTTGTTGGCTTAATAGGATGCAATAACCAATGTGAAGCAGCAGTGCAGTGATTTTGTGATGACGAGGAGTATCCAGTGCCGAGAAATGATTGACGATGTGCAACGACAGATGTCTGGTCTGAGTTTTCAGGATCATAGAAGCTCCGGTCCATACCCATCTGTGCATCAGCGAACGGCTTCAAGTTCGCCGCCTCCACCAGAAACTCAGAACCCATCTCATTCTCACCCACAAGCACCTTACTATAGGCCTCCCGAGCAACAAACACGACCTGGCTACACTATCCCACCATATGGTCCACCTCCGCCATACCACACACCTCATAGCCAGGCGCCACCACAACCATACCCTCCCCAGGCCCCGCAACAGCCTTATCCATCTTGGCAACAAGGCCCGTACTATGATCCCCAGGGACAGCAGCCTCGGCCTCCTTATACCGCTCAGAACCCGTACCCGCCTCCTCACCAAGGCGGTGGATACTACAGGCAGTGAGATGTATCTTGGAAACAATAAACTTGATGTTATTGTTCTCAATGTTGTGTTCCATGTGAGTGCGTGATTGCTATCTACATCTTCTATATGGTTTTAATGAAAATGATTTTGCCTGAAAGTGAATCAAATTCTTTGAATTCTCAAGTCAAAGTAGAGACAGTACGATGGATTGGAGTTGTGTAAATCACATCTTTATATATAAAGAAGAGTTGATTCTCTCCTCAGAAGGCCACATTGGACGCCAGCTAAGAAATTCAACTTACCTCATGCTGACACGTGTCACATACGGCTTAGATGCTGCGTTTCATTTAAACGCGTTCGGTGTGGGCTTTCTTCTTTAATTGCATGTCTTTACTTCTCGCCGCCATTAACGAAGTCCTTCAATCTCTCCCAAAACATAAAGATGAAATCCCTAGAAAAAAACTATGAACACCGTCTCAAAATCCTACAAATCTCGCTGCTTGACATAATCAAACCTGTTTCTTCTTACTTACAACACTACCTGAAACAATGGTGACGACGTGTCGTCCCAAATCTTTCTCTCCGATGTTAAGTCTGGTCGTTGTTCCCATTTGGTCGTCATGCGCCTCCTCATCTTCTGGGAAGCACGGAATGAGAAAAAAAGTGGGGGAGTTAATATGGTCCTCTTTGATGAAACGGTATTTGTCCTTAGTTCCCCTCCAGTTTTTGGTTTAGAATTTAATATAATTGCTTCTCATATACTTAGAGACTCATATAATATGAATATGAGAAGGTACATGCTTACAATTAGGTATATATGCACATATACATTCAATACTTTTGAGAATCCTAGAGAGTATTGTCCGTGATCAAAGCAGCAATGAACTTGTCTGATTTGTAAGTGATGTATTCTCTGGTGGAACTTGCCGATGAAGTTGGAAAGCTCCCAGTTTTTGATAGTTGTAAACAGATCTGTGATACAGTTTAGGCTAGAGCAAGACAAGTTCTCACTAAAGAAAACTTTATATGAAAGATTATGCAGTCATGTATTTTACTGTCCACTAAATCGATTGCTATACCATTTCTAGGTACCAGACAAGAGTCGTGGAGTCATTCTCATTTTCAAAGGGATCATAGAGAGTATTCCTGAAGTCTAAGCTCTGTTAAATCTGATGAACTGGTACTGTAAACATATGTTCTTTTTATATTATATCTCATTTCTACTCTGATACTTTGTGATGAGGATAATTATCGGGCTCCTTGGACAGGGTATAGTTGCTGCTAAGGTTTCTACTCAGCTCTTACCTTGGTCATAAGCTTTACTTGGATTTCTTCCTCCATTCATTAAGAATCAGATTCAAATTCTTCGACATGAGACTTCTCTTTGTTTTACACCAAAGCAAAAAAGCTATGGATGATTACAAGATGCTCTTTTTGTTGTTGTTATAGCTACTTCTCCATTCCCAGTCTAAGGCCATTCAGATTGTAATGGTATCCAACTTCACGTGTACGGTAGCCGAAAGCTTTTGTTTGAAAGTTTTCAGTTTGTATTTTCTTGGGTCAGCCAATGGAGTTTGTCTAATTATAAACTGTTACAACTCTGCAGGGGGGCTACGGTCTGTGTGAGTGTGTTTGATTCTGTTGCAGATCACCTTCACTAAAAATCAGAACAATTACCAATAGTCTGGCTTCAAACACAGGGCAGCCTTTTCATTGAGATTGTGAGAAAAAAGAAAAAGGAAGAGAAGTAACACCGGACAACCATTCCTGAAAGAGTAATTACACGCCAAGAACAGAAACTCATGAAGGTATCAGCGGGACCTTAACGGTTTGCCAAGATGTAGGGAGGTACTGAAACAAATATTTAGTAGATACCTACAGAAACACTTTAGCTAATATTCTATGTGTTCTCCATGTTTTAGTGTTTCAGAGGCTATGGACAAAATGATATGGTCAAAAGATAAAAATATCACGACCCAGCGACAAAATTATAAATTTGTACAAGCTGCAGGCTCCGAATCATGTTCCCAATCTCTGGGTTGAAGTACATTTTGTATTTAAAGTTGCCATGATGGAAAACCTTTGCATAACGTGTTTGGACACAGGTCACCTTGGAAAATCTGCGAGGCTAGCTAGGAAACAAATGAGAGACTCAAAAAGGATCTACCTAGATCGGGTAAATGGTCACCAACCTTCTACAGCCAGTTCGTCGTATCTCGCACCAATTGGCTTGTGTGTTCTAAAACTCCATAGTTCCATAATTTCTAACTGCAGGTCACCATCACCTTAATCCACCTGCACGTGTAGTTCCGCAGAGAAACGAGGAATTTGAAGCCCCTAGAATTTTATTGTCCGAACTACTGAGAACCGGCAAGACCAAACTCTTTTACTATGATAAATGCAAATAGTTATTCTGCAAAGCAGGGTCTAAACTCTCAAACAATTGCATAGTTTTCTCCAAAGTTCTTTTACAATTCTCTTTTGATTAATAACACCAACCTTCCTCTTTGGTCCCGATTTTATATTTAGCTTTCATAATAAACTAAAAACTACATCTTCTTTTTCAAAAATTAGGAAGACGAGAATTCAAGCTATAAAAACGTGAAATAATACAATTGAATGGTAAAGAAGCAATTGAGTTACTTCTTTTGGTTTGTGTTTGAAGAGAAAAAACAAATATCAGAAAACAATTGTGTGCGGATTGATTCATCTTAATTTCCAGATTATTAATGGTTACATTACATTTAAGTTATCTATTATTATAAAAAAAAGGTTTTTTCTCTCCTGGTGAAGCCACATCAGCATCCTGGTCAAAAATTCAGTTTCTCTGGATGTGACACGTGTCCCGGCCGTATTGAAACTCATCGTTTCATTAATACGTGATTTCTTAAGGGCTTTCTCATTTAGACGTAATTTCTGTATTGGGCCGAGTTGAAGGAATTCACATTGTATCCCTAAACGAAGAATTGCAGATCTTCACCTTTCTCCTACGACAGCCCGCTGCCTTGAGCTCCCTTCCTTGGATGAAACAGCTCACGTAGCGGAAGGTTGTGATTACTCAGACTTCAATCCCATTAAATTCCATTAATTCACTCTCACACGATGTCCTCTTTATTTATTTGATTCGTATCGAAAGGCGGTGGTGGTTCCGTATATATATATATATGGCGTCGTTGATTGGGATGAAGAGTCACATCGAAACGAAATCCCAAAGATCTCTCTCTATCAAGCAGCAAATTCATCAATGGTGAATTCGTTTACTCTGCTTGGTGAGGTCAGATCAGGAGAACAATTAACGATGGAATACACAAAACACAGCGTGTTATGCTACGTGTAGAAAGGTACTCACTAAAGTTGAATTTCCAGTGTTTGGCATCTCTTACAACTTTGTATGTTATCTTATTTTCCATCAATCTCAATGTCATGCCCAGAAAATAGAACCTCTCACCGTAACTGAGCTTAACCAATACGTTCTAAAATCTGAACCTCAGATCAAAGTTTCATTTATCTCAAGTTTTTCTAGCAATTTAGAAATCTAATAGTTTCTGTTCTCTTACTGATTATAGATAATTGAATTTCTCTGCTGCCAAAGTTACTGGTATTTAGACAAAAGGATGGTGTTATATTGGATGCTCTAAAAAGAAGCCCCAGTGAGATATCTTCCTTTACATACATCGGATGTGATAAGCCGAACTCGTGGGTGTCCCGAGGTAACGGTCCTTAAGCTATGATATCCCGATATTTTATTCCTCTGTCATAGATTTCTAGAGTGATGATCTGTCTTTGTGGCTTTTGATATGGAGATGAAAAATCTAACAAACATTCAGGGCGAAGCTGCACAGATTTTGGTTTATATTCCTGTACATAGCTATCTAAATAAATGTTCCTGTCTTTGCAGGGTGCATGTGTGAAGCCGAGTGGAAGACGAGGTCCCCGGTTATCGATACCGTAGACAAAACTTAAACTTTCCAGCTCATGTTAGGAGAGTTCAATTTCACATCGAAGCACCAAACCTTCACCATTTTCGGATCATTTTGAGCAACAATGTGCTCCACTCCCGGACTGTCTTACATGTCGGTACTTAAACTAAATTGAAATATGTAGCTGTCAAAATTATATATTAGTGGTGGTGTCGTTGAGAGCTACTGTAGCATCAACCGTGACTTAAACACTGTGACAGTATGGCGGTGGTGGGATAGCGATGGTCGGAGGCTACAAATGCCAACCATTTCATCTGATGCTACTGCCGTCCATTCTGCATCAACCAATCCGATTCTTGAACCCAATGATAATGGATGAAGAGTGCCAGCCGGGCCTAGCTCCACATGTTGAAGAAAAATCCCAACTATCTTTGTTTCCGCCTTATTTTTAAGCATGATTTTCTTATTTTAATTTAAAACTCAATGTAGTTGTTGATGTTTGAACTAATGCAAGTTTTTTCCTTATGTCTTTCTTTTGCATTAACGCGTCACGATAACCAACAAAATGGCAATATCTTTGTCGATCTCAAGTCATATTATAATGAACACCTGTAAGAAGCATTAGTTGGGAAAATTCATGTGATTCAGTGTTTTATGACAAGTCAGGATAAAAGGAAATATTGTTGCGTCAGTATAGAAAAATGTGATCGAAGTTATGCTTTTCAGATTTAAACTTCAAAAATTCAAGTAAAAATTAAGATATGAGCAAAATTGAATGTGTGAGGTTATAATTTTCAGATATAAACTTCTAAAATTTGAGTAAAAATCGAGATGAGCAAAAATGAATATGTTCATATAATATATCAAATTGAAGCCATGTCTTTGAAAAGATGTAATATAAAAGCAATGTGTATATGTGTTAAAGGTTTCAAGTTATAAATATATAATCTCTAAAATGAAAAGTTAAAAGTCCAATTATTGTGAAAATATTATGAAAATTATTGCTATTTTACTAAAAATAAATTAAACATTTTAAAGTGAATTTATATTATTAATTTATATTCCCGTACATAGCTATCTAAATAAATGTTCCTGTCTTTGCAGGGTGCATGTGTGAAGCCGAGTGGAAGACGAGCCTCCTGCTAAACGGAGATTGTCTTCCGCCGTTGTTAAGGTATCTGAAAGACTCTCTCTTTTCAGAAAGTAGTAATGCATTCTCGTTAACAGATCGTAAGAAGTTTTAATTTTTATTAGGAAACTCAGGTCGATGGTGAAGGTGTTAGTAATGATGGGAACGAAACACATGTTTCAGCTGGTGAAAATGGGAACCCTGATCAAAGTGACAAGAAGCTAGATGGTGGTCAGCATCGTGGGAGTTGGTCTCAGAGGGATGCGGAACAAAGAGGGATTAAGAAGGTAATCAATACCCACAAACTCTTTTTACAAAAGTGCGTCTCTTTACTCTCGCTATGTTCTTATTCAGGGTTATGAAGCTATAGCATTGCCTGAGCCTGCACCAAGGCAATTACCTAAGAATGAGGATCCTAATCTGGTTAAGAGAAACAGAAGAATGCTGGGGAATCTTCTAGGGACTTTGGAGGTATTTGTTGACAGAATACGTGGACGTATCTCTCTTGCTCATGTTCTTTAGTCACTCATGGACTAGTTTGTTTCATGTCATACCATTCCTTTCCCTTCTGCAGAGGTTCAGAAAAGAAGATAAACAGCTTTCTGGAACATATGCATATGCTCGACGGTCTGCTGCTCTACAGAAGGTAAGAACACACTTCATGTTCACTTGGCTTGTTTAACTTAAAATCCGTAGAAGCTAGCTGTTTATCGAGGGAAACATCATTTTATTGTACTTGGACGTCATTATATTCATCTTCTATCCCAAGACAACATCTTCCTCCAGTTTCTTTTAACTTGAGAGTAGCATAAATCATGATATGATTTATCTTTTGGAATGGAGTCTTCTTGACCTTTAATTTGAAGATATTAGTAATGTTGCTAAGAAAGATGTTAGGTGTAAGGTATCATTATAAGTTCATTTAGGAGTGCGCTTATATCTTAACTTCTCGTGTCCCTCCTACTAGTATAGGCTGAGCAAAAGGCTCGAGAAGAAAGTGAGCGACTGAGGCTGCAAGAGCGTGAAAATCTGACTGAAAAGAGGAGAAGAGATCTTGTAAGCAACCACCAACGATTTATTTTCTTTTATATATATTCCAAAAGGCATACATGTGTGCTAGTGTTCTGAGATACAATTTAACTGGTGAATCAGACGCTTCGAGCCCGTGTTGCGGCTAAAGCAGAACAGAAAGAGTTGGAACTGCTATTCCTTCGGTGGTGTGAGCAGAAGAAAAACTTAGCAATTTTATAAGGTAGTGTTTTGTTTCCATAGTACTCTTATTTCTTAGCATCATGAGTCTTAATGATGAGTTCTCTTTGTAATTATATTTGCAGGTTATTTTAATTTCGGTCCAAAGTGTGCACATTCACAATTTAATAGAAGCAAAGATAAGTTTCCTTCACGTGCATGCTCATGTCGATGTGCAAGGCCATAGGTAGAAATCGCGAGCTGATATATAGGTTTCTGTTGACATTCTTTGCATTTGATTGCATGTGGACGGCTGTTTCAGGACCAAATCAGAGCCACAGATATACTATGCACCAACGAAGGCTTTGGAAGAAGATACAACTGAGACAGAGCAACGCAAAGAGCAGGTAAGGTGTAGTTATTTAAATGAAGGTTACGTACGGCATACATGCTATGTGATACTGATATGTGATTGGTGATGGGCGCAGGCTCTTAGAATGGAAGGCAGCCAAGAGACAAGAGGTGAGTGAGTATCAAAAGGAGATAGAAGAGCGATATCTGGGCAATGTTGAGAAAGAGCTGGAAAGGTGGCAAAACGCAAGGAAGGCGCGGAAAGCAAACAACGAGGCTATGAATTTGCAGGAGACAATGGATAAGGAGTTAGAGACGCATAGGATGGAGCACGGGCCAAAGAAAGGAAGACACCTGGAGCTGGAGGAGAAGATGAAGAAGATGGAAGTAGAGGATATCAGTGGTGGGGAGGATGATATAACAATAGATGATTTACTGCAAGAGGGAGGAGATGGAAACGTCAAAAGTGGCTGATACTGCAGAAGCAGTGGAAGGCGACATTACACTTTAAATTGTCAAAGATGTTAGTGTGTTTGTTCTTGATGCTTGTTACTTATAGTGCACCTTGCGGGAGTTTATGAGTTAGAAAACGACTGAGAAAATCTATTTCAGAGGGTTGTTAGCTGGGGAAACTTGAAAAATCTATGCTGGAGTGTGAAGGATTTTGCCATGTGATATAATTTTCGCAGGGTATACTACAATTTATTCATTATTACTGTAAAAATAAAGAGGCAGTATTATTGCAACAATAGTCCAAATCTGCTACCACAATGGTGTAACCGGTTGAACATATGGCCCCTGTAATCTTTAGATGCATGGCTCGTTACGTTACCCTTACGCCAAAGCCATACGCTTTCTCGCTTCAAGGGCCTAGAGTTCAGACAAGGCACCCAAATGAATATTTATGTCTATTTCACAAGAGACAAGTTATGAAGAAGGGACAATAAGAAACGAAAACGAACCTGGTTTTCCCAGTTTGTGCAGCCAGTGACAAGTGCTAGCAGAAACGTCTGCAGAAGGAACCAGTTTGTATTCCAACCCAAAGACCAACACCTTTCAGATTAACCCAAAAGGCTAACGTTGCTGCAAAGGGTATCCCCAGAGATAGAAAGATCCTAAATTGATGTAAGCTCCTATATGTTGCCATCCACATCCCCTTGCAATACCTGCTAACCATTTTAAACAACTGTTAGAAGTGGCAGAGATGAATATAACTTTGAGATGGCTTTAACATGAGTAGACATGAAGACTTGGACCTCTGTTGAGAGATCCATAAGCAAATTATAAGATGAGAAGCACTTGGCAGTTGCACAAATGTTGACAATAAATCTGTATTTGTAGTAAAGAAATAGGACCTGAGAGAACCCTTGTAAACTGTCTAGTATGATAGTGATAGAGACCAATGGAGCCAACTTTGCAACATAGTCGACGGTTGCCTTGTCACTGCTGAAAACATACCCGAAAACATTCCTTCCAAGTAAGAGACACAAACTCACTACCACTGATTCCATTACTGCAAAGGACGTTGCTGCGTAGACCACAATATGTGCTGCTCTATAGTTTCCAGCACCTAGTTCGTTTGAGATTCTTGTGCTGCACAATAAAACATCCACTTATGAAACATGAAACCATATGACTCAAGTATTGATAATGACTAAAGATCTAACCTTGCTGCAGCAGCGATGGCAAGTGGTATTGAATAGATTGTTGAAATTGTTTGGAGACTGCCCATAGATTGAATTTATATTATATTTTGGCAGATTCAAGACTTTTAACAAGAAAATGAAATGTAGATAGTTACCAGACAGAGAGGACAGAAGTCTCCAGCTCTGGGTTGGGTAAGAGACCAGATAATAATATCATGAGTTCATATGACCACCACTCTAAGCTGCAACCCATTAAAGAGGTTTAAAAAATGTACAGGCAATAGAAGTTGAAAGGCACAAAGAAAGATGCAAGTACCAAACCATAGCAGCAGAAGGAAGAGCATATCTAAAGAACTCTCCAACGCCGTTGAATATCTCCATTGAAAGAGGCGCACGTGTCTCAGAACAGGCAGAGGAGAACATGATAGATCCGAGAAGAATGGCATAGAGCCAGTTCGACAAACCCATAGCCAAGGCTCCTCCAAGAAAGCCAAGCCCTGACTTGTAAACAAGAAGCCAGCATAAAGGAACGTGGAGACAGAACACAAAACTAGAGGTAATGAGGAGAGGTCTGATCATGCTCTGGTTCTGGAAGTAGCGAGTGAGAGGCTGTAGAACGGCGTAGGAGAAGAGTCCAGGGATGAGCCATGCAGCATATCTACCGGCTTCGTGTGCAATGGAGTGGTCTTGACCAAGGAAGACAAGAAGCTTCTCCATGTTGAACCATATGATAGAGAGAAACAGACTAGTGTAAGACAAATAGCTGCTGTGTATGTCAAGGCCTAGTTTCCTGTATAGCTTAGCTCCATAAGCTTGACCACTCAGGGTATCTAAGGCAGTTGACAACCCTATCTAGCATCACATACAAAAAAAAAAGAGTAAAGATCAAATGGTGAAGACAGGGCCTGTCCTGAAAATCAAGTGGATTAAAACAGTTATTAAGTATATATTTTTAATCATTTTGGGATAAATGATATATATATATATTAGTTGATGGCTGCACCTTGTCGGACTATATTCTAACAATTTTAATCCTAATATTTATTTGTATATAAAAATTTACTTGTATATAAAATTTATTTAATTAGATACAATTTTAAATTAAATACCATAAATTATAAAAATTCAATATACATATTGGTAATCAAAATATTAAATTATGTTCTTTTCTTTAGAGTAGTTTTATATATGAAATTTATATTTTGGATCAAAATCTTTTCTATAGTAATAAATAGGAAATTTAGATTTGAAATTAAAAACTTATTGTATTTGTAGACTGAAAAAAAATTCCAATAGCACATAAAGGACTATAAATAATCACAACCCATAAAATATCAATGTTATATATTCTCTATAATCTAGATTTTTAAAACAGTGGGACAAAACACAAAATTATAAATTATAAAACATTATCTCTCTATTTTCTTATATTATACTTATTTTTTGTTAAATTTTTAGTGTTATTTAATGTTTTAATCTTAGTTTTTATGCATATACAATGTTTATTTAACATAATTATATAATTTATATTTACGACATATTTTCAATGGTGCTTTACATTTAATCTTAACTTTAATATTGTCATAATCTATATTTGTATCAATATTTTCAATAAGAATATTAGTTATTAAAATCATAAATTAATATAATATAAGCATAATTATGAGGAAATGTAAAATACATTTATGCTAACCACTTTTACCCTCACAATATATATAGATTTTTACCCTCACTTTTAATGAAAGGTAAAATACATTTATACATCTAGGGTTAACTAATCTAGACAGGGTTTAGAGTCGAGGGTTTTAGAATTTGAAATTTAGGATTTTAATAAATATATAAATAAATACTTTAAAAAATTAAAAATAGGTTCAAACATAATTGAAATTTATATTTTTTTATTTTTTTAATTTTTTTCATTTATATAATTATTTATTATATATGTAGAGAACAATAGTATAATAGTCTTTTGCCATTTAATGAAGTAAATATTTTTGAAAATGTGTCTTTTGTGGTGGTAAAGATGAATAATGAAAGTGGTAAACATAAAATTCCTCCATAATTATGATAATATCAGTAGATGTTGTTAATATCATTTGTTAATATATATTTATTAATTAATTGTTTTAAATATCATGATAATTATATATATTAAATATTTTTTTTAAAATAATATTATATGTATATCAGTAGAATAGGTTAATGTTTATTAATAATTATCTTAAATATCATGATAAATATATATATTAAAATAAAATTTAAAAGAATAATATTAATTAAACTAATGATTTATCCTAAAATCATGGAGAAGATGACAACTAAGCAAATTCACTTCTCAATATATATTTTTAAAAATAATATTATATGTATATCAATAGAATAGGTTAATGTTTATTAATTATCTTAAATATATATCATGATAAATATATATATATATTAAAATAAAATTTAAAAGAATAATATTAATTAAACTAATTATTTATCTTAAAATCATAGAGAAGATGACAACTAAGCAAATTCACTTTTCAAATAATAATATAGATATATAAACCAATAATAATATTTTGGCGGCCATAGACTAATGTTTCATTTCGCTATTGCTATGATCAGGACCGCCCTTAGTTGAAGAGTTGCAGTTTCAACTTAAGAGTAAAGGAGAAAACATTACGATGAAGCTGAAGCCAGTAACGTTGCAGAAGGAAGAAGCTAAGGAGGCGCTGGCTAGAGCGAGGTTACCAAGGTGACCAACCATCACCATTGAAATGATCTGTAACGTGAACTGAGCTATGACCACAGCCGCCATAGGAGCGGCGAAGAAGATGATCCGCTTGAGCTCTTCGGTGTATGATCCATCTGGCAGATCTCTCCATATCTCTTTCTCAACTCTGTCAACCGGCAGCAGCAAGCTATCGTTGATGTTGCTCTCCGCATCCGCCATGACGAATGCCAACAAGGAGAGAGAGAGAGAGAGAGAGAGAGAGACTGAGAGAGAGAGATTTGTGTTAGAATGTTATAAAGACTTGGCTGCATGTCTCGGCTCAGCTAATGTTTTGCGAGTCCAATAAATAAGCAATTTAAGTTGCGACTAGATCCCAACGACTTTTCCTTGTTCGATCGTTTTCCTCAACTACAATTAATTATGTATTGTCATCGTCGTATGCAATGTATTGAATTTAATTTAATTGTCAGATGTGTCGTTTTGCGGGGATTCAGAATTTATTTTTTCATTCTGCAGAGGTTCAGAAAAGAAGATAAACAGCTTTCTGGAACATATGCATATGCTCGACGGTCTGCTGCTCTACAGAAGGTAAGAACACACTTCATGTTCACTTGGCTTGTTTAACTTAAAATCCGTAGAAGCTAGCTGTTTATCGAGGGAAACATCATTTTATTGTACTTGGACGTCATTATATTCATCTTCTATCCCAAGACAACATCTTCCTCCAGTTTCTTTTAACTTGAGAGTAGCATAAATCATGATATGATTTATCTTTTGGAATGGAGTCTTCTTGACCTTTAATTTGAAGATATTAGTAATGTTGCTAAGAAAGATGTTAGGTGTAAGGTATCATTATAAGTTCATTTAGGAGTGCGCTTATATCTTAACTTCTCGTGTCCCTCCTACTAGTATAGGCTGAGCAAAAGGCTCGAGAAGAAAGTGAGCGACTGAGGCTGCAAGAGCGTGAAAATCTGACTGAAAAGAGGAGAAGAGATCTTGTAAGCAACCACCAACGATTTATTTTCTTTTATATATATTCCAAAAGGCATACATGTGTGCTAGTGTTCTGAGATACAATTTAACTGGTGAATCAGACGCTTCGAGCCCGTGTTGCGGCTAAAGCAGAACAGAAAGAGTTGGAACTGCTATTCCTTCGGTGGTGTGAGCAGAAGAAAAACTTAGCAATTTTATAAGGTAGTGTTTTGTTTCCATAGTACTCTTATTTCTTAGCATCATGAGTCTTAATGATGAGTTCTCTTTGTAATTATATTTGCAGGTTATTTTAATTTCGGTCCAAAGTGTGCACATTCACAATTTAATAGAAGCAAAGATAAGTTTCCTTCACGTGCATGCTCATGTCGATGTGCAAGGCCATAGGTAGAAATCGCGAGCTGATATATAGGTTTCTGTTGACATTCTTTGCATTTGATTGCATGTGGACGGCTGTTTCAGGACCAAATCAGAGCCACAGATATACTATGCACCAACGAAGGCTTTGGAAGAAGATACAACTGAGACAGAGCAACGCAAAGAGCAGGTAAGGTGTAGTTATTTAAATGAAGGTTACGTACGGCATACATGCTATGTGATACTGATATGTGATTGGTGATGGGCGCAGGCTCTTAGAATGGAAGGCAGCCAAGAGACAAGAGGTGAGTGAGTATCAAAAGGAGATAGAAGAGCGATATCTGGGCAATGTTGAGAAAGAGCTGGAAAGGTGGCAAAACGCAAGGAAGGCGCGGAAAGCAAACAACGAGGCTATGAATTTGCAGGAGACAATGGATAAGGAGTTAGAGACGCATAGGATGGAGCACGGGCCAAAGAAAGGAAGACACCTGGAGCTGGAGGAGAAGATGAAGAAGATGGAAGTAGAGGATATCAGTGGTGGGAGGATGATATAACAATAGATGATTTACTGCAAGAGGGAGGAGATGGAAACGTCAAAAGTGGCTGATACTGCAGAAGCAGTGGAAGGCGACATTACACTTTAAATTGTCAAAGATGTTAGTGTGTTTGTTCTTGATGCTTGTTACTTATAGTGCACCTTGCGGGAGTTTATGAGTTAGAAAACGACTGAGAAAATCTATTTCAGAGGGTTGTTAGCTGGGGAAACTTGAAAAATCTATGCTGGAGTGTGAAGGATTTTGCCATGTGATATAATTTTCGCAGGGTATACTACAATTTATTCATTATTACTGTAAAAATAAAGAGGCAGTATTATTGCAACAATAGTCCAAATCTGCTACCACAATGGTGTAACCGGTTGAACATATGGCCCCTGTAATCTTTAGATGCATGGCTCGTTACGTTACCCTTACGCCAAAGCCATACGCTTTCTCGCTTCAAGGGCCTAGAGTTCAGACAAGGCACCCAAATGAATATTTATGTCTATTTCACAAGAGACAAGTTATGAAGAAGGGACAATAAGAAACGAAAACGAACCTGGTTTTCCCAGTTTGTGCAGCCAGTGACAAGTGCTAGCAGAAACGTCTGCAGAAGGAACCAGTTTGTATTCCAACCCAAAGACCAACACCTTTCAGATTAACCCAAAAGGCTAACGTTGCTGCAAAGGGTATCCCCCAGAGATAGAAAGATCCTAAATTGATGTAAGCTCCTATATGTTGCCATCCACATCCCCTTGCAATACCTGCTAACCATTTTAAACAACTGTTAGAAGTGGCAGAGATGAATATAACTTTGAGATGGCTTTAACATGAGTAGACATGAAGACTTGGACCTCTGTTGAGAGATCCATAAGCAAATTATAAGATGAGAAGCACTTGGCAGTTGCACAAATGTTGACAATAAATCTGTATTTGTAGTAAAGAAATAGGACCTGAGAGAACCCTTGTAAACTGTCTAGTATGATAGTGATAGAGACCAATGGAGCCAACTTTGCAACATAGTCGACGGTTGCCTTGTCACTGCTGAAAACATACCCGAAAACATTCCTTCCAAGTAAGAGACACAAACTCACTACCACTGATTCCATTACTGCAAAGGACGTTGCTGCGTAGACCACAATATGTGCTGCTCTATAGTTTCCAGCACCTAGTTCGTTTGAGATTCTTGTGCTGCACAATAAAACATCCACTTATGAAACATGAAACCATATGACTCAAGTATTGATAATGACTAAAGATCTAACCTTGCTGCAGCAGCGATGGCAAGTGGTATTGAATAGATTGTTGAAATTGTTTGGAGACTGCCCATAGATTGAATTTATATTATATTTTGGCAGATTCAAGACTTTTAACAAGAAAATGAAATGTAGATAGTTACCAGACAGAGAGGACAGAAGTCTCCAGCTCTGGGTTGGGTAAGAGACCAGATAATAATATCATGAGTTCATATGACCACCACTCTAAGCTGCAACCCATTAAAGAGGTTTAAAAAATGTACAGGCAATAGAAGTTGAAAGGCACAAAGAAAGATGCAAGTACCAAACCATAGCAGCAGAAGGAAGAGCATATCTAAAGAACTCTCCAACGCCGTTGAATATCTCCATTGAAAGAGGCGCACGTGTCTCAGAACAGGCAGAGGAGAACATGATAGATCCGAGAAGAATGGCATAGAGCCAGTTCGACAAACCCATAGCCAAGGCTCCTCCAAGAAAGCCAAGCCCTGACTTGTAAACAAGAAGCCAGCATAAAGGAACGTGGAGACAGAACACAAAACTAGAGGTAATGAGGAGAGGTCTGATCATGCTCTGGTTCTGGAAGTAGCGAGTGAGAGGCTGTAGAACGGCGTAGGAGAAGAGTCCAGGGATGAGCCATGCAGCATATCTACCGGCTTCGTGTGCAATGGAGTGGTCTTGACCAAGGAAGACAAGAAGCTTCTCCATGTTGAACCATATGATAGAGAGAAACAGACTAGTGTAAGACAAATAGCTGCTGTGTATGTCAAGGCCTAGTTTCCTGTATAGCTTAGCTCCATAAGCTTGACCACTCAGGGTATCTAAGGCAGTTGACAACCCTATCTAGCATCACATACAAAAAAAAAAGAGTAAAGATCAAATGGTGAAGACAGGGCCTGTCCTGAAAATCAAGTGGATTAAAACAGTTATTAAGTATATATTTTTTAATCATTTTGGGATAAATGATATATATATATATTAGTTGATGGCTGCACCTTGTGCGGACTATATTCCTAACAATTTTTAATCCTAATATTTATTTGTATATAAAAATTTACTTGTATATAAAAATTTATTTAATTAGATACAATTTTAAATTAAATACCATAAATTATAAAAATTCAATATACATATTGGTAATCAAAATATTAAATTATGTTCTTTTCTTTAGAGTAGTTTTATATATGAAATTTATATTTTGGATCAAAATCTTTTCTATAGTAATAAATAGGAAATTTAGATTTGAAATTAAAAACTTATTGTATTTGTAGACTGAAAAAAAATTCCAATAGCACATAAAGGACTATAAATAATCACAACCCATAAAATATCAATGTTATATATTCTCTATAATCTAGATTTTTAAAACAGTGGGACAAAACACAAAATTATAAATTATAAAACATTATCTCTCTATTTTCTTATATTATACTTATTTTTTGTTAAATTTTTAGTGTTATTTAATGTTTTAATCTTAGTTTTTATGCATATACAATGTTTATTTAACATAATTATATAATTTATATTTACGACATATTTTCAATGGTGCTTTACATTTAATCTTAACTTTAATATTGTCATAATCTATATTTGTATCAATATTTTCAATAAGAATATTAGTTATTAAAATCATAAATTAATATAATATAAGCATAATTATGAGGAAATGTAAAATACATTTATGCTAACCACTTTTACCCTCACAATATATATAGATTTTTACCCTCACTTTTAATGAAAGGTAAAATACATTTATACATCTAGGGTTAACTAATCTAGACAGGGTTTAGAGTCGAGGGTTTTAGAATTTGAAATTTAGGATTTTAATAAATATATAAATAAATACTTTAAAAAATTAAAAATAGGTTCAAACATAATTGAAATTTATATTTTTTATTTTTAATTTTTCATTTATATAATTATTTATTATATATGTAGAGAACAATAGTATAATAGTCTTTTGCCATTTAATGAAGTAAATATTTTTGAAAATGTGTCTTTTGTGGTGGTAAAGATGAATAATGAAAGTGGTAAACATAAATTTCTTCCATAATTATGATAATATCAGTAGATGTTGTTAATATCATTTGTTAATATATATTTATTAATTAATTGTTTTAAATATCATGATAATTATATATATTAAATATTTTTTAAAATAATATTATATGTATATCAGTAGAATAGGTTAATGTTTATTAATAATTATCTTAAATATCATGATAAATATATATATTAAAATAAAATTTAAAATAATAATAATAATTAAACTAATGATTTATCCTAAAATCATGGAGAATATGACAACTAAACAAATTCACTTCTCAATATATATTTTTAAAAATAATATTATATGTATATCAATAGAATAGGTTAATGTTTATTAATTATCTTAAATATATATCATGATAAATATATATATATATTAAAATAAAATTTAAAAGAATAATATTAATTAAACTAATTATTTATCTTAAAATCATAGAAGATGACAACTAAGCAAATTCACTTTTCAAATAATAATATAGATATATAAACCAATAATAATATTTTGGCGGCCATAGACTAATGTTTCATTTCGCTATTGCTATGATCAGGACCGCCCTTAGTTGAAGAGTTGCAGTTTCAACTTAAGAGTAAAGGAGAAAACATTACGATGAAGCTGAAGCCAGTAACGTTGCAGAAGGAAGAAGCTAAGGAGGCGCTGGCTAGAGCGAGGTTACCAAGGTGACCAACCATCACCATTGAAATGATCTGTAACGTGAACTGAGCTATGACCACAGCCGCCATAGGAGCGGCGAAGAAGATGATCCGCTTGAGCTCTTCGGTGTATGATCCATCTGGCAGATCTCTCCATATCTCTTTCTCAACTCTGTCAACCGGCAGCAGCAAGCTATCGTTGATGTTGCTCTCCGCATCCGCCATGACGAATGCCAACAAGGAGAGAGAGAGAGAGAGAGAGAGAGAGAGAGACTGAGAGAGAGAGATTTGTGTTAGAATGTTATAAAGACTTGGCTGCATGTCTCGGCTCAGCTAATGTTTTGCGAGTCCAATAAATAAGCAATTTAAGTTGCGACTAGATCCCAACGACTTTTCCTTGTTCGATCGTTTTCCTCAACTACAATTAATTATGTATTGTCATCGTCGTATGCAATGTATTGAATTTAATTTAATTGTCAGATGTGTCGTTTTGCGGGGATTCAGAATTTATTTTTTCATTCTATGTTGAAATGAATGTCACATTTCTATAGTTAATGATCATCAAATCATTCATTCATACATGTTTTTGCGTTTATTTGTAATGTTTTGTTGCGACTTCAAACTGGTGTTTCTCCTAGTCAGAAACGCTGTTTTGACCTTTCCCATTACTTTTCAGTTTTCACACTCTTTTTCCGTACTAATTTCTTCTTTTCCAATCACTGTAGTGTTATTATGAAGCTGGTAAATTTTTATTGGAATCTTTTTCCACTGCCGGCTAAAAAAAGTTGCTACTATTCAAAGTTGTTGATTATATCGTCACTTCGCTTTATGGTAGTAAACCTTTTTAGTATTATCAACACAAGTAGCTGGGTAAGAAGATACTAGTATCATAGTAAACGACATCTTGGTCGTCTACGTGGCCGGGTAAAAAGATAGTAAACGACATCTTGAGCGTCCACGTACAAAACAGAGGACTAAAACATATCGATCACTTCTTTCACCCATGCGCAGATTTAAAACACGTCGATTCATTATTCCGCCCATGCGCAATTTAGCCACCGCCTCTCTCCCATGTTTATCCTGCGCCGTCCCCAACTTACGCGCCATCTCCGCAATAACCGCTTCGCCTCCGTCGAATCCACCGCAGCAGTTCGCCAGGACGCCACCCTCTGGACACCAGCGCCTCTCTCTTATAGAATCTGCGGCAGAATCGCTTTTCCACATCTCAGGTCTGGGCTTTTTACACACACTCTCCTACTACAGCTAAAGCAGAGTCTTTTACTTCAAGTTTGATCGCTCCTCTTCTTAGCTGATATTCAATGATCCAAGTATGGTCTAGAAGGTTTCAGTGCAGATTACAATCCATATCCAACGCTTTCAAAGTTAGTGTCTTTCTTGTATTTGGTTTAGACGTTTGGTTACTGCTTTTGCAAGGTCTAAACTAGTTTCAGATCCTGCTGCCACGGGGTGGTTCTGTGCGGACAAAGACAAATGGCCGAGGTATGCACTGGGAGCATATATGTTTACCTGAAAAGATGATATGTAACTTTATCGTTTGTTTGATATGGTGTTGAAGGAGGTAACATCAACGCTTGTAGCGGATGGAGTCTCAAGTGACAAGATGCTCAAAAATTTTGACCATCATAGTTCATAACGTTAGTGGTTCCTTATCAGTATTCTTTGGTACCAAAGTCATTTGAGTTATCTATTATTATAAAAAGGTTTTTCTCTCGGTGAAGCCACATCGCATCCCGGTCAAAATTCGGGCCTCGATGTGACACGTGTCCGGCCGTATTGAAACTCATCGCTTCATTAATACGCGGATTTCTTAAGGGCTTTCTCATTTAGACGTAATTTCTGTATTGGGCGAAGTTGAAGGAATTCACATTGTATCCCTAAACGAAGAATTGCAGATCTTCACCTTTCTCCTACGACAGCCCCGCCGCCTCGAGCTCCCTTCCTTGGATGAAACAGCTCCTGTAGCGGAAGGCGTTGTGATTACTCAGACTTCAATCCCATTAAATTCCATTAATTCACTCTCACACGATGTCCTCTTTATTTATTTGATTCGTATCGAAAGGCGGTGGTGGTTCCGTATATATATATATATGGCGTCGTTGATTGGGATGAAGAGTCACATCAAACGAAATCCCAAAGATCTCTCTATCAAGCAGCAAATTCATCAATGGTGAATTCGCTTACTCGCTTGGTGAGGTCAGATCAGAGAACAATTAACGATGGAATACACAAAACACAGTGTTATGCTACGTGTAGAAAGGTACTCACTAAAGTTGAATTTCCAGTGTTTGGCATCTCTTACAACTTTGTATGTTATCTTATTTTCCATCAATCTCAATGTCATGCCCAGAAAATAGAACCTCTCACCGTAACTGAGCTTAACCAATACGTTCTAAAATCTGAACCTCGATCAAAGTTTCATTTATCTCAAGTTTTTCTAGCAATTTAGAAATCTAATAGTTTCGTTCTCTTACTGATTATAGATAATTGAATTTCTCGCTGCCAAAGTTACTGGTATTTAGACAAAAGGATGGTGTTATATTGGATGCTCTAAAAAAGAAGCCCCAGCGTGAGATATCTTCCTTTACATACATCGGATGTGATAAGCCGAACTCCGTGGGTGTCCTGAGGTAACGGTCCTTAAGCTATGATATCCCTGATATTTTATTCCTCTGTCATAGATTTCTAGAGTGATGATACTGTCTTTGTGGCTTTTGATATGGAGATGAAAAATCTAACAAACATTCAGGCGTGAAGCTGCACAGATTTTGGTTTATATTCCTGTACATAGCTATCTAAATAAATGTTCCTGTCTTTGCAGGGTGCATGTGTGAACGCTCGAGTGGAAGACGAGGTCCCCCAGTTTATCGCTGATACCGTAGACAAAACTTAAACTTTCCAGCTCATGTTAGAGAGTTCAATTTCACATCGAAGCACCAAACCTTCACCATTTTCCGGATCATTTTGAGCAACAATGTGCTCCACTCCCGCACTGTCTTACATGTCGGTACTTAAACTAAATTGAAATATGTAGCTGTCAAAATTATATATTAGTGGTGGTGTGCGTTGAGAGCTACTCGTAGCATCAACCGTGACTTAAACACCGCGGACAGCTGTAGCAGGTGGTGGGATAGCAGAGTCGGAGAGGCTACAAATGCCAACCATTTCATCTGATGCTACTGCCGTCCATTCTGCATCAACCAATCCGATTCTTGAACCCAATGATAATGGATGAAGAGTGCCAGCCAGGCCTAGCTCCACATGTTGAAGAAAAATCCCAACTATCTTTGTTTCCGCCTTATTTTTAAGCATGATTTTCTTATTTTAATTTAAAACTCAATGTAGTTGTTGATGTTTGAACTAATGCAAGTTTTTTCCTTATGTCTTTCTTTTGCATTAACGCTGCACGATAACCAACAAAATGGCAATATGTCGTCAGATCTCAAGTCATATTATAATGAACACCTGTAAGAAGCATTAGTTGGGAAAATTCATGTGATTCAGTGTTTTATGACAAGCATGATAAAAGGAAATATTGTTAAGGCCGAGTATAGAAAAATGTGATCGAAGTTATGCTTTTTCAGATTTAAACTTCAAAAATTCAAGTAAAAATTAAGATATGAGCAAAATTGAATGTGTGAGGTTATAATTTTCAGATATAAACTTCTAAAATTTGAGTAAAAATCGAGATGAGCAAAAATGAATATGTTCATATAATATATCAAATTGAAGCCATGTCTTTGAAAAGATGTAATATAAAAGCAATGTGTATATGTGTTAAAGGTTTCAAGTTATAAATATATAATCTCTAAAATGAAAAGTTAAAAGTCCAATTATTGTGAAAATATTATGAAAATTATTGCTATTTTACTAAAAATAAATTAAACATTTTAAAGTGAATTTATATTATTAATTTATATTCCCGTACATAGACTAATGTTTCATTTCGCTATTGCTATGATCAGGACCGCCCTTAGTTGAAGAGTTGCAGTTTCAACTTAAGAGTAAAGGGAAAACATTACGATGAAGCTGAAGCCAGTAACGTTGCAGAAGGAAGAAGCTAAGGAGGCGCTGGCTAGAGCGAGGTTACCAAGGTGACCAACCATCACCATTGAAATGATCTGTAACGTGAACTGAGCTATGACCACAGCCGCCATAGGAGCGGCGAAGAAGATGATCCGCTTGAGCTCTTCGGTGTATGATCCATCTGGCAGATCTCTCCATATCTCTTTCTCAACTCTGTCAACCGGCAGCAGCAAGCTATCGTTGATGTTGCTCTCCGCATCCGCCATGACGAATGCCAACAAGGAGAGAGAGAGAGAGAGAGAGAGACTGAGAGAGAGAGATTTGTGTTAGAATGTTATAAAGGCTGCATGTCTCGGCTCAGCTAATGTTTTGCGAGTCCAATAAATAAGCAATTTAAGTTGCGACTAGATCCCAACGACTTTTCCTTGTTCGATCGTTTTCCTCAACTACAATTAATTATGTATTGTCATCGTCGTATGCAATGTATTGAATTTAATTTAATTGTCAGATGTGTCGTTTTGCGGGGATTCAGAATTTATTTTTTCATTCTATGTTGAAATGAATGTCACATTTCTATAGTTAATGATCATCAAATCATTCATTCATACATGTTTTGCGTTTATTTGTAATGTTTTGTTGCGACTTCAAACTGGTGTTTCTCCTAGTCAGAAACGCTGTTTTGACCTTTCCCATTACTTTTCAGTTTTCACACTCTTTTTCCGTACTAATTTCTTCTTTTCCAATCACTGTAGTGTTATTATGAAGCTGGTAAATTTTTATTGGAATCTTTTTCCACTGCCGGCTAAAAAAGTTGCTACTATTCAAAGTTGTTGATTATATCGTCACTTCGCTTTATGGTAGTAAACCTTTTTAGTATTATCAACACAAGTAGCTGGGTAAGAAGATACTAGTATCATAGTAAACGACATCTTGGTCGTCTACGTGGCCGGGTAAAAAGATAGTAAACGACATCTTGAGCGTCCACGTACAAAACAGAGGACTAAAACATATCGATCACTTCTTTCACCCATGCGCAGATTTAAAACACGTCGATTCATTATTCCGCCCATGCGCAATTTAGCCACCGCCTCTCTCCCATGTTTATCCTGCGCCGTCCCCAACTTACGCGCCATCTCCGCAATAACCGCTTCGCCTCCGTCGAATCCACCGCAGCAGTTCGCCAGGACGCCACCCTCTGGACACCAGCGCCTCTCTCTTATAGAATCTGCGGCAGAATCGCTTTTCCACATCTCAGGTCTGGGCTTTTACACACACTCTCCTACTACAGCTAAAGCAGAGTCTTTTACTTCAAGTTTGATCGCTCCTCTTCTTAGCTGATATTCAATGATCCAAGTATGGTCTAGAAGGTTTCAGTGCAGATTACAATCCATATCCAACGCTTTCAAAGTTAGTGTCTTTCTTGTATTTGGTTTAGACGTTTGGTTACTGCTTTTGCAAGGTCTAAACTAGTTTCAGATCCTGCTGCCACGGGAGTGGTTCTGTGCGGACAAAGACAAATGGCCGAGGTATGCACTGGGAGCATATATGTTTACCTGAAAAGATGATATGTAACTTTATCGTTTGTTTGATATGGTGTTGAAGGAGGTAACATCAACGCTTGTAGCGGATGGAGTCTCAAGTGACAAGATGCTCAAAAAATTTTGACCATCATAGTTCATAACGTTAGTGGTTCCTTATCAGTATTCTTTGGTACCAAAGTCATTTGAGTCCACTCTAATTCATTAAACACATAGGTTTTTTTGTAGTCCCCTTAAAGATTAACAATAATGTGTTGTTTGTTTGTCATCACTACATTCTTGATGATTGACCCTGCTTAATGACTCCAAATTTCTACAGAAAGTTACCGGACCTAGTTCCTACATGTACCAACAACAAAATCGTATATGCGAAAAATTATAGAGAAGTTTATAAATATTTTAGATTAGAAATGGTATTTAAATGAATTTAAAAGAAAGATGTGTATGAAGTATGAACAACAAATTTATCCAAATAATTTGGTGATTTTTATTGAGTTTTCTATATATTATTAGTGAAGACTGATTCATTAACAGAGTTAGACTGCGTGCCGTTTCCATAAAAAAGCACAGAACTTAGTGCCGTCTCCTGCACGATCTTTTTCTTTCTTTGACACGCCGTCTCCTACACGATCAATCCTTAATCAATAAGGATCAAAGAAACCAAAACCTGACAGAGAAAAAAAAATATCAGAAAGAGCGATCAAAGTGGATTTCTCAATCCGCCATGGCTTCATCGGCGCTCTCTAACCTAATGCTCGCCATCCACGAGAAGAAAACTTCCTCACTCGATCTCTACCGCCCCCTCCGCAACTACGTCACCTTCACCTACTCCGAGCGCGAAGCCCAGCTCATAGAAGACGATCTCGAAACCCTCAAGCAACTCCGCTCCGACGTAGAGCGCGTCCCCGATCCATCCCCCTCCGCACGGCGAGACCTTCTCGTCTCCTACTACAAGGCCCTCTGCCTCGTGGAGACGCGGTTCCCGATCTCCCCCGATCAGCACCACGTCAACGCCGTCTCGTTCCTATGGTACGACGCCTTCAAGCAGAAGCATAAGGCCTCGCAGCAGAACATTCATCTGGAGAAAGCCGCCGTTCTATTCAATCTCGGCGCTAGTTACAGTCAGATTGCGCTGGGGTGTGATCGCACCACCGTGGAGGGGCGCCGTCAGGCTTCGCATGCGTTTATTGCGGCGGCGGGGGCGTTCGCGTGGGCGAGGGATAATGAGGCTACTAAGGCGATGATTGGGCAGAGTAGCACCACGGTGGATGTGAGGGTGGAGTGCGTGGGGATGTTGGAGCGGTTGATGTGTGCGCAGGCTCAGGAATGCGTGTTTGAGAATACTATTGCTAAAGGAAGCACTCCTGGTGTTTCTGCTAAGATTGCTAGTCAGGTTCGTGTAGAGCATCCATCTCTTTGGTGAAGCATCTGTTGTTGGTAGGCATGCTCGGTTAGTTCGGTTTATTCGGTTCGGGTTAGTTCGGTTCAACATAAGTTTTTACCGAATTAACCCGAAAGTTCGGTTCGGTATTCAGTTACAATAGTTGAGAATCCTACCGAAGTTTTTTATTTTGGTTAAATTTTGTTAAAGTTTCGGATAACTTCGGCTAAATTGGTTAATTTGTTTAGTCCGGTTCGGGTTTTGTATGGTTTGATATTATTATTTTTAATAAGGAAACCAAATTAATCGATTGCCGAACAGAAAACCGAGAAAACCTACCGAATCGAACCGAATTTTTGGTTAAGTTCGGTTCAAAATCCCAGGCCTTGTTGTTTGGTGTGATACTGTAGATTGAATTTGCGCTTCTTGTTTACTTGTGTTCAGGCTGGCATATACTACGAGAAGCTTTGGCTGCTTTAGTCGTTTCACCGTTGAAGGATCATTTTGAGCAACAATGTGCTCCACTCCCGGACTGTCTTACATGTCGGTACTTAAACTAAATTGAAATATGTAGCTGTCAAAATTATATATTAGTGGTGGTGTGCGTTGAGAGCTACCGTAGCATCAACCGTGACTTAAACACTGTGACAGTATGGCGGTGGTGGGATAGCGATGGTCGGAGGCTACAAATGCCAACCATTTCATCTGATGCTACTGCCGTCCATTCTGCATCAACCAATCCGATTCTTGAACCCAATGATAATGGATGAAGAGTGCCAGCCGGGCCTAGCTCCACATGTTGAAGAAAAATCCCAACTATCTTTGTTTCCTTATTTTTAAGCATGATTTTCTTATTTTAATTTAAAACTCAATGTAGTTGTTGATGTTTGAACTAATGCAAGTTTTTTCCTTATGTCTTTCTTTTGCATTAACGCGTCGATAACCAACAAAATGGCAATATGTTTGTCAGTATCTCAAGTCATATTATAATGAACACCTAAGAAGCATTAGTTGGGAAAATTCATGTGATTCAGTGTTTTATGACAAGTCAGATAAAAGGAAATATTGTTAAGGCCGAGTATAGAAAAATGTGATCGAAGTTATGCTTTTCAGATTTAAACTTCAAAAATTCAAGTAAAAATTAAGATATGAGCAAAATTGAATGTGTGAGGTTATAATTTTCAGATATAAACTTCTAAAATTTGAGTAAAAATCGAGATGAGCAAAAATGAATATGTTCATATAATATATCAAATTGAAGCCATGTCTTTGAAAAGATGTAATATAAAAGCAATGTGTATATGTGTTAAAGGTTTCAAGTTATAAATATATAATCTCTAAAATGAAAAGTTAAAAGTCCAATTATTGTGAAAATATTATGAAAATTATTGCTATTTTACTAAAAATAAATTAAACATTTTAAAGTGAATTTATATTATTAATTTATATTCCGTCACCGTGGAATGGTTTACTAGTTATTCATATATGTATCGTAAACATTTGTTAATGATTGAAACTGGAAGGTACTTTTTGACTTATAATTATGATAATCGTGAAAATCTATCTTTAATGAAACTCAAAGCCTAATAATTGGTTCAAAGAAAGGCAAATTCTTGTAGTTATTAGGCATAAGAGCACAATAACAATGTGTGTGGTATTAGTAACCGAAAACTGCGATAGAAACAAAACGGAGGAGCAGAGCCATTTGGCATATTCAGGTTTGCAGTTATGAAACAAAAAGTTCAACATCCACTGTGTTTTATACATCCTTTCAAACCACATGAAGCAGACTCAAAGCAACATCCTCACAAACTTTGCTTTGTAATCATTTAAGTTTCGCAAACAGCTTTGGTGCAACCTGGAGATCCAAAATCCAGTTTTCAACTCAGTATGCATAAAATGTAAAAGAAGAAGATGTGAGCAGCAAAGAAAGAGTCAACTACTTACACATTTGTCAATGCAATGCCAGTAGTCGAAGTACTGCCGGTGCAATGCTTGTGGCCAGAGTCATCGCTTTGGATTCTCTTCACACACGCCTGAGAACCATACACACAAAAGACTTCCGTATCAGTAAACAATGATCTCCACAGACACACAGACGGTACTATGTCAAACTTATATTACATGATTCATATAATTGTCAAAACAAACAGTTTCCGCGTCAATTCACCTGATACTCGAGTAGCGGCTTCACACATTTTGGTTTGCAAGATTCCTCAAGGTACTTCTTTGGATCAACAACTTCATCCTCTGCCCTGAAATTATCAAAACGAAAAGAAAAGAAAAACAATCACATCATCCTCATAACTGAACCAGCGTGATAGTACACAAGAATCTTCTTTTCGATTGAAACTTCAAAAAAAAGAAGATATTAATGTGATGCTGATCACACTTTGATAGAAGACCATTCTTACAAACTCTGCTCATAAGATGCAAAAAATCATACGGAGAAGTGTGGCCCAAATATAACTAGGCGACACCTCAATCAGCAAGCTAACCAACCCTATACCATATAAATCTAGATATCATCGTGGACCGATCACTATAGGCGATTGGGTACAATCTAAATATTACAGACTAGAGATTCAGAGACATACAGGAGATCATCTATCTACTCAACATGATGTGGAGAATGGTAAAAAAATATATATATATAAAAGAACGGCATCGAGTTTAAGGTATGAGCTTATGTCGGAAAGTCAAATCGGAAGCTGTAACCTGCAAGACAGAGATGAGATTGAATGTCAGAATATGTAAGATTCTTTTGCGGTGGAACGATATCATTGAAAGGAAAGAAGATCCATTGAATTATAAAAGGGATTAGCGATGATACCTGGTCGGAAGGAGAGCAGATCGAGACACGAAGGATACAGAACTTGTTGTTTGTTGAAGTCATGTCTTTGAAAAGATGTAATATAAAAGCAATGTGTATATGTGTTAAAGGTTTCAAGTTATAAATATATAATCTCTAAAATGAAAAGTTAAAAGTCCAATTATTGTGAAAATATTATGAAAATTATTGCTATTTTACTAAAAATAAATTAAACATTTTAAAGTGAATTTATATTATTAATTTATATTCCCGTCCGCCCGTAGGGCGGGTTTACCCTAGTTATTCATATATGTATCGTAAACATTTGTTAATGATTGAAACTGGAAGGTACTTTTTGACTTATAATTATGATAATCGTGAAAATCTATCTTTAATGAAACTCAAAGCCTAATAATTGGTTCAAAGAAAGGCAAATTCTTGTAGTTATTAGGCATAAGAGCACAATAACAATGTGTGTGGTATTAGTAACCGAAAACTGCGATAGAAACAAAACGGAGGAGCAGAGCCATTTGGCATATTCAGGTTTGCAGTTATGAAACAAAAAAAAGTTCAACATCCACTGTGTTTTATACATCCTTTCAAACCACATGAAGCAGACTCAAAGCAACATCCTCACAAACTTTGCTTTGTAATCATTTAAGTTTCGCAAACAGCTTTGGTGCAACCTGGAGATCCAAAATCCAGTTTTCAACTCAGTATGCATAAAATGTAAAAGAAGAAGATGTGAGCAGCAAAGAAAGAGTCAACTACTTACACATTTGTCAATGCAATGCCAGTAGTCGAAGTACTGCCCGGTGCAATGCTTGTGGCCAGAGTCATCGCCTTGGATTCTCTTCACACACGCCTGAGAACCATACACACAAAAAGACTTCCGTATCAGTAAACAATGATCTCCACAGACACACACAGACGGTACTATGTCAAACTTATATTACATGATTCATATAATTGTCAAAACAAACAGTTTCCGCGTCAATTCACCTGATACTCGAGTAGCGGCTTCACACATTTTGGTTTGCAAGATTCCTCGAGGTACTTCTTTGGATCAACAACTTCATCCTCTGCCCTGAAATTATCAAAAACGAAAAGAAAAGAAAAAACAATCACATCATCCTCATAACTGAACCAGCGTGATAGTACACAAGAATCTTCTTTTCGATTGAAACTTCAAAAAAAAAAAGAAGATATTAATGTGATGCTGATCACACTTTGATAGAAGACCATTCTTACAAACTCTGCTCATAAGATGCAAAAAAATCATACGGAGAAGTGTGGCCCAAATATAACTAGGCGACACCTCAATCAGCAAGCTAACCAACCCTATACCATATAAATCTAGATATCATCGTGGACCGATCACTATACACGATAAAGTACAATCTAGAGATTCAGAGACATACAAACATTCAGAGACATACAAGAGATCATCTAACTATTCAAAATGATTGAGGACACTGGTAACTAGGATAAAAGAATGGCATCGAGTTTAAGGTATGGGCTTACATGTCGGAAAGTCAAATCGGAAGCTGTAAACTGCAAGACAGAGATGAAAGATTGAACGTCAGAAAAAAAAGAACAGAACCGATTCGTTTGCGAAGCAACGATATCATCAAAATGAAATAAGATCGATTGAATTAGAAAAGGGATTAGCGATGAAACCTGGTTGGAAGGGAGATTAGATCGAGACACGGAGGAGGAACCCTACAGAACTTGTTGTGTTGTTGAAGTCAGTCTTCTCTAGATTCATTTCATTGCGTTTTCCAACAGGTTTTTGGGCCCATGATAATACACTTAAAGCCCATTAAAGCTGGATAAGTATAAAGCCCATTAAAGATTCGAGAAGGAGCAGAATCTCCTAAAAGATTCCCTAGAACGGACGCCATGTTTTTTTTAATATTCTTCTGACAGCATCTTTTTGGCTTTTAAGGAAGTTGTAATAAAATAAAAATGTGATGTTGGAAACGTGATGAAACGTTAGTCAATATTTGTCTCCGAAGCACATGTGAGATGTTGGACGGCACGTCACACAATCTAATATTTATCCACCGATATCAATTTGATTCTGTCTTTTTCCCTTTTCTTAACAAAGTTAAATAAAATGCTGATTGAATGATGATAATACAAAATAATAAGGAGATAAGAGACTTGATTGCATTGTTCTCACAGTCTGACACTGTTGGTATCCATATATGTAATGTACAACGAGTGTCGTTGTATCATGTTTATGTATTTGATATAGGTCTGTATAATATATATATATATATATATGTCGTCAGACATAATCACATACATACCCAAAAAGAAGAAGACAGCAATTTTGAATACCATATTAAAATAGTAATCGATTTAATACTAGTGATGGAGCTGATAGCAGCAGATTCTTCAATGATAATAGCATTAATAATGTTGTAAATGCCATGTAAAAACTGGCAGCAAAAAAAAAAAAAAAATATCTCAAAAGCATAAGAACCCATTGGTGTTTACCTTTAAGGGTTAATAATGACATCAGTGTCTACCATAACAAAAAGTGTGAATAGGGTTACCAAACCAACACTAATGATGTCAATGTCGTTAACATGTTCACCATTCAAAGTTTCAAAACCAACATGTTTGTTGTCAGTTTTGAGTTTGCAGACAAGAACAAAGATCATGAAAGCAATTTGAAAGAATTGATTGGAAGCAGCTCTGTAATGTAAAATATCACACAACTATCCCTAAAAGAAAATTTGCAATTTTTACAATGTTTTCTTCTTCCTATTTACAAATAACCAAAACCCCTACAAATGGCATTTTATCTGTCTCACCTCTCTCCTCAGCTGCAACAATGTTGATGAGCTTATTAGCGTCTCTTTCTCTCAAGGGTCTTCTGGATCTTCCATGTCCAACCCAGCAAAAAGGCCACAAGTCCAAGTCCCACACTTCCCCAAAGTGTCACTACCCACAATGGCATCTCTGTTGGATACAATCCTGTTTTTTTTTTTTTTTGCATTCACACCAAAAACAACCAAGTCTATACTCTCCACACTTAAGTAAACCATAAGTCAATAAGCAGAGCAACTTACCAGTTCCAAACTTGATGCAGATGAGAAGTTCTACTATGCATATCCCTGTTGACAGCCAACAGAATGATCCCACCTTTTTCACAGGTTTCCTGTCAAAAACCAAAACAACCACTTATGTATATATAAAACCTTATGCTAATTTAACGCAACCATAGTGTCTAACAGCAGCTATACCGGTCTTGGAGATATGAATTGTATTCCCGTATAGTTGGTATCGCTATGAGCCACCATAAGATCAGCCTATAGAGAATCACTGGGTTTCGAGGAGGGATCCACAGGCTAAACTTGAGAAAGAATGTGTTCAGCTCCACTGTTAAGAAGATGATGCAAAGAGTGAGTACTTGAATAAATCTCCAAGGGCCCTGCAGCGGATGCCACTCGTCTTTGTCCCAGTGAGCTGGTGTGAACTGCCCCAATGTCCTTTTCACCTGAAAACAAAATTCAAAACTCTCAACAAGGCTAGGAGTGTTAGGACCATGTGTATGCACTACTCTTGAGGTTGAACAAAACCTTACTTTGCCAATAATATTAGGCTGGCGGCTAATGCCAACCCACTCGTACGTTTTTCCATCAAAGTAGCGTACTGTATGCATTCCTGCCCAGATACCTACCATCATTATAACAATATAAAACGTTACTCAGCTCTCTACATAAGCATGACATGTAAAATGGCAAGGTGGCTTAAGAATCACATACCAAACCAATTGCATATCAAGATATCAAGAACGATACTGTCCCACCAGCACTCGTTGAAGTTTGGCAACATGTGCCGGAAAGTAAGCTGGAGAACATAAATAAACATATAAACACACAAGGGAGCTTATCAACTTGTAACATGTAAAACACATAAGGGAACAAAGAACAACCTCCAACAACTCAAAACCAATTGAAAGCACCCACAGAAGAGGCTGATTCCTGATCAGAATTGCTTTTCCCCACCATCCAAATATATGAGCCAAGAAAAACTCGTCAAATACTGTGTCCTGTGAAAATTGTTATTCAAAGCAAGAAAAAAGCCTTTATTAGATGAATATTTGAAGGTTATGCCAACCTACATAAGAAGCTGATGCTAAAGACAAAAATAAAGAAAAGGAGTTGTTGTTGAGAGAAGATACCATACATAAAGATTTTTAAACCTGTTTGTTGGGTGATCAGCCACATAAATACGGCAATCAGCACCGTATGATCTCTCAGGAAGTTCTGCAACATGAGCAAACTCAATAAGAGTGGTCACTCACAAACGGTAAAATATAAAACCAAGCCACTCTGAAAATATATATTTTACCGATTCCAAGGTCAGGGTGAAGAAACTTCATGAACTGCCTAGCATCATCACGTCTCTAAAAGAGGAAGAAGTTTGTAACTATCAGAGTTTGCTCACTAAAATCATAGGCACAGGACAAAGGGTACTGAATAGAGAGAGAGGAGAAAAAGTGAACCTGGAAGAGCAAAAAAGTAAGTGAAACTAAGTAAATAACGGCTAATCCATGAACTAAGCGCCAGAGTGCAGGATGTGGCCTGATTAGAACCCTGCACAAAGCAAATAACTTGGTTTAAAGACAGAGCCAGCACAAGTAGAATATACAAATGAACACAAGAAGGTAGGTGATTAACGTTGAAGGGGCTTGGAGCAAAGAGTAAGCAAGAAAGACAGCGATCATAGCCCACACTCCCCTAGAAAAGAAAACATAGTTAGAGTAAGTAAGTAATGGATTTAAATGAAGAAAAAAAAAACATAAAGAGAAAGAGAAAACCTTTTAACAGATGTGACAATATCATCAGAAGGAGTGCTCTCAGGATCAAGAGCTCCACTTGCCCAACTAAGTCAAATTCAAAAAAAAGAAGAAAAAAAAACTTGAGGAACACAAGAAATGGAACAGAGGAGAAGGAAGCAATGAGACTCTCACATGAGAAGACAAGCGCCAATAAGGAGAAGGGAGATGGTGCGAGGCTTGTAAGCCCATGCAGTCCATGGATCAAGCTCGGTTTCAGCAACAACATCACCACCACCATTGATTCTACCAAAATGTTCCTTTTTGTTTCTTTTATGTACCCATTGGGTTCCATGGCTAATCTAATCAAACCACCTTGTGAAAAGTACACAGAGATTATTAAAAAAAGGTGAAAAAAAAGGTGAGAAGAGAAAAGGCAGAGGAGGAGGGTACAAGGTACCAGCAGAGAGACATACAAAAAGGCTCTGACTTTGCAGAGAGAGATTGATTTTGAATGGGAGTAAAGTAAGAAGCTTGAGGATGATAGACGATGAAGAAGAATAGAAAGGTGAAAGTAGGATACGGTTTCTTCTCTGCTTCTTCAGCTTTACGATCTGAAAACGACTCAGCTTTCTATCTCCGACGGTTTCCTTTTTTTTTTTTTTTGCCCTGAATCACCCCTCCGTCCTTCCTTCCTTCTTCAATTTTATTCTCTGTGTGTTTTGTCCTTATGATATTAATATCACAGCAAGGTAATAATAATAACACCTCTTCGAACAATTTTATTTATCATGTCGCATTTGTTCAGTCTTATTCACATTTAATTCCCCATTTAACAAATACTACTTTCATCCGTTACACACACACAAAAAAAATCATAATAATTTTGTAAATAGTGTTATTTTAGATTCTTTTATTTCACATAAATTATTGTTTTACATTTTCAATACAAATATATAAACAACATTTTAGTTTTGATTGATTACTCTAATGTATTAATCAAATAAATTTTTGGTAATTTGTTAATAATGGACAAAAAAATTAACAGTTTTTGTGTAAAAAATGAAAAGTGTCAAAAGTAATTAATATATACTTGTATTCAGTGCGCCAAGCCCACATCATAAATATTTTTACTAATCTTGTAGAACTAACAAAATGCCGCAGAATCGATTAAAATAGCATTAAGATTCAGAAGAAAAGAATACACCAAAAAATCTCGTTGTCATCCATCAAAAATAACATGAGCTACACACAATGGCTAACTCCACCACAAAGCGCCAACACGAACGGCACCAAACTATGTCCACACGGACTCCATCGAAACTACTTTAGACACTGTTTGACACCAAGCATAATAAACACCAAAGAAACCTTTTTTATTCTCTGAAGTCTGCATTCTTCATAGGCACGTCCTCCTTAGTATATAAGACCAGAACTTGTTTTCCACGTCTTCAACTTCGTCTTCAAGTAAACTCTCTTTTGCTTTATGGAAAACATTCATATGTTTTCAAACACATATCTTCTTTACTTTTCCAAACTCACTAAACCCACGCCATACAAAACGAACTCCCATTCAGCTCTATCTTCATGACACACGCTCGTAGTATCTCCTATAGTACTTGGCGTATTAATACAAAACATTTCAGCAAATTGCATCTTCAATTTTTCCCCTTTTAACTATGTATATGCATTCATCCTAACT